>JAJKFI010000113.1:196039-211340 GCA_029204185.1 Lerista edwardsae | reverse complement strand
TCACCATAAATCTTAAGTTCATTGTGAAGAGGGAGTTATTTTCTCAAGATTTTCACAGCCATAATCTTCCATCTCAAAATTCAATACAGATACTTTGGCAGTGAACTCCAATGCTTTGTTCTTCAAGCTGCATTCCATAGACTCCATTTTAAAGGGGGTAAAAAAATATAACATACTTTCCTCTTCTTTTTTTGAATCACAAATAAATGAAAGTCAGTTGGTTTTGTATTAATTTAAATTTATCTTGTCAAATACTTTTACACTTTCTTTTTGCACTCCAGCTGGGGTCTTTGATGTTTTCCAGGCTTTTTTCCTCCTTCACTCCTCTGGGATTCTGGCGGCCATCTCTCTCGCCAAAAGCAATTAAAACGACTCCAGTCTCTCAGTCCATTATTTATTTGTCCAGGTTATCATCCATTCTCCTCCTCTTCCTGCTCTCTGCTTTCTCTGCGCCAAAATCTGCAACAGAGGCTTGATTACAAATCCAGATGAAAACATTCCCGACGCTGTCCGTGATCTTTTCCAACGAGGCAAACAACATTAGTCTGCAGTCCACGTTGGTGGTGCAGGATTCTCTCGCCCTTCTGCTCCAGGCTCCCAGCGTTCCTCCTGAGATTGCCATTCCCAGGATTTAGCTGGGAAATGCCTATGCCCTGGGTTTCCTTTCCTGAAAACCACAGGCTGAATACCCCATCGGGCTTCAGATAAAAGACGAGAATGTGGTCCCTTCTTCCCCAGTGGAAGAAGCATGACCGTCCATGTTGGCTAGCCCTGCCTCTCTCAACTGGACTTTTGTTATACACACCATGTGGGGTTCCCCCTGAAAAGCATCCAGCAACTTAATAGTCCAAATTGCTGCAACTAGGCTAGGGTCAGGCAGAATATATACAGTAACTCCAGTCATGTTTGGTCTGCACTGGCAGTGCAAGTTTATGCATGTTAGTCTATTGAGTTTAATGGGAATTACTCTCAGTTAAGTGTATATAGGATTGCAGCCTAAGGGCCCAATCCTATCCAATTTTCCAGCACTGCTGCAGCTGCAATGCTGCCACAAGATGAGGGAATGCTGTTGGGTAGCAGCCTCCATGACTGCCACTCAAATGCAGGATGCAGTGTGTACCCTGTTGGCGCAGCTGCATCAGCGCTGGAACATTGCATAGGATTGGGCCCTAAATATCCATCATTTCCAGGCTTCATTCAAGGTTCTTACCGTTAAGCCCTAAATAAGTGGTTCCCAAACTTTTTAGCATTTGGCCACCCCACCCCCCAAAAGTTTCACTTTACCAGCCACTCAAGCCCCTGTGACCGTAATGGTGATTGCACAGCAGAGCTCAAGATGTTTAACCCTTGATGGACATATAATAGGCTAATCTACTCTGCCAGTTTCATGACCCACCAAAAACTGGGTTGTGGAAACCTAGATGGCTTGGGCCCGAGCAACAAAGATGATCAGAGGACTGGAAAACAAGTCCCATGGGGAAAGGTTGAGGGAACTTGGTATGTTTAGCCTGGAGAAGAGAAGGCTGAGAGGGGATATGATAGCACTCTTCAAATACCTGAAGGGATGTCATATGGAAGAAGGGACAAATTTGTCCTCACCTGCCAGTAGAACTAGGTCCAATGGGTACAAACTGAAAGAGAGGAGATTCCGGTTGGACATCTGGAAGAATTACTTGATGATAAGGGTAGTTTGACAATGTAACAGATTGCTGAGGGACATGGTGGATTCTCCCTCCCTGGAGACTTCAAGCAGAGACACAACAGGCACATGCTGGAGCTGCTCTAGGAGGATTTCCTGCTACAGGCAGGGGGCTGGAATAAATGACCTTGTAGATCCCTTCCAACTCTATGATTCTATTTTAAAGACTAGTCACTTCCATATGCTTCCCCCCACCAGGGGCGGACCTAGTCGAAATGGCGCCCATGGCGCCCAATGGAAATGTGCCCCCGGGGGCACGTGACATTGTGCCACTCCGCCCAAAGAACCACGACCCCCCCCCATGGGAGCCCAGGTCTACCCATCGGAAACAGCCACGGGTAGACCTGGGCTACAGGGAGACCAGGTCTACCCATTGGAAATGACAGCAGGTAGACCTGGACCCTGCGGAGCCCAGGTCTACCCATTGGGATCAGCCACAGGTAGACCAGCGCTCCGCACGTCAGGAAAGCATCCGGAGCCCAGACCTTCCCCCACCCATTCATAGCATCTTTAAAGTGCCAAAGCATCTGGGGGTGGGCACATGCTAATCTCCCATGCAAATTAGAAGCATTGCATGATGGTCTCTGCTCACATGTGGCTTTTTCAGACACTGACTCAGATTTTTGAAAGTGGAGACACAGGGATTTCAAACTGAGATCAGCAAATGTAAAGAACCAACTACAAAAAAAACTAAGGCTGAGCTCACCGTAACCTTAAAAGTTATGAAGATAATATATCCATGAAAGTTATATAGCTGGCTTTCAGGCTACTTTAAAGATGCTATGAATGGGTGGGGGAAGGTCTGGGCTCCAGATGCTTTCCCGACCTGCAGAGCGCTGGTCTACCCACGGCGGGTCCCAATCTCCTTGCAGTCCATGTGTCACCTTACAAACTAGCAAATGTATTCTAGTATGAGCTTGCTAAAGCAAGAGCCAACTTCATCTGTTGCATGAATTGGACACTAGAATCTTGCCTGCATGTCTACATGTATGTACCAACAATATGCTATGTGTGTGAATTGTTTTAATTAAACACCAGTGGGCTTGCTGCAACAAGATAAAAAAAAGATTTGTTTAATGTTCCCCAATTTTTTTATTAGGCATCTCAGTATTCATGGTATCTGTGGATACCTGAAACTGTAGATACTGGTGGATACTGGGGCACACCTCTGTATCCTGTATTTGGGCACGTGTATCTCATCATGAAAGGATTTCAAAAGGTGCACCTTCCAAAATTCCTATACAATAGTTAGGTATAGGCACTCTGTGGGCGCAATCCTAAACTGAGTTAGGCTGGCATAAGCTAAGCTAGCAAAGTTTGGCCAGCACAAGGGCCACTGTAAAATACGTTTGGACCACACTTGGAGTCAGAGAGGCCAGCACACTGACATAAGCCATCCTCCTTGACTCAGAGAGTAGTCCAAACATGCTTTATGGTGGCCCTTGTGCTGGTCAAACTTTGCTGGCTTAGTTTATGCTGGCCTAACTACAGTTTAGGATTGCGCTCTGTATCTGGTAACCCTACCTAAAGTGTCATCTAGGAACAGTTAACCTCAGTTAAGTGTACCCCCCCAAAATAAGGAGGGGAGATGGAATTGGATTGCTCCAGGCAATGCTTGAGCATGGATGGGCCTGATCACCTGAAGTCAGTCTTCAGCTTTGCTATGGACTTATGGACTCCCACCATAAGTCACTTCCTTCCAGAAGACTCAGGTGCCAGCTGAGATTTTGTCTGACACCTACTGAAGCCTGAAGCATCATGAGTCTGATAAACTTCTCCAGTTAGTTATAAATTGCATCATGCCAGCCATTCCTTCCTTTTTTCTGTACTTAACATTAGTCTGATGAAGCATTCTGGAGTACAAGCAAGTAGGGCTTACATAAGATTCTATATCTTTTTGGTTGATCCTAGTAGGTATTACTAAATCATGACTTTTTCAGTTTGTTTAGTAAGTATTTATTGGACTCAATTTTGGATCTCTCTCCAGAGAAAAGTGAGAAGCAAAGCAAAAAAGAGATGTGTCTATAATAGGTCCATGTACAATTGAAAGCATATTGGAATCTGATATTCTGAACGCAAGTCAAATTCTGAAATAAGTTTCCCTTGTAAGTGAGCACCCAACCACTAAGAGCTGGGGCTTGATAAGCATGACATGTGTAAGGAGAGTGCACTAAGGCAATGTTCTTCAACCTTGGGGTTGGGACCCCAATGGGGTCACAAGGCTCCATTTGTGGGGTCGTGGCAACTTATGAGAATAAAAAAGGTTGAAAACCACTGGACCAGAGCACCACTAGGAAAAGGGGGAGGCATCTGATGTACCCCTTCAGGTACCAGGAAATGCTCAGTTTCTTAGAAATTGTGCTGAAATAGCTGTCACTAGTGCTTTCATGTCACAGTTGCTTTTTTTTTTTTTTTTGTTCTCCAGTAAGAATAGTTACAGTGAACAGTGCTGGGACTGGGATAAGTGGGCAGTGACAGGGATGGGGATGGGCAGAGAGGGTCATAAGAACATAAGAAGAGCCCTACTGGATCAGGCCAAAGGCCCTTCTAGTCCAGCTTCCTGTATCTCACAGTGGCCCACCAGGTGCCTACAGACACCTAAGGGAGCTCAGTAGACAACAAGATGCTTGCATCCTGTTCAAAGTCAAAGTCAAAAACCTTTATTGGCATGTAAACAAAACACCAATACAATTTAAAAAAAGAGAACATGGTAAAAAATTAGCCAACAAAAAAACATGAACCTAAAACATGGGCATCAGCAAGCAGTCAAATCCCTACTACCTCGAGCAGTGTTAGTCAACACAACATAATGAATAAACATAGCAACCTGGATGATAAGATTAGGATCTGCCGAAGCAAGGAAGGTTTTCAAAAGCTCGGAATCCAAGAGTTGGGGATTCCACTGGAGAAGTGGGACAAGAAATTTCTCTCTAGCCTCACTGTGAAGGGGACTTGCATCCTGTTGCCACTCCCTTGCACCTGGCATTCTGAAGTAGCGTACTATTAACGTAAGGAGGTTGCCCAACCCATCATGGCCTATAGCCCACTTTTCCTCCAGAAATCTGTCCAGTCCCCTTTTAAAGGCATCTAGGCCAGATGCCATCACCACCTCCTGTGGCAAGGAGTTCCATAGCTTAATTACCCACTGGGTAAAAAAAGTATTTCCTTTTATCTGTTTTAACTCTCCCAACACTCAATTTCAGTGGATGTCCCCTGGCTCTGGTATTGTGAGAGAGGGAAAGTATGAGACTGGGGACCCCCGTATGAGACAGGACCCTGGGAATGCTTGCATTATTATTATTATTATAAGTTAGCCCTTTTGCACAAGAAGACTGGCAACAGCTGGGGCTCTTAGTCTGTGTCCAAATTCTCTTGGTTGGTTGGGAAAAGCTCTACCAGGACTCCCAGAGGCCAGGAGATAATTTTGGGGACTCGTACCAGCCATTACACACATCTGTGATAACTTGAGAGCTGAATAGGCTGGTGTGAAGTCACACTCCGGCCTCCCAGTGCCAGATCCAACCCTGGATCTGGTGAATTTGCACTGGCTAAGAGAGAGAAACCCGCACAGGAGGCAGGAGGGCAGAATGGGGGGGGTGTTTGGGCAGGTGGACCAAGGGCAGACCAGTGGGCAGACTAGGCCCAGGAGAGAGTGGGACTGGTCTAGGAAAGTTAAGATGGATCCTAGCCCCCACTCCTGAGCCAGCCCGGCGTTACACCAGGCTGCTTGGATCTGGCTAGCAATTTTGCTGGCGCAACTCCAAGTAACCCCATTGGGGTGGCTGCCGCACAACATGGGGTAATGGGAAACAAATCCCCTTCCTCCGAGCTGCAAGGCAGCCATGTCCTACCCTGTGCTGGATACAGCACAGGCGTTTTGGCTTGCCTGTTCCAGCGCAGATTAGGATTGGGCTGTCAAAAGTTCTTAATCTTGGCTATTTCATTGTGCTTTACCCTTTGTATAGGAAACACAACACCAAGAAAGGCAATTTATGTTCACCAAAGCTGTTGCTAAAAAAGCACCTACTGATTTTAAATCTACAGAAATCTCCTTGTGTCAGTGAAGATTATGTATCGCCAGTTGCTATCTTCCATCTCCATCTTTAGTTCATTGTTGGCCTGATGTCTAATAACTCCCATGGACATTTTCTCCCAAGGGCATTTCTCCCTGACCTATAATTTTGCTGTTAATCTTCCCACCCCAACTTTCTTCACTCCCTTGCCACTATCAGTGATGACCAGGAAATAACAGACTTGGAGTCATTCTCTTGAATCAGATTGTGTAACAGAGTGTAACTGGGATGATTTCAACATGCAACTTGCTGAAATTTGCCCCATATTGTAAGAACCTAACCGGAAAAAAAAATGCTTCCACTCACTGGTTCTGATGGAATGTGAATACAGACTTGATATCATGCAGACTTGATATCATGCAGGTTGCCTCGAATTGCCATGAACTGAAGAATTTTTTGCCCTTCCTGGTACTCCTGAGAGGCAAATCTCACGAATTGCCTCTCAGGAGTACCAGGAAGGGTAAGAAATTCTTCAGAAGATACAGCTAAACCATTCATGGTGTGAAATGTATTTGGCTGTGTATAAACCAGGAAATCCTTCTGACACCTTATAAAGACTGTGAAGGAGAAGTCAGGCTGAAAGTCATCCTTGTAGCTTGGAGGCTATTTCTTATATTTTTCACATCTCTTATTCAAGAGGAGTAGCTGTGTCCATCTCTTGCAGCAAAACAATTACCTGTGGCATCTTAATGCAGCCTTTTGTAGCCTTATTGTAGCCACTTATTTTGTCAGGCACAAAAAGAGGACGAAATGAATTTTGTATGAGTGTTCTGCTTTTTCTTCTCTTGGTCTTCCTGAAGGGAATAAGGCATCTGTGCTGTGGGCAATCACATGGAAGGTAAGATTCAAATTCCTCATAAAAAAGTGCTGTCTTGTTCCTGTTGAAGTCAATATGAAAATGCCACCCTGAGTGTTAGCTTTGGAAATTAATTTGAGGCTTTGATATCAGTATGTCTGTGTAACTTTGTAAGACATGTGAGCAAACAAATTAACACTGAAAAAGCAGTGAAAAAAACTCTGGAAAAGGGCCTTAAAAAGCAATAAACGAAGGACAAATTGGAAAAAGTCATGCTTGAAGATTACCAATTACATTAACTACTTGTCTAGAGCAGTGTTTCTCAAATTGTGGGTTGGGATCTACTTGGTGGGTTGGGATCTGATGTCAGGTGGGTCGAGGAAAGCTGAGAGCAGCCATCTTGAAAGCTGTAAACCTTACTCTTGCTATATTCCTTTTGTCAGTGTTACAATTTGAATGTTCAAGTGAGGTGTTGTTGTTTTTAATTGTTTTTAGTTCAGTGTTTTTACGTAATATTTTGTCCTAATATTGCTTTCTATTAGGGATGTTTCATGATCGTACAATTGCTGCAGTCCAAGAATGTTAGTTGCTTGATGATGTCACTTCCAGTAATTATATCACTTCTGGTGGGTCCCAATACAAGTGCCATTCTAAAAAGTGGGTCCTGGTGCTAAAACGTTCGAAAATCACAAATCCAACTCTGGTTTAATTATCTGGCAAATTTTCTCCTGAAGGACTTTGCCAGTAGTCAGAGAATGGAAGCAACTCAAAAGTTGAATAGGAAAAATGTGGCTACAAGGAGAGGGTGTGGGAAGCAAAACTGGTGCATGCTGTTCTTCTGCTTCAAATTGCTCTTACCCTTGCTTTACAGATCTACTATTATGTCTGGGCCGTAGCAGTGACTAACACTGCAATCCTATCCATACTTACCCAGGAATAAGTCCCATTGAAAATACTGTGGAGTAGCCTTGCATAGAATTGCTCAGCAAGGCTGCAATCCTACACATACAGTCCTTACCTAGTACGGAATACTTCACTGAATGCCGTGGGACTTACTGAGTAAATGTGTGCTGATTTCCCTGCATGAGTATCCTGTATATTTTAAATGATATTAATTGCCTGGAGACAAAAGGTAGCATGTATATTGACAAATACATCAGATTTGTTTTGGCAATGTTGTGCCCATGTTTTTTTATCCCTGTCCCCACCCCTCAAAAATTGGGGGGGGTCAATGTAGTAGAAACGCGATCTGAGTTATGGAAAGAGGGTTTGGGCTGCATAGACAACACACAAGTTAAGAGAAGTCTAGAGACCTGTACTTTAACAACAGATAACTAGTGTGGTGTAGTTGTATCTAGACCCAACAGACCTGGCTCCAGAACCCCACTTGGCCATGAAGCTCATGGCATCACCCTGGCCCAGTCACCAGCTGCCAGCCGAAATGACATCATAGGATGCAATGCAAGAATGAGAGATCCTTAATATGAACCGTGCAGGGGAAATCCTCTCTCTATTTGGTGAATATTTTTAAAGCTTTTCCTGCATCTTTCACCATTAACTTTCAGAATATAGAAATATAGGGCAACCATAGAGCACTTATTGGGTTAGCTGGCTTAACAGAAGTGGGTGAAATGTGGAAACATTGAGAAATACCAGGAGGAATAAGAGAATGGATACTGAAGTTTCAATATCTTCAAATAAAGCATTTGTTGAGAAGACATGCTAGACTGAGAGAACATACACAGTAAGAATATTGGATACAGTATCGAATACTGGTGTCTGAAGGCTGTTTGGCAATCAGCATGATCTGTTCAAAATGAGGTCAGTGCATTTATTAAAAAAAGTTTGGGAGAGGAGACAATGGAAGTTATTTGGGGGATGATAGTTTGATACCATTCCTATGTGTACATTATGCATGAACTTTAAGGAAAGGTTTTGCAGGCCAATTTTTTGTGGTTCTTAACTGCATTGAGATGACACATTTATCCAGGCACCAAAGGGAACTTGTGAGGGAAGTGTAATCTTCCCCGAGTATGATGCTGTCTACTAGATCTGATCTAGTGGAGAGTCACAGCTAAAGAAGTACAGGGGGTGCAACTGCACCAGGCAACAAGGTTTAGGGGGTCAACAAGCTGAGCCTGACACTAGCGACTTCCAGGTGCAAAAAGAACAAGGATTATATAGCTCTCCCCAGACCTGTGCGAGACTTAAAGAGCTTTCACAAGAGCTACAGAGCTCTCAAGTGCACCAGCAAGCCTTGAAAGGCTTGCTGAGACTGGCTGGAAAAGAGGAGTGGCAGCACCACATGGAGGGGTGTTGACTACAGACTTGCCAGGAAGGAGCAGGCGCAGCAACAGGAAGTATGTGGGGAGGCAGCTACCAGAGACCCTGCTACTAGTAAGGCAGAACTGTGAGGATTTCCTTCCTTAATCTGCTGTCTGTGTGCCTGCTTGCGTTTGAAACGTTCTCTGTACTCTGCTCCTGAGATTTTTTTTCCACTTTGCTGCTGGGGGGGGGGGGGAATCAGGAATGAGTGGGCTTCCTCTTTGTCTGTGTGCTTTGTCTCTTTGTCTCTGCTTGCGTTTGAAACGTTCTCTGTGCTCTGTTAGGAATGACTGATCTCCCTGACTAAACACCACACCAAGGCTGTGAGAGAGATAGCAGTTATGAATCTTTACTTCATAACTTTACTTTACATAAAGTACTTTATGAACTTTACTTCATAAAGGGGAGTTGCAGAACCAAAGTCCAGACCACTTCACCCAAATCATGTTACACAAATACAGATTTTTATAAACTCTATCCTGGCCAGAAGTCCTCCTCTGTTCACCATTGGCTGAGTTACTAAGAGGTTACGTTCTTCCCAACCACCTATTACATTTTACTCCTTGGAATATTCCCCCATCCCATACATACATCCCATGTTCATGCTAATAGCCTACTTAGCCCAGGTGGGCACACAAGTAAATATTCATTTCTTAGTTAGGCATGCGCAAAGCATACTGACTCTTCAACTTTTTCTTGCTCTGGGTCATGTTTAGTTTAGAGAAGCATTTGGCCTTATCTACTTCTGCATTTTGTCCTTGCGTCTCCACTATTTCCAAACACCTATTATGCTTGAGCAAGCAGTTAGGCAAACAAGTTCAGCTAAACTATTTTCTAAGTTACCATTTTAGCACTTCCGCCCCAAGTCACAGGTTTTCATCCCTCTGAGCTCTGCTACTGAGATTTCCCCCCATCACTTAGCTGCTCTCTCTCTCTCTCTCTCTCTCTCTCTCTCTCTCTCTCTGTGTGTGTGTGTGTGTGTGTGTGTGTGTGTGTGTGTAACTCAGGAACTATTGGGTTTCTTTTTTTACTTTGCTTGAAACATTCTCTGTGCTTCATTGGTTCTCATATTTATTATTAATGCCTGGTAAAATTCCTTTGAACCCTTTCCTATGACCCAAGGAGATCCTTGCTGGATCAGGCTAAAGGCCCATACATGCAGCCTCAAATGTATTTACATTTTGATGTGTTTATTTTTCTGATCCTTGACACTGTGCCAGATGCAGCCCTTATGCAAAAAGCTTTGGAGACCCCTGGTCTGTATGAATAATACCATCATGTTAAATACCATTCCATACTGAATTTAATGCAGGATGCAATAAAACAAACCTAGTGTAATATCTTCATTCTATCAAAGTAAGGGATATCCATCAGTCAAGGAGCAGCTGAGTAGAGTTTGGAATAGGATAAATTTATGTCAAAATTAATGTAAAGAGAGTGAAGAGAGGCAACTGGAAAATCAATTTAATGAGAAATAGGACATATTCACAATGTCATGAAATGCAAAGGTACAGGAGGCCATTTAGCTGTTTGCTTTGTAGGGGGAAAGTAAAGTGGACTGTGCAGAATATTATACAAAGTGGAATTGTTTTTGTCTTGTTTCACCTTATGGTTACTACTATGTATATTTGAAATGAAAATAAAAACAACAAAATCACCACCAGGATTCTTGTGAAAGTAAAAGTCCATGTGTGACCTCTTTGGAAGGAGGGTGGGATTTAAAAAAAACACATAATAATTATCTTCATTTGCTCCATTGATGGCATCCATGTTCTCTTCTTTTCGTTGTAGGAAACTGGTTTGACTAATTGATGTGGCAAGTTGTGTGAGAGAGGAGGATGTTGTTGGTCCTTGAGTGAAGCTCCATGCAATAAATAGAAGCCTGACTAGGTTCCTGCTGAATGGCATTCACAGTGCCAGGCACCCAGGAACTACCTCTCCAGACTCCGTTCTAAGATCAGCAGACATTGAGGAAATGTTGGATTCAGTCAAATGTGTTCTGGTTGGCGATGCTGCTGTTGGGAAAACAACACTTCTGTTGCGTTTTACCTCAGAGACTTTTCCAGACACTTACAGGCCAACAGTTTATGAAAACACTGGGGTTGATGTTTTCCTGGATGGCACCCAGATTAATTTAGGCCTTTGGGATACAGCTGGGAATGACTCCTTCAAAAGTATCCGCCCCCTTTCCTATCAGCAAGCTGACGTGATATTAATGTGCTTCTCAGTGGCCAATCACAACTCATTTCTCAGCTTACGGAATAAATGGGTTACAGAAATCAGAACCCATTTGCCGCGTATCCCAATTTTAGTGGTGGCTACTCAGATTGACCAGAGGGAAATGGGACCTCATAGTGCGAACTGTATCAGCACAGTGCTTGGAAAGCAGCTGGCCAAAGACCTCAGGGCAAAGGCCTATGTGGAATGCTCCTCTCTTGACAACAGGGGCGTACAACAGGTATTTGAGTGTGCGGTGAGAACTGCTGTGAATCAAGCAAGAAAACGAGCCAGGAGGAAATTTTTTTCTGTCAATGAATGTAAAGTTTTTTAAGTTCCATTCTGCCCCCTTCTTTGAAATCACAAAACTATTTCCTTAATGCATCAATCATAGCATGTGAAAAGCAGGATTGGGCTTTGTTAGCATTCATGGATGACCAGTCAGGAGTGGACTTTTTAGTGTAAAAAGCACAACAAAACTTTCTTTCCCAATAAATATGCAACTCTGCTATGTTACTCCCTGCTCCATTCCTTGCAAGTACTGAAGGGAATCCAGACTGAATCCTTATTAACAACATTATTTTTGTGGGGTATTCTCAAGCATACAATACAATACAAACCTTTTTTAGGCATTCATAAATTAATACATAATACTACCATACAAAACAATAGACCTAAAATATCATTCCAATATAAGGAAGGAAACAAAACACCAGACAGCCAATCTCTTTACAATCACCAACAGCTTGGAGTGTTTCAAATTGGTCAAATTTAAGAACTGCACAACTGGGAGAGTTGTTTATTGCCCTCCAACAAACATTGAATGATAGTATTCTCTGAATACCCTGGTTTAGTTCAAAGCAATGGGGCAAGGTTTTGTTGTCTTAGCTCTTGGTACTTGGTGCAGTACACCATAATATGTATGAGGGATTTCATTTCGCCTGAGTTCCAATTACACAGGCATTCTGATCTAGGAATATTTCCAAACCTACCAAGTAAGACATTGGATGGCATCACATTGCAGCATGCCAATGTGAAAGCTCTCCGCTCAGATGGGAGCTCTAGAAGTGTCTACGTTGGCTGTTGTAGCTGAGTGTTATATCTTTATCAAATGTTATGCTCAAAAAACCAAAAAAGTGAAAATACAACTGTCTTATGTAACACTGGGCACAATTCTAACCAACTTTCCAGCCCTGACATAGCGGTGTCAATGGGGCATGTGCTACATCCTGCAGTCATGGAGGCCTCTTCAAGATAAGGGAATGTTTGTTCTCTTACCTTAGAGATGCATTGTCCTTAACCTAGTGTTGAAAAGTTGGTTAGGATTGCACCCATTATATATGATGGCTACATTGAAACTTCAGGTGCAGGGGCAGTATGTCACTGAGTACTATGTGCAGGGGAGCCATAGCAAGGGAGGGCAATGACATTCATTCAGTTTGCTTGTGAGGAAATATTCACTGCATTTATTTTCTGGCCAATATTATTATTATTATTTATTTGATGTCATGGCTATTATTATTTCACAGCCTCACCTACCTCACAGGGTTATTGTGAGGATAAAAAAGGGGAGGAAACATGCACACCACGCTGGAAAATATAAATAAATAAATAATGTTGCTGTATGGGGGATGTCCAAAGATCTAGGTCCTGTGGGTCCACTGGGTCCTGTGGCTGTAGTAACCCCCCGCCCTGCTCCCCTGATGGCCTCGGTATCTGGAAGCACTTGGGCTTTTTCTGTGTTACTTTCAAAGCAGATTGACCATGATGTAGTTGTGCAACAGCATGCAGACCTTACATGGTCTCTGCTCTGCCTATATTAACAGCTATGGCAATTGATAAACATGATTTACAATGAATTAAAATGTAATTTTTGAATAAGAACACAACACCACTTTCAGCAATTTTTATTTTTGGAGAACATCGAAATCCAGAAAAAATAAAACCATTTTAGACTGCCTCTACCAATGAGGTGTTATTATGACACAGCTGGGAACTCATTAGGTTCAGCACTCATTAGTATGAATCAGCATTCACTTCCATGTATCAGAGCTAATACTAGAACTCTTAATTGTGTGAGTATCATCAAATTGACCGTGGGGTTTTTGCTGGTTACTGATTTGTTGGGTGGTCTGTACTATAGTTAAATAAATAAATAAAGTTGGTGGGTGTAACACCAACCCTAGTGATAACACTGCATTTAGGTTGTGCATATAATATTGTAATTTATTCTGTATGGTTTGGAAAAGGATGAGGTCCATCATGGGGGGGTATGCGCTGACCTCCCACACCGGGTGACACGAACTCTGGTGATGCCACTGGCTACACCAAGAATTTTGAATAAAAAGCTAGACTGAATCTTTTCAATTGCATCGTTCAATGCTGGCATCAGCACGGGTATGCCATACAAAATTTGGGGAACAACTTTGGCACTAAAAGCTTGAAGACTAGCTGGGATAAATGAATTGCCCGAAGAGAAAAAAAAAAAGAATTATGGCTTGCACAACTAATTTGGAGGAATTAATTACAGCAGAATGATGAGGAGACCAGGAATGCTTTTAGTGGAACTGGAGGCCAAAATACTAAAAGTGTCAGTATACTGTATACTGTATTTCAGTATACTGCATACTGTATTTCAGTATACTGTGTTTACTTCTCGTTGAAATAAAAAGACTGTGGTTTCCACAAGTTCCCAAATACTACAATGTTATATTTTTCATAGTTTATCTGCAAGGCATTAGAGGTCAGATATTCAATACAAGCATTAACCAATCTTGGTAATCCTATTTTGGTACATGAGATCAGGGCCATATCATCCGCGTATAAGAGTAAAGAGGTTTCCAATTTGGGGCAGTGCATGTCATAATTTGATAAAAAGGAGGCAGGTCATTAATAAAAAGTTTAAACAAAGTGGGCGCCAGCACACAACCCTGCTTGATCCCTTTATCAGAATTGGAGCCATAAATATTGAAGTAGGGCAGTGTTATTCAAACTGTGGGTCGGGACCCACTTGGTGGGTTGCAACCTGATATCAGGTGGGTCGCAGAAAGCTGGGAGCAGCCATCTTGGAAACTGCAGGCCTTACTCTTGTTATATTCCTTTTGTGAGTGTTAACAGTTTGAATTTTCAAGTGAAGGCATTTTTTAAAGAACTATTTAGTTCAGTGCTTTTACATCATATTTTGTCCTAATCTTGCTTTCTGTCAGGGATGTATCATGGTTGTACAATTGCTGCAATCCAAGAATGCCAATTTGCAATCCAAGAGTGCCATTTTATTATGTTACAATGACAGCACTTCCTGTTTGATGATGTCATTGTACTTCCTGTCACAATGTCACTTCTAAGCTAATAACATCACTTCTGGTGGGTTCTGAAACGAGTGCCATTCTAAAAAGTGGGTTCCGGTCTAAAACGTTTGAATATCACTGAAGTAGGATATTACAGAAGTTTTCTATAATCTATTATCTGTTCAGTCCTGGCTCATGAATTACAGCTATTTTGATCCCCTTTTTTTTTGCATGTAACCTACTATTATTTTTTAATTCTCCCATTTATTGTGCCTACAAAGACCAATTAGCTATTCTCCGATTTTCATGCCCGGGCTCCTGTGCCTCAAAAAGCTGCATGAAATTAACACGAAATGAAGTGAGTTATATATAATGCCATGAAAGTAGGTTTTGATGTTTCTTGGAAACATAGCACATGACTAATTGCAAGTGTGTTTCTCATGCCAGTTTCTCACAGAGTCATGACACTGAAGATTGTCATTTCCTTCCTGTCATGGAAGTGGGTATAGATTTGGAATGTTTTAATATTATATGAAGTAACGTTTATGTACCATCATGTAATACGGCAAGAGTCTTGGATGTAGTAAACCAGGTTCATTGATCTTATGGGAACCAGGGAGTAACAACAGGATGGGAAGGAAGAGAAAATTATAAACTAGTCATTCACAGAGCAGGCCCATAGATGTGTTGACTAAGGCTTTGAAGTGGACAGAGGAAAAGGAAGTTACGAAACAGTTAAAAGGATTTCTAAGTGTTGAGAAACTGGAGTGTGAAGAAAACAGATGCCAAAACCCTTGGGAGTCAAGAGAGAGCAGAAATGTAAACACACACACACACACACACACACACACACACACAGAGAGAGAGAGAGAGAGAGAGAGAGAGAGAGAGAGAGAGAGAGAGA
>JAJKFI010000113.1:126609-191039 GCA_029204185.1 Lerista edwardsae | reverse complement strand
CCCCCCGAGAGACCTTCTCCCCAGCCAGTCCCTGGCCCACGGCCCACCTGAGCAGGCACAGGAACAGGGAGTCTGCCGACCCTGAGCAAGGGGCGAACAGGACGACCCCCAGGGACCACCCGGGCATCAGCGCACAAGCCAGTGGCTGCCATCACGCCTGACGAGGACGAACGCCGAGGAGTGACCCCACGTGCCGCCACCCACGGCGAGGCTCCATTTGAGGACTTTTGGAACTGGGCCCTGTGAGGTAACAGGGTCCGAGGGCCCCGAGCCGGGGGTCCAGCTTACGGGGGGCTCCATGAATGTAAAGTCGCTTTCCCGATTAAACCGATTGTGTCCCCCGCAAAAGGTGTCCCGCTGCATCTTTTCCCAACGTCGTGAGGCGGCCAGAGCGAGGCGGGGGGGGCACCCCCATGCCCGACCCAGGGGATCAGCCCTGCGGGGATACCCTGGACTCACATTGATAAAGAAAGCTATAGACAAAAGGAGAGAGGGGAAAAGAAGATCCCTTCACCCCACCACCACCCCACATCAATTTGCTCCCTGCTGTGCTTCTTTTGCAGCCTGCAGCCATTCCAAGTACCCTCAGGCTTCATACAGCATAAGGAGAGGGTCTCCCTCTCCCCAGTTGCAGGCTTTTGGGCACAGGGCTCTCAAGGAAGTTGAGCAGCCCCAATCACAGCCCACTCTTCAAGAAAAGGGCACAGGGAAAGGTTTGTGGGCTGAAATTAGTTTGCATGGCTGATAAACTGCTCCAAGGAAGGCTTCCTAGGCAGGCTGTACCTGCCCATGGAGCCATTCTCTGCAGGGTCAGAGCAACCACACTGAGAAAGGCCCTAGAGGTTTCTGTCCACCCTCAGAATTTTTCTCTCTGGAAAGGCTTGCTCAAATGGGAGTGCAGCAGGTAGGAGCATGCAGGACAGACCGGGACAGACTTCTGTGTACAAACAGTCAAAATGTGCACACAATTGCTCAAGTCAGCTGCATTGCAAGGCATTGCTTCCCACCTGGCAATCCTTCCAAAGTGAGGTGCCCCCCGCAAAAAAACCATTTTTGGTTCCTCATTCCCTGGTTGAGATGTATTAGAAGACCCCCCTCCCCCCAAGGCATGACTACTTTTGGAACTCCTGGCAATGTGCTCTCTGTTCCACCTTCACAGCACCCAGTGAAGGCAGTCCTAGTCTAGGAAACTGCGGGGCTTCCTGACTATTCTGGGGGTTGTTTCAAAGAAGATTCTCATGGGGGGTGTTCCTTCTCTCCCAGATTCTTCGCTCCTGATTTTTGTGGGTTTACACAGTCCACTTGCTTCTTGGGCAGTAGAGGTGGGCTGAGGTGGGAGTAGGGACTGCGACCCCCTCCCCACTCTGGTCTCAGCTCAATGTGACAGCCTGCAGCTGCCTCTCTCTGCCAGTCATCTGCCATTCCCTCACCGCTATCCACCCCCCTCCCTGCATGGACTCCCCAGCAGATCCTCAGCTGGGGGAGGTCGGGCTGTCCATCTCCCTGCACAAAGCCCGGGGGCAGCAAGCACGTGGGGTATGTGTGGCAGAAGTGGAACATGCTCTACAGCACCCTTTCCCACACACATTCGTACACAAAGCTAGCCGGAGGATGAGAGGAATGAGGAGGTGGAGAGACCACAAAGTTACACAGTGCACACACAAATGAGCTCAAGGCTACCATCTGCAAGGCTGCTGCTCACACGTATGCACTCTGAAGCTGCCAATCACGAGCCTATGACCACAAATTAGGATGCGCCTGCACCCTGCCCCCAACCCTCCCTGGCTGCAGAAGCACCACTCCTCTCTCCTCTTCTCTGGTAATGGCTGCAGCGGAGTGCTGACCGTATCTGCCCTGCTTGAGCCATGATGGAAGCAGCAGCGTATATGCGCCCATTGCAAAAACAGTGCCTATGGGTGGCACTGTACCATGCCCCATAACAGATAGGTCTGGTCAGGAAATTCTCAAAGCAAGCACTAAGTCTTTCACCCACTCTGAATGGAGTGACACTTCCACTGCAAGAACAGGTGCGCAGTCTGGGAGTGTTCCTGGACTATTCTGGGGGTATGACAATCTGTCTCTGGAAAACCAGGTAGCAGCTGTGGCTAGGAGTGCATTTGCCCAGCTTCGATTAGTGCGCCAACTTCGCCATACTTGTACCATCCTGACCTGGTCACGGTGGTCCAGGCATTAGTGATTTCAAGGCTGGACTACTGTAATGCACTATATGTAGGGCTTCCCTCGAGAACAATTCGGAAGATGTAGTTAGTACAAAATGCAGCAGTCCGGGTAGTAACAGGTGCTAGATGGTTTGACTCAGTAGGACCACTCCTTCAGCAGCTGTAGTGGCTGCCCATTCACTTTCAATCCCACCTTAAGATGATGGTACTGACCTTTAAGGCCCTTCATGACTTAGGCCCAGCCTTCCTAAAGGACCGCCTTCTCCCATACATATCGGTTTGCCCTCTTAGATCTCCTTCAAGTGCCCCCTCTGTCCCAAGTTAAAGGGATGGCAACTTGGGGACAAGCCTTCTCTGTAGCAGCTCCACAAATATGGAATTTCCTACCAGAAGACTAAGAACTACACACTACATACTCCCTCATGGCCTTTCGAAGGGGGTTCAAATCATACCTATTTAGTCTGGTCTTTGGATGACCGTGCGGATGTCTGCCCTCTGTCCCTCTGGTATATTGTCATAGTCTGTTTCACTCTCCTGGTCAAGTGTTTTGTCAACTCTCCTGTTTCACTCCCCTGGTCAACTGTTTTTCCCACCCTCTAATATGTCCTGATATGGAAAATTAGGTCTAATATGTCCTGATATGTGAAATTCCTGTTCACTCTTGGTGTTCTCGTTCATGTTTAATTGTTGCTGCTGTTGTTTTAATATGTGGCTTTAATGTGCTTTACTTACTATGTTTTACTTATTATGGTTACACTGTATTTTGTTTTTTGTTCTCTGTAAGCTGCTTTGGGCATTTGCTTTGGCACAGGAAAGGAGGGGTATAAATAAATAAATAAATAAATAAATAAATAAATAAATAAATAAATGCCTCTGGTTGCCAGAAGTTCTGTTGGGACCAGAAGGCAAAGGCCACTGGAGGACTGAACATTTTACTATGGTAACTCTGGAATTGTCCTTGGAAAGCTCCTCTGCCTTTCAGCAAAGTGACAATTTCCCTTATGGAGGTGAATATGCCTTAAATTACTTTGAAGGAAATCTCTTCTACCTTATTTGGTATCTGCATCTCTGAGGAACATTGCTCAAGGGCAAACCTATTGAATGTGGAACCCATGAAGTTGTTGTGGAATCTCTGTGCACATACGCTTACAGTCAGTAATGGCATCTAAATGATTTAGCAACAGGTACTCACTTTTGATTGGCACTTGTGTTGGGGCCCACCCACCAGAAGTGAGGTCATACATAGCCGGAATCCAGGAACTGCCCCCAGGAACCGCCGTGCCTCCTCGGTAGGTTGTGCGGCGGCCCAGGAGAAGGCTCGGGAGTCCCAGGCCTTCTCCGGGGCCGCCGCGCGGGCTACTGATTCCCCCCCCAGGAACTGCTGTGCCTCCTCGGGAGGGAGCCCCAGGCAGCCTACCTGCTCACGCTGCTGCTGCCGTCAGTCTCCCTTGCTCCGCTGCCTGCCTGCCTGCCTGGCTCTGAGAACGCGCAGGCAATTCAAACGTTGCAGGGGGCGGAGCGGAGCGCCGACGGAGTCAACGAGTGGGTGGGCGAATGGGCGGGGCCAGCCCTAATCCTAGGAACGGGTACGCGCGTATCCCCACGTACCTGCTACATGACATGTCTGCTTACAGTGGAGGCTGGAGGTTGTGTGGGGTGAACCAGAGTCCAGCATCTGGGGGACTAAGGAGACTGGCCAAGAAGTCAATTTGCCCTAAAGAGCGAGCAAAGCACAAAACCTCATGGACAAAACCTCAAGCACAAAACCTCATGGGGAGCATCACCGCTCGTCTCGGCGGCCCCAGAAACTATAGATTTGACACCGATTTTGGCCATTTCCGACCATTTTCACGCGGGCCCCTCCACATACCCCCACCCCGGGGGTGTTAGGGGAGTCCGACCCCCACAGTATTTGTCGCCAGACTGCAAGGCACACACATGCCAAGTTTGACGTCAATTGCTCCAGGTGTTCCAGGAGGTCATGGTGGACGGTTTGCTTCTTGCCCCCCATGCTGAGGGGGGCCCGAACCTGGACTCAAACGGCGTCGGGGGCGTCGCCGCTCATCTCGGCGACCCCGGAAATGACAGATTCGACACCAAAGTCGGCCGTTTGCGATCATGTTTATGTTTCACACACACTCCCGCACACCCCCGGGGGTTCTAGGGGGGTCTGACCCGCAGTGTTTGTCGCCAGGCCGCAAGGTGTATGCATGCCAAGTTTGGTGTCAATCGGTTCAGGCGTTGCGGAGCCTATGCGGAACATACGTATGTACAAGACGTTCGATATAGATATTAGTTATATAATATAAAATATATTATTATTAAGCTTCTAATTTCTAGTTGTTGTTGTTGTTGTTGTTTTGCCTATTTGAATCTTCTCTTAAGTTCTTAATAAACTATTTCTGTTGTTGAGAACTCATTGGCCTGTTTCATTCAGACCAGAATGGAAAATTAGTGCTTTCACTGTCTTACAAAACGCTTGGGGCTAATGTTCAGGCCGAGTCGGGGTTCAGAAGAGTTGGGGTTGGCCAGAGTTGGGGCTGGCTCCTTGCACTACTTTAGCAACTGGCTTTCATACTAGGAGATAACTAGTATGGGCTCACCCCAGGCAAGCCGTAGGACATGGAAGGTCATTTGTTTTTTCCCTCTCTGGTGGCAGGAACTACCCTTTTGGGGTCTGTGTCAGGAGAGAGTGCCTGTGATAATCACCCCATGAGAGTGGGAGGGAAGGCCAGTACATGATCTGTATGCCTTGCTTCTTCCCCCTCCCTGCATGATGGGTTACAGCAGCCTCACCAGATCACCACAAGCCCCCTTCTTAAGAAATGAAAAGATGCCATTTGCCACAAACAACGTTTATTATAAAGAATGTTGGCTTCAAGAAAACCAGGCTATGGAAACAGGTACATGTTTAAAATGCAGGACACATACCTTTAGTACTAATTAAAAATTATTGTGGGCATAACACACCTACTTTGAAGTAGTCCCACTGAAATAATCAGCACTACTTTACAAGGCAACTTAGCCTAAAGATTCCTGTTTGTACAGGAAACAACATTTATGTACCTCTTTAAATTCTTCCACTAATGTGCCTAATTTAAACCTTGTTTCGACGGAACATCTCAAAGTGGGAAGCAGTTTCCATTCTGCCCACTCAGACTTCTGTTACTTGCTGTTACAGCCTGTAAAGAAGCTAATTGTAAAGAGCAAGAGAAGGCTAGGCCATGGTCTGACTCCATTGTGTCAGAATACCTCCATTTTGTAAAAAAAAAAAAGAGCTAAATCTGTTAAGGTACCAGCTGGTGATAATCAGCTCATTTCCTGAGGTAATTTCATCAGGAAGTATAATTTCCTATTTGTTTTGTTTTCTGCAGAAAGGTGTGAGGTCATAGCTAGGGTTAGGAAGGAAGTACCTAATCAGGAAGGTTCCATCCAGCTAGTGCTACAATTAAGAAGATTCTGCACATCTGAGACCCATCATGTAGAATTAGTGTTTTGTTTACACAACCTTTTCTGAACAGGATGGAACCTCCGAAAATCCCATCAGGAAGAAGTCTGACCTTTATCCTGATTGGATAATCAATTATACTAGAGGGGATATAGATATCCAGTTTTGGGGGTACAGAACAACACACTTCATCAGATCAGCACACATACCATCAAGACACACCATCAGACCTTCAAACCTCTAAACCTACAGAATATCTTCTCCAAGACGCCCAGCATGGACCTGCTGCCTGCTTGGACCAAGAAGGAGGTGAACCAGCAAGGCTAGCCACCTTGCATGTACTAGGACCTAGTCTAGTGTTAGGCAGCTAGTTGTTTTCTTATTTTAAGGTGTATCTTAGTTAAAGTCTCTGTTCGTTCTTTTAAGCCTTTCCTAGTTTTGGTAACTGCTTTTCTGCTTAATAAATTACTGTTCGTCTGTAAAGCTTTCTTTGTGAGTATTTGGAACCAGACTAAATTCAGTTTTGCTGCTTTGGCACGCTTACCAAAGTTAAGTTTATAACTTGGGCTAGATCCCTGTAGTTGGGGCTAGTTAAGCCTGTGGACTTTTTAAGATTTAAGAGTCTGTTCATTCCTCTGTTTGAGGCTGTAACTCCCAGGCTGGTAGCAGAGACTGTGTGCCTTGGCTTGTAAGCGCTTAAGGACACACTCTGCTGAAAGTTCACAGCTCATATGGGCCCTGGGCTGGTTATAGGGCGTATGAGCTTGTGAATTGCATTACTGAGCATTAAATACAAACTTGCTGGCGTATTCTCTGGTAGTTAAATCTAGATTGCAAAACAGATTTCATGATAAAGCACTGAAGGGGTTCTCAGGATCTTCTGGTCAAATGTCTAGATAGCAACTTCCTGCATTTTCAGCCTGTTGCATCTGATTCTAACTCAAAAGGGCAGGAAACCAGCAAAGATCTGACTACAATTTGCACTATAACAGTGCAACTGCTATAGGGTAGCCCACTGACCAGAAAAAGGTCCAGGATTGTCCTTAAGAATATAAGAAGAACTCTGCTGGATCAGACCAAAGGTCCATCTAGTCCAGCTTCCTGTATTTCACAATAGCTGCAGGGAGCACACAAGACAACAAGATGTCTGCATCCTGTTGCCACTCCTCTGCACCTGGTATTTTGAGGTAGCTTACTTCTAAAGTATGGAGGTTGCATGGCCTACAGCCTGCAATGAATGTTTCCTCCAGAAATCTGTCCAGTCCCCTTTTAAAGGCACCTAGGCCATCACCACCTCCTGTGACATGGAGTTCCACAGCTTAATTACCCGCTAAGTAAAAAAGTATTTCCTTTTATCCATTCTAATTCTCCAACACTGGATGTTGTGAGCGAGGTTAAAGAATATCCCCCTATCCACTCTATCCATTCCATGCATAATTTTGTCTCAATTATTTTTTTATTTTGTCTCAATTATTTCTTAATTTTGTCTCAATTTTGTCTCAGGCGCCTTTTTTCTAGACTGAAGGGCCCCAAATGTTGCAGCCTTTCCTCATAAGGGAGGTGCTGCAGCCCAGTAATCATTTTTGTCACTGTCTTCTGCATCTTTTCTAGTTCCACTATGTCCTTTTTGAGGTGTGGCGAGCAGAATTGTATGTAGTACTCCAGATGTAGCCTTACCATCGATTTGTACAATGACATAATAATATTGGCTGTTTTATTCTCTATCCCCTTTTTAATTACCCCAAGCATGGAATTGGCCTTCTTCACCATTGCCATACACTGGGTTGGCACTTTCATTGTTCACTAGCACCTCAAGATCTCTCTCCTGGTCTGTCAGACAGCTCAGAACCCATAAACCTATATGTAAATTTTAGATTTTTTGCCCCAATATACATTACTTTGCACTTATTTACATTGCAACACACCTGCCATTTTATAGCCCATTCTCCCAGTTCTGAGAGATCCTTCTGGAGCTCTTCACAATCCCTTCTGGTTTTCACCACCTGGAAAAGTTTTGTGTCATCCACAAACTTGGCCACTTCACTACTTATGCCTGTCTCCAGGTGATTTATGAACAAGTTGAAAAGTACCGGCCCTAAGACTGATACTTGGGGTACTCCGCTTTTCACCTCTCTCCATTGTGAAAAATGCCCATTGCCCCCCACTCTCTGTTACCTGACCCTCAACCAAGTCTGAATCCATAAGAGGACTTTTATTCTCTGACTGTGAAGTTTCCTCAGCAGCCTTTGGTGGGGGACTGTGTCAAATGCCTTCTGAAAATACAAATATATGATATTTATTTATTAGAAGAATTTATACCCTGCCTTTCCCATGCCAAAGCAAATGCCCAAAGCGGCATACACAAAACGAACAAAATACAATGTAACCACAATAAGTAAAACACATTACAACAGGAACAGGAACAGGAACAGGAACAACAGGAACAGAGAGAGTGAACAAGAGTAAAGCTAGACCCAACTCTCCCTATCAAGCTGTTTGGAGAAAACAATTGACCAGGGGAGCGAACAAACTATGACACTATAACAGAGGGCCGACAGCCACACAATCATCCAAAGGCTGGATTAAATTGGTATGATTTGAGCCCTCTCTGACAGGCCATGAGGGAGTGTGGTGTTCTTAATTCTTCTGGAACGGAATTCCATATTTGTGGAGCTGTTACAGAGAAGGCTCATCCCCGAGCTGCCATCCCTTTAACTTAGGACAGAGGGGGCACTTGAAGGAGATCTAAGAGATAATCTAAGAGGATGACCTTTAGATGATCTAAGAGGGCGAAGTGGTATGTAAGGGAGAAGGCTGTCCTTTAGGTAGGTTGGGCCTAAGTCACGAAGGGCCTAAAAGGTCAGTACCATCATCTTAAGTTGAATGGGCAGCCACTGCAGCTGCTGAAGGAGTGGTCCTACTGGATCAAACCGTCTAGCCCCTGTAATCACCTGGGCTGCTGCATTTTGTACTAACTGTAGCTTCTGAACTGCTCTCGAGGGAAGCCTTACATACAGCACATTACACCGATATCCACCGGTTCGCCCACATTCATATGCCTGTTGACCTTTTCAAAGAATTCTAAAAGGTTTGTGAGGCAAGATTTACCCTTATAGAAGCCATGCTGATTTTCCTTCAGCAACACTTGTTCCTCTATGTGTTTTAGGATTTTATCTTTGATGAGGCTTTCCACCATGGAGCCTTTCCAACATTAGCTTTTCTGAAACAACCACCACAACAAAGATTGTAATCTTGAATATATCTAGCCCAAATTTTGCAACTTATTTCTGAGCAGTTGGAATTTTAGGCTTCAGCAATAATGGTATTGACCTACTGTTTTATTCTGTAGTTAAGGTTATTTAAATTATTATATTCTTTAATTTGTTTAATTATGATTTCTTTAAAAATTGCCACTTTTTTTACTGGCTCTGCTCCTGTGCACTTAAATACAGCTGGGCACACAGGGTTATGTCCCAAGTTTCACTAGTCATTACTAAGACTACATTTCCCTAGACGGCAAACATTTGGGGCTCAGCGTGTCAAAACTTAGGTAAATGCTTAACTTGACTCTCCTGGTATGCCAACTCCCCTCCCAAACACAAGAGAAACAGTTCTTTATATTCATTTATTTAAACAAAAAAATACAGTCCAGCCATGTGTGGTGCTATGTATGCTATAAAGAAACATCAAATAATTGCAAAAATTAGTAAAATAAATTCAGTTTTTGTCAAGTGTTGGTGAGCACTGGTGTGTTACTCCAAATGTTGTGGTGTGTCATAGGTTTGCCATCACTGCCCTAGATGGACGTCAATGGGGATTACTTCTGACCAGATATGCATTAAGACAAATGGAATTTGCTTTTGTCATAACTACATTTTAATACAACCCATAGAAATTTAGCAGAGGTAAACCATTCGCATACCACTGACCTTCAGGCCAGAAAAACTTCAGTTGCTTAATTCTGTGTATCAGGGGGGTACTTGAAAGGGGAAGTACCTTTAAGGCAGAGAAGGGAAAATGTAGCAATCATTTTGAGTTGTTATATGACATGCTTTGATGCAGTAATTGTTGGGAAACAATGAATGTCCCAAATAAATCAGAAGCAATATTTAGGGTACTGCTATAGTGATATATATAGCTATAGCAGACTTCCAGCACTAGATTTTTCATACAGATCCTAAATGTTGTGCTTGAGTATAGTGCAAAAGAAGCTAGTTGGTGAACCTGATGGGGCATTCATGAACAGAAACAGTCAAACCACAGAGATGTTTTTCTTTCTATACCGGAAACACCTGCTTTAAAAAAAAAAGTGTTCAGTCAAACTCCCTGTAGAAGTGAAAGATAATAATACTATTCTATAAGTTAGTTTGAAACTCAATTGAATCTGTATGGTTGATTGGACTGAAATTCCCCTAACCAATGAAGTGTTACATGCCTGAGAGAAACAGAAAGAAGGGTGTTTTTGAATGTATGTACAGTACTGTAGTTTGGTGTTCAAACGCAGACCAATTTTATCCTTGTTGGCAACATACAGCTTGCGTGCTTAATCTCAGCAGTGAATTGGTATACAATGTCTTGCCTGGTTTTCTTTCATTCATTCATTCATTTATTTTAAAGATTTGTATCCTGCCTTTCCATTTGCAGGAGCAAATGCTCAAGGTGACTAACAAGGTAGAACAATATATAAAACAATTTTACCAAAAACGGGGGGGGGGGGGGGAAAACGACTGACAGACACCAACACATCACACAATTGTAAGATGGAACAAAAATGTTTTGAGGCCCCGCCAAAAGGCCATGAAGGAGGGGGAGATTTTGACATTAATTCACTTTTATGTACACGGATTTAAATGCTTTTGTGAGAAAGAGCTCTATACATTTCTGTAACAAGTTATGTAATTCACAAAACAAGGATCACTGAGTCTAAATGAGCCATATGTAGGGGTATTTTTCTTGTTAAATACCACATAAAAACACAACGCCTTTTGGGGGTTAAAATATTTGAATAAAAACACAGAACACTGCATTTTGGTGTTAAGATATTTTCCAGAAATTAAAATAGATTACTTTTTCAATTTGAAATAATACTGTGGCTGCATCTATTATCACCTATATCATGACACTTTTAAAGCATTTAAAATTAATGAGAACTTAAAACATGAGAACTTTTAATGATAATGTAGAATAAAAATACATAGCACCCCAATTTGCTGTTTGAATAAGAAAATCATGGAAAACATGTCACCAAAAAAACACTTGGGTGCCCAAGTATGGGGCAGAAAGGTGGGGTATAAATTCATTAAATTCATTAAATAAACAAAATAATATGGCAAGTAACTGTACATTAGATTTCAAGCTGAATTGCTCGCTGTGAAGAGTTTGTGGAAGAAACAATCCGGCATCTTTCATTTTTCCTGCTTAAAATTGCCAAGCCAAATCTCTCCCCCCCCCACACACACACATTTTTTTCTGTACCAGTTTCATTTCACAAGCAAAAAAATATGTAGCTTGCTTTTAACGAGGCTTTCTCCTCAAATGAGATAAAGAAAAAGATACGTATTCCCGTAGAACAGTCGTCTTCCCCCGTGTGAACGGTATTTTGCATCCCACCGGGGATGGTGTGAAAGACCCCTACTACAGCTCCCAGGGGTCCACTGCCAGCTGCACATGCGAGGAGCATTAGGTGCACGGCTCGTGGGATCAGCAGATCCTGGAAGTAAAGTGGCTGGCTGCAAAGATCCCTGGGAGCTGTAGTAGGGGTTTTTCGGCACCTTCCCCGGAGGAATGCAAGCCGCTGCTCATGCCAAGGAAGGAAATGTTTGGCACCGGATGCAGCCCATGGGCTGGAGTTTGGAGCCCCCTGCTGTAGAATTATGGTTTCCCCTTTCAATTTGTTTCCTTTAAATTGAAACCAGCTCCTAGCCATTTAGGAAGGGAAAAACTCTAACAGCAGCAGCACTGGTAGATGGGTTGATACCTTGGTCGAAGTTAATTCTAGATACAAACAGTGGAGGTGAAAGCAGCAGTCAAAGTTTACACTTCTGAGCAAGGTTAGACCCAAGTACCCAAAGAAACTATTTACAGCAAACTGAGCACCTTCAAACTGAAGCACCTTAAAAAACATTACTGCAGAATAACCTACACAGATTAGCATACAATAGCCCAGTGTTTCACAAACTGTGGGTCAGGACTCACCAGTAAGTCTTGACCTGATGGTTGGTGGGTCATGAAACTGACAAACTGATTACTGCAAAGGAAAATGCACCTAGCCCTATGAAGCGTGAATCTCAGCCATACTGTTTACCACACTGGTCCCAATATGGTGAATGCAGGCTCCCTAAACAACACTAGGGAAGTAAGTTCCCCCTCCTCCAGGCTTACAAATGTGCTGGGTCCTATGGAAAGCAAAATGGAGCCACAAGTGCCCATTTACTCATGAGTAAGCAAGCTGCCTTGGCTCCTTGAAGAAGGCCAGGAGAAGGGGGATACATCCGATAGAATGATCCCAGTCAGTTTGTTGTGTGAATTCCCCCCCCCCCCGGTCAGAGATAGCTGACCCGGGTCACTGCAGCACCAATGGAGGTGCACAAATTTTACCCTGAAAGTTTTGGCAGACTCGTTTCTCCGGCGTGCGTTCTCTCTGCCTTCCAAAGAAGCAAGACTCCCTCATCCCAAGACTGTTAAACAAGCCCAGATACTTCCCTTCTATGAGTGCTTACCAAAGGAAATTCAGACATGCGGATGGAGAAATGCCAGCTGGACTTCAATGTTGCAGAAGAGAAGTACATTTTACTCATGTGCAAGACATTAGCAAAACAGACACAAGATGCAGCATGCTTCCAAAGAGATTACAGAACTTGTGCCTCCAAGGAGACACAGGGCTTGTGCTCCCAAGGAGATACAGGACTTGTGCCCATTGTACATCTCGGTTTGGTCAGTTATACAATTGAATATGCAAAATGTAGAATTGACAACATGATGGGTGGGTTTTTGGGCTTTTGCTCCCCTCCCCTCTACTGTGACCCCAGGAAGGGTCAAGGAGATGCAGACATAGGTACATTTTAAATTACAATAGGTTGGCACACAAAAGCAGACAGGAGACATTTAGACCAGACAAGCCCTTGACACATTTGATAACAGTTATCACCGCAGTAAGTACCTTCACTGTGATTGTGAATCACTGTGAATCACTCTGAGGAATGGCCAGCTATTCTGATGGGGAAAAACTCTTGGCTTTTAGGCAGAATAAGAACTTGATTGAATTTCAGGCAGGACAGGTCCCTTTTGTCAGAGACCAGATTTGCATTACAAGACCCTTGGGGGGGGGGACTTTGGAATGTCTGTGCTAAGAGACTCACCTCTGTGATTTTTCTCTTTGCAGGTCAGCAGCCCAACTTCCAAAATGGAGTTAAAATTCCTTACATTCTAGTCTTACCCCTATACCTGTACAGGTCCAGCATTATGTGCATCTGACCATTGAGCATGCAATGCAAGTGTTCCTGGAAGGCCAAATTAACCACAAATGGGGTACAGAGCCAGGCTAAGGGGGGATCTTAACAGTTGCTCTTGCCAAGAAGTGTTTTTCCCACCAGAGTTGCCAAACCTCTTGTTGCCACTGTGCTACATTACAAGGGTCTTCAATGGTTCAGGCTTGCACTGTTGGAGGAAAAAGAGCTTAGTGGTTTTAGCATTGGCTGAAGAGCCAGGAAGGAAGGTTGGTGGTTCCACGTGGCTGCAGCAGTGTGCTGTGAGCCAGGAGAGTTCGTGATGGTTGCACGTGGCTGTGGAGGCCAGGAAAAAGCTTGGTGGTTGCAGACATGGCTGGGGCAGGGCACGGCCAGCCAGGAAAAGCCTAATAAAGTCTGAGAGAATCCGGGGGGGGGGACAGACCTCCCACATCAAGATGAACGTGGAGCTCTATAAATGGTCCAAAAGGCACCCCCCAGCCATAGAAAAAACAGAGGCTTCAGCTGCTGAGGTGAAGCTCTTTTTTTAAATAGTGCCAAGTGGGTCCTGATCATGTGTCATGTTAAAGTGTGTCCTGGTGTTTTATAATGCTTGGGAACTACTGCAGTAGCCTATACTGTAATGCTTGTTAACCATACAGCTTAAACGAAAAAGGAGTACTGTATAAACAACAGAAGGGACAATTGACCAAAAAAAAGGCAGGTTATTTGAATTGGCCAATCAGGAGCTAGTCTTATTCAAAACCCATCAAATTAGCCACTAGGAAAGAACATGAGAAAACAAAAAGAATTCCCACTTGGTCTACTTAAATGTGGCCTTGGCCGTTAACTCTACATAATGCTGCTATTTATTACACTCATTTGGTGCCCATATTGCCACCTTTAGCTGCTGCTGCCGCCATCTTTGCCTCTGCAGGCCCCAAACTCCAGGATGGCCAACCAATGCAACTACCCTTTCAGGCCCCCTTACATCAGCATCTACTATTGGGAGTTGATGCTGGTACTGCTATCAAAGGAGCCTGCCTTACCCTGGCTAAAAGAGGTCTTTTTCCCACCGCTGGAGTCTGGCCAGCCTCGTGTAGCAGCCATGAGCTGGGCCACATCACCATTGAGCCGCCTTCCCCTCCCTTTCCAAAGATCTTACCTAGAAGGAGCTGCTTGAGGAAGCCATGGCAACAGAGCTCCATCTGCTTATGCTTTGGTCTCTTCTGATTCTGAACCTGCTGCCTGTCCATAAGAACATAAGAAGAGCCCTGCTGGATCAGGCCAAAGGCCCATCTAGTCCAGCTTCCTGTATCTCACAGCGGCCCACCAGGTGCCCCAGGGAGGCATGAGACAACAAGATGCTTGCATCCTGTTGCCACTCCCTTGCACCCGGTAACAGTAGTCCTCTGCCTTTGTAAGGAGGTTGCACAATCCATCATTGCCTATAGCCCACGATGGACCTTTCCTCCAGAAATCCGTCCAATCCCCTCTTAAAGGCATCAAGACCAGATGCCATCACCACCTCCTGTGGCAAAGAGTTCCACAGATTAACTACCTGCTGGGTAAAAAAATACTTCCTTTTATCTGTTTTAACTCTCCCAACCCTCAGTTTTAGCAGATGCCCCCTGGTTCTGGTATTTTGAGAGAGGGAAAAGAACATCCCTCTATCGACTCTATCCCTTCCGTGCATAATTTTGTATGTCTCAATCATGTCCCCCCTCAGGCGCCTTTTTTCTAGACTGAAGAGCCCCAAACGCTGCAGTCTTTCTTTACTTCATAAGGGAGGTGCCCCAGCCCCGTAATCATTTTTGTTGCTCTCTTCTGCACCTTTTCCAGCAGCTCCACTGTCCGTTTTGTGGCAGACTCCCCTCCCTACAAGGAACACCCGTATCAATAGGATACCCAATTAAGAATTGGCTTAATTGGCAACAAGGGTCAGTCCTGCAGTCTCTTCCCCCCTCTTCATTTTCAGTGAGTCATCATTGAAATCCATGGTGAAACGGAATGATCCATTCTTAAAAGCAAATTGGAACAAAACAGGTAAAGTGCAGCATTATATGGAGTTCTGTGGCCATATTGCTTGTGAACACTGCAGATTTGAAGGCTGTGACATACCTAGAGGAGGATCACAGTGCTAAGTTTTGCAAGCAGTTGCTCCCCCTCCTCTTCAGAACCATTGCAGCCAATGTGGCCTCCGTTTGGCTCTAGCTGCTGGGAAAGGCTCCGAAGAAGAGCGAAAACAGCTGCTTGCAAAGTGTCATGCTGTCATCCCCCTCTAGGTATGCCTCTGCTTGAAAAGGGTTCTATCTGGACTGTTTCGCTGTGATCTCCCTTTGCCTTGCCACCAAGCAGGTAGTTCTCAGGTTACCAGTTACACATCTGCTCAACCAAACAGAGGAAGACTGGCAAATTGCCGCTCCTGAGACACACCAGGCTGGCCAGTACTGGCAGAGAGAGCACTCCAAAGCACCACACTTGGCTCTTTCTACTGCTTGCATTTTTTCTCTCACAACACCCACAGGACCGACATTTCTCCATAATGAACAGCAACTGGACTCTGAGCATCTGTTGCCTCTCCTGGTTGTTTACAGCTGAGATGCTTCATGGTAAGAGTTTCTCCACAGGAGGCTTTAAGTATTTGCAATTTAACCAGTATTAAAATTGATTTAACCACCATGTCTTCATCTAAGGAGCCATGGGAGTTGTTGTTTTGGGAGGTACTACTGAAGGTTCTATATTAGCCCTGGCCTTTTTTTAGTATCCTGATCCCAGGAGCCCTTGGGACGAGGCATTTCATGATTGTGAAAAGGGTTTTTAACCTGGTTTATCTTTGTGGTCTAGATATGCCCTCTTGTTAAGTAAAGTGTCCCTTGCACTCACTTTATAGCTAGCATCCCGCCCAAGCCTCCCTATACTGCTGCAAATGTTTTGATCACATCACACAGCCCTCTAGCCATCACAAATACGCCCTGCAAATGCATGCATGCAGTGTGGTTATCAGCAAAGGATAACAGATGCCTGCAATGTTTCTGGAATCCAAATAGCAGTGCAATCCTAGGCCTGGCTACTCAAAAGTAAGTCCAGTTGTCTTCAATGGGGCTTACTCTGAGGGTTGCAGCCTAAGTATACAGCCTAATCAATACTGTTTTTTCAGTAGCCAAAAATGGAATGGCTCTGTTTTATACAGGTGCTGAGGCAGCACAAGGAAAATATGCCCAGATGCTTTTTAATGAACTTTTTGAAGATTATTCAAATGCTCTGAGACCAGTTGAAGACACCGACATGGTGCTGAATGTCACCCTTCAGATCACACTTTCCCAAATTAAAGATATGGTAAGTATAAGAGGGCCATTTTCTAAAGATGGAGAAGCCCCAGATACTGTTTGATAACTTTCAGTTGCATAAGTTTAATAATTTTGTCTATAAATTTCTGTTTATATATATATATTTTTCAGTGATTTAAACAGGCATAGTCTGCATGCAAAACATGTGCTCTACCACTGACAGCCCAATTCTATGCAGGTCTACTCACAAGTAAGCCCCACTGTGCTCAATGGGACTTACGTTCAGGAAAGTGTGTTTAGGATTGCAGCCTGAGTCATAGCCCTTCCATGATGTGTACATTAGAGGATAATGCACCCTTGCAACAAATATGTGTTTGCACATTTGTGTTTTATATGGTAGGCATGTGAGGATTGACTGTAGCTCCCCACCATGCATATGTATGGTGGCAATCTGGCATCATGTAGTGCATAAAACACTATCCATAATGATATTATGGAGCTGATAACTGTTTCTGGCTTCATAACAGAAGCCTTTATTGGCATAAAAAGCAAAAATATTACATTTGAAAGACAACAGTAAGCACCCTGGCAATGTTTAAAATTTATTTTGAAATATAAACATGATTGAATACTCTGTTTAATTATACAGTCTATAAAATTGGCCACTTTCTTGATCTTATCCGCCACTACATTACTCAAAACGTAGTGGATTTTTTCCTCATCAAGATGGCCTCTCACTTTTGGCAGAATTGATCCCAGATACTTTTCACGAAGATCATTATAGAGTAGACAATATAAAAACGTATGTGAGATTGTCTCAATGCCTCCCAAAACACAAATACAGCACCTCTCCTCATATGGTATCTGTCTGAATCTGCCATATAAGACCGCTGACGGAATAACGTTAAATCTGGCCAGGGAATAAGCTCTACGCTTTTGCAGATCTTGCACATGATACAGATATAAGGCAATATGACCACAATTGATAGAGATCCTGTTTCAGGCATTTTCTTTCTTTCTGTGAATTAGCTCTTAGTGTTGCAACGGACCAGTATATTCACTTTTAGAATTATTTATTGACTTTAGAATCTTACATTATAAATACAAACTGTGAGTAAAAGATAAAAACAATATAACATGTAAAGAATGACATCAATTAAAAACAAGCCAACCCAATATAACCCAACAAATATAAAGTTACAATCATTAAAAATTAAAAATGCCAGCCCAGCATGTCAGCAGCTTAAATAAAATACCTCCTTAAATTAAAGAACATAAGAAGAGCCCCACTGGATCAGGCCAAAGGCCCATTTAGTCCAGCTTCCTGCATTTCGCAGTGGCCCACCAGATGCCTCAGGGAATACACAAGACAACTAGATATGTGCATCTCGTTGCCACTCCCCTGCATCCAGCACTCCAAGCTAGCCTACCTCTAAAGTAAGGAGGTCCAGAAATCTGTCCAGTCCCTTTTTAAAGGCATCTAGGCCAGATGCCATCACCACCTCCTGTGGCAAGGAGTTCCACAGATTAATTACCCACAGGGTAAAAAAGTATTTCCTTTTATCTGTTCTCAGGGCGCAGTCCTAAGCAGTGCCGGACTGGTGAGGTCGACGGGCCAGCGCCATATCTGACGCTGCTTAGGAGAGACTGGAGCCTCCCCACGGCAAGGGAACATGCGCTAGGAACGTGCGCTCCCTTACCATAGGGAAGGCTCCAGCGTCCCCTATGGGCTAAACAGCAGGGGCAGATTCGGAGACAGCACAGTCTGAATCGGGGCTCCGTGGCCTCCCGAACGGACTTAGGATGCGGACGTATGGCCGCCTCCCAAGCCTGCCCACAATCCCCCTCCTGCCGCCAATCCTGCTGCCGCCTCCGCGCGGAGCCTCCCTAGCGCCGGCTGGCTTCAGCCGATGCAAGAGAGGCTCAGCGTGGGCACAACAGGACCGGCGCAACCTGCAGCACCAGTCCTGTCGCTTGAGTACCGACGCGGGGTGCCAATCTGCGCCCCTGCATCGGCGCTCCTCCCCTCATTGACGCTATGATGTAGCATCGACACAAGAGGTGTAATAGGATTGCTCTGTCACTCTCCCAACACTCAATTTTAGTGGATGTCCCCTGGTTCTGGTATTGTGAGAGAGGGAAAAGAACGTCCCTCTATCCACTTTATCCACCCCATGCATAATTTTGTATATTTCATCAAGTCCTCCCTCAGGCACCTTTTTCCTAGGCTGAAGAGTCCCAAATGCTGTAGCCTTTCCTCATATGGGAGGTGCCCCAGTCCAATAACCATTTTGGTCTTCACTTCTGCACCTTTTCTAGTTCTCCTATATCTTTTTTGAGGTGTGGCGACCAGAACTATACACAGTATTCCAGATGTAGCCTTACCATCTATTTGTACAGTGGCATAATAATTTTGGCCGTTTTATTCTCAACCCCTTTTTAATTATCCCAAGCATGGAATTGGCCTTCTTTACCGCTGCTGCACATTGGGTCAACACTTTCATTGAGTTGTCCACTAGCACTCCAAGATCTCTCTCTTGATCCGTCACAGACAGCTCAGAACCTAATATCCTATAGTTATTTTCATTTTATCATGAAAACATTTTATGTTTTCATTTTATCACTTTACACTTGTCTACATTGAAGTGCATCTGCCATTTGGCTGCCCATTCCCCCAGTTTGGAGATCGCTCTCTGGAACTCTTCACAATCCCGTCTGGTTTTTACCACCCAGAAAAGTTTTGTGTCATCTACAAACTTGGCCACCTCGCTGCTTATGCCTGTCTCCAGGTCATTTATGAACAAGTTGAAAAGCATGGGTCCCAAGCTGGATCCTTGGGGCACTCCGCTTTTCACCTCTCTCCATTGTGAAAACTGTTCATTGACCCCCACTCTTTGCTTCCTGCTCCCCAACCAATTTTTAATCCAAGAGGACCTGCCCTCTTATTCCCTGACTGTGAAGTTTTCCCAGTAGCCTTTGGTGAGGGACTGTGTCAAATGCCTTCTGAAAATATATAATAAACACAGGTTCACCAGCATCCCCATGCCGCTTAACCTTTTCAAAGAATTGTAAAAGGTTTGTGAGGCAAGGCTTACCCTTACAGAAGCCATACTGACTTTCCTTCAGCAGCGCATTTTTATTTTTTATTTTGAAGAATTTATACCCCGCCTTTCCCGTGCTGAAGCAAATGCTCAAGATGGCTTACATGGGCAGTTTAGCCTAAACCACCATTTTTCAATGGTTTTTTTTTTTTTTTTACAAATATACAGTATTCTGCGATTCTCCGAATCCTCAGTCCCAGATGTCGCCTTCACAGTGTGGTTCTCTCCTCTGGCCGTGTGACAGCGAGCTTCAGCAGGTGATCCAGCCTGGACAGGTCCTCAAGGTTGGATTCTGTTCTTTTGCCAGCTGGCCTTCTCACCACATTCCTGCACTGGCTAATCATCTCCACAGTGACCCCATTCTGCCACAACAGGTACTGCAGCTTGTCCCAGCCTGGTGTCCCATCCAAAAATAGACCACAGATTCTCCTGCTTAGCTTCAGGCAGTACCAGCAGCTCAATCATCAGTCCACACCTCCTGCCCCTTCTTGTTCTTCTACATGCTTTAAGATTTTATCTTTGATGAGGCTTTCTATCATCTTAGCCGGAACAGACATTAGGCTGACCGGCTTATAGTTTCCCACGTCCCCTCTCCTTCCTTTTTTAAAGATTGGTATGACATTCATTATCCCCCAATCCTCTGACACTGTGGCAGCGTTAAGGGACAAGTTGCATACTATAGTTAAGAGATCGGCAACTTTGTTTTTGAGTTCATTAATAACTCTTGGGTGGATGCCATCTGGGCCCGGTGACTTTTTGACCTTTAATTTGTCGATTAAGTCTAAAGCCTCTTCTCTTTTATCCTCTATCTGACTTAATTCCTTAGTCAGGAGGGGCCATTCGGTACCTGTCCAATGTCTTCTGCCATGAAGACAAATGCAAAGAACTCATTTAATTTCTCTGCAATCTCCAAATTCCCTTTTATTTCCCTTTTTCCTCCCTCCCCATCCAGCAGGCCAACTGCCTCTCTAGCAGGTTTCCTGCTTCTAAGATATTTGAAGAAGCTTTTATTATTCCTTTTTATGTTGTTGGCCATGCATTCCTCAAAGTCTTTCTTGGCCTCCCATATCACCTTCTTATATGTCTTTTGCCAGAGTTTGTGTTCCTTTTTATTCTCCTCACTGGGGCAAGACTTATGGAAGGAAGCTTCCTTGCCTTTTACAGCTTCTCTAACTACTCATTAGCCATGGAGGCATCCTCCAGGACCTAATCAAGCCCTTCTTTCTATGTGGTATACATTCCCGCTGGGCCTCTACTATGGTTGTTTTAAATAGCCTCCGTGCAGCCTGGAGGGATTGGACTGTTTTTATCTTCTCTTTTCAATTTCTTTCTAACTAGCCTCCTCAACTGAGGGAAATCTGCCTTTTGGAAGTCAAGGGCTTTCGTGTCAGACTTGCTCAGCACTCTTTGCCCAACATGCATGACAAAACAGATCGCAGCATGGTCACTGTTCCCCACTGGCTCAGTAACTTTGACATCCTAACCAGGTCCTGATTACCACACAATATTAAATCCAAAGTCACCTGTGGTGGGCTCTGTGACTAGCTGCTCTAAGGCACAGTCATTTAGCACATCAAGGAATCCGGTCTCTCTTACTTGATCAGAGCATAACTTAACCCAGTCAAAATGAGGGTAATTTAAGTCCCCCATGATTAAAGCCCTGTCCCTCTTTGACTCCTTCCTGATTTCAAAGTCGCCAAAGTTTTTGATCTAGAGGACTATACACGCCCCCACTATTACATCACCCTTTGGGCCTGGTAGTTTAACCCACAATGATTCTATGGTGGAGTTGGACTTGCCTTCAATTTCTACCCTACTAGATTCTACCCCTTCTTTGACATAGATGGCCACCCCACCTCCAACCTGCCCCTCCCTGTCCCGCCTATAAATTTTATAGCCTGGGATTACAGTATCCCACTGGTTCTCTGCATTCCACCAGGTTTCTGTTATGCAAACTATATCAATGTTTTCCCTTGTCACCAAACATTCCAATTTTCCCATCTTTGCTCAGAGACTTCGGACATTTGCATAGAAGCACCTGTGTATGGGGTCCCCCAAGGTCTATTCTTTTATCCCTTATCTGGGACTTTTTGTCTACTGGACCGGTTGTCCCATCTCTTTACGCTTACACTTCTCATTCCCACTCTGTCATTTCTCTGTGTTTTTCCAGCTTCTCCTTCTTCAGGACCGTAGGGATGAGGAGTTCCAAACCGGATGCCACTCGTCTCCTGTCAGCTTTCCCCCCAGGGGTCAGTTTAAAAGCTGCTCTGCCATCTTTTCAATGTTATGCACCAGGAGCCCGGTTCCACTGTGGTTCAAGCTGTTATGATGGGGAGGTATGTGACTTCCCTCCCCTTGGGTAGCTGCCGCTGCCACCAGTGCAGGCATAATGATAAAAGGGAGTTCCTGGGCAAATCCCTCTCAAAATAAAACCCAACCAAAGATATAAAACCCAAATTTTATTAGCACACACATAAAATTGTACATAAAATTATAAACTGGGAGGCTCCCACTCACAGGACTCCTTCTTATAATAAAACCTTCTGTTTTTTAAAACCCTGAGAGGAATTCAAGGGAAAGAACAAAAACAAGACTCACTTAGTAACTGACTGCCTTCCTCATCCCCTGCACTCATGGAGAGGCTAACCTTCTCTTGACAGCCCAGAGGTTCTATTCCCTGAGTCTTTTACTCATGAGTAGTTCTCTTCACACTAATAACAAGACCACATGAAACTACTGTTTCATGACACAAGCAAAGCCCGTCCCTCTTGTATAGGCCTGGCTTGTCTGAAAATGTTCCTCAGTGCCTAATGAATCTAACCCCCTCCTCCCGGCACCCCCATCTTATCCATGCGTTGAGATCCCTGAGCTCTGCCTACCTAGCTGGCTCTGTATGTGGAATGGGTAGCACTACTGAGAATGCTACCTTGGGGTCCTGGCTTTTATTTCAGCTTCCTGCCTAGCAACTTAAATTTAGCCTCCAGGACCTCCCAGCTACATTTGCCCACGTCATTGGTGCCAATGTGCACTACGACAGCTACCTCCTCCTCAGCACTCTCTACCAGCCTATCTAGATGAGAGATGATGTCCACAACCTTCACACCAGGCAGGCAAGTTACCATGCAGTCCTCACACCCATCACAGACGCCCCCTCTAAGTTCCTAACTATAGCATCCCCCACTACAAGCAGCTCTCAACCGCCCTCCTACTGAGGATCATCTGTAGTGTGACTGGATGACTGGTCACCCCACCGAAATATAGCTACAGAGGCAGCTGTTCTGAGTTTCCAAGGGAGGAAATTCCACAATCGTGAAGCCACTGGCAGCCATCCCCCTCACCTGGTGATGGCACAGTCAGAAGGGCCCTCTCAGATGACCTGAGAGTATGGGTAGGATTATATGGAAGGAGGAGACCCCTCAAATCAAATTATTACATTTTTTAAAATGCTCTGTGTCTTGAGTACAGACACATTTAGACCTACTGTCATATTGCAGGATGAGAGAAATCAAATTTTGACTGCTTACTTATGGATTCGACAAACTTGGTACGATGCCTATCTAAAGTGGAATAAAGATGAATATGATGGGCTGGATTCCATCCGGATCCCGAGCAATCTTGTATGGAGACCGGACATTGTCCTTTATAACAAGTAAGTTTGGCTGAAAAAAGTTACTTGAATATCAGTAAGCAGGGCATAGCTAATGAAAGTGTAGCCCAGTGCAGAGGGCAAAATGTTGCCCCAGAAGTGACATCACAAAAGGATGTGATGTTACAGTTGTATTTTTGTTTTCTCTGGCTTTGTGGCATTAACTTTTGATAGAGTAAAGCTATTACACTCTGGTTTGTTTCATTGCATTCTGCATTAAATTGTCTTTCCAGTGATATATAACATGATGGTATTATTCATAATTACCAAAGTTTTCACAATTTTGGCTACTAATGTCAAGCTCAGCTTGTTGCCCCCTAAAGCTTGTTGCCTGGTGCAATTGCACCCCCTGCACTTCTTTAGCTACGCCCTTGTGAGTAAGCAAGAAACGTTAATTTTGTGTGTCTGTAAAGTGCCCTCGCACCAGACTCTTTCAACAGGCTCTTTCTATGTTCAAACTGGAATTTGGTGAACTTTTGGGGAAAGGGAGGTTAAATGGATAGTAGGACAGCAATCCTAATAGCTCCACGCCTCATATCTCCAAATGACTTGCCCAGCAGCTTTGCTGATTAGGGAGATGGCATTTGATGGAAGCCTTGCAGTAAAGGTCAAACCATCCTTAACCATATGAGAACCATATTGGTGCAAATATGGAATTTAGGGGAGGATTTTCATTGGGAAATGGTGCGTGTGTGGGAAAGTGTTAAATCCTCCCCCCGCCCAAGTTCTGCAGTCCTGATTCAGATTGGTCCCCTCCCTGTAACTCCTATCTTTTTAAAAAATAAAAATTGGAATGTAATTCCCAGTTGTTTTATCTAGTTTGACCCTGCTGTATCTTAGTTGTGACACCTCCTTCTCAACCTAATCCACCCCTCCCTGCCCCATTCCTCCTTCCTCTTTGCCACATAAGAAGAGCCCTGCTGGATCAGGCCAAGGCCCATCTAGTCCAGCTTCCTGTATCGCACATTGGCCCACCAGATGCCTCAGACAGCACATGAGACAACAAGATGCTTGCATCTTGTTGCCATTCCCTTGTACCTGGCATTCTGAGGTAGCCTAATACTAACCTTGTCACCTCCTTCGCACCCCTCCTTACCAGAGGGTATCCATTAGTGTGCGGACCCACCTGCTTGCCACTTGCAGTTTCCAGGCCATACTGAATGATGTTGCATTTTGCAACAGCCATAAAATGGCTTACACTGCCAAACTACTCCTGATGTAAAGCCTTTTTAGGATTGGGCTATTGAACTACAGTCCTTTTTAAAACAAAACAAAACAAAAAAAAGTGCCCTGTATTCACTGTAGATTTTTGTTCACATGTAAGAAGGTTCAAACAAGGGGACATATTGAAGTGTTGTTGGGTTTTTTTGTATTTTTATGTTTTTAAATTAATTTTATTTTTTTATTATTAGCCACCTTGAGGCAATTATGAGAAGAAATTCAAAATTAAATAAATGAAGATGAAGGGAATTTTGAACATGAGTGAGCATTCTAGCCAACCTGTAGGTTTTCTGTTCATGTCACAAACTCCTTTGAAGCAATCCTTGTGTGGATTGGCCCTTAGTTTCTATGCTGTAGCAACTCATCATTTCTCTCTGTGTGTGTTTTTAGGGCTGATGATGATTTTTCTGAGCCAGTGAACACTAACATTGTATTGAGGTATGACGGGAAAATCACTTGGGATTCTCCAGCTATAACAAAAAGTTCATGTGTGGTAGATGTCTCTTACTTCCCCTTCGACAACCAGCAGTGTAATCTTACTTTTGGTTCTTGGACCTACAATGGTAACCAGGTAGACATATTCAATTCTTTAGATAGTGGTGATCTCTCAGACTTTGTAGAAGATGTAGAATGGGAGCTTCATGGCATGCCAGCTGTCAAGAACGTGATAACCTATGGCTGCTGCTCCGAGCCTTACCCAGATGTTACATTCACCCTTATTTTGAAAAGGAAGTCATCTTTTTATATATTTAACCTGCTGCTTCCCTGTCTGTTGATATCTTTTCTGGCTCCACTGGGATTCTACCTCCCAGCAGACTCTGGAGAAAAAGTGTCTTTAGGAGTTACTGTTCTGCTAGCTCTTACAGTGTTTCAGCTGATGGTTGCAGAAAGCATGCCTCCTTCTGAAAACGTCCCCTTGATTGGTAAGTGATACTTTTATACACTTTTATACACTGATTTCCAAATACCAGTCGTATTGTTGAACGCATTTATTGTTGCTGATGTTGCCTGCTAAGGAAAAAGCCAGCACTCCTGAACATTATTGAAGTCAGATTTTTATTCCCACTCAAAGCTTGGCTGCTTGAGCTAGTATGTTAATGTGATCATACTTAAAATAAAGTATGATACTTAAATACTTAAAATACTAGATATTTTATTATCTAGATACTTAAAATAAAATACTAGATACATAAATAAATAAAATAAGATACTAGATACTTAAAATAAAAAAGTCCAAACCACAGGGTCTTGAATTACTGCAGTATGTTGGACACTTACCTATGCAATGTGCTTTTCTCATAGTGGATATATTGTTGCAGAATTTAAGGGCCAATCGTATCCAGGTGCTGCACTGATGTAGTATGGGCACTGGGGGCACTATCTGACATATCCCAAGTTTCCCCAGCAGGGGCAGGGGAGGCGGGAAGACCATGGAGCCTGAGGAGCTACAAAAATCCCATGAGTGAGTGGAGCATGCACGGGAGTTACCTGGTGGCGGACAGGTGCTGGTGCTTGTAGAAGCAGCAAAATGGCTATCACTGCATCCTACAAGGGCCGTGGAAGCTGTAGGAGGCACCTCAGGAGAAGGCCCAGCACTGGTGGTAAACCCTTTCCGCCAGAGCTAAAAGTGCCTTTTGGCACTTTTAGTAAGGACTTACTGGGCCCCAAGTCACATTGCACTGATGTTGCCATGACTGAGCGACTCATGAACACCAGCTGCCCAGCACCCAAGCAGTGCTGCACATACACTCTTGAGATCCACCCACTTCTAGGAACTGAATGCTAGAAGAACAGACCATTTGACCTAATGCCCCAATGTATGTTTTAGGCTGTGAAATAGACTGTTAGACTGTTTGGGCCTGTTAGTACCTGTTAGGGCCTGACTGTTAGGGCCACCATAAAGTGCATTTGGACCACTCTTGGGAGGATGGTGCACATCTGTGTGCTGGCCTCTCTGAGAGTGGTCCAGCCAAACTGTGCTGGCCTAACTCCAGGTTAGGATTGCATCCTCAGTTTCATAAGCTAACAGATTCCATTGGACTAAAAGAAAATGTTGCCTTTTGAAACAGAATCTCTTTACCAAATGAGATAAAACACCGAGTCTGCATCAGTGTCCAGTAAATTCAATACAGGTGGGTCCCCGTAAACACAGATCCCATATCCATGGTTTTGGTTACTCATGAATCAGGGCCCCCTTACCTTTCTTTCTTCCCTCTTACTTTGGGTCACTAAAAAACCTTGTTTTTACAGGCCGCTAAATGGGAACACAAACACCCAGAACGAAGAAGACACGATAAGACATCAACAGGAAGCTGCTTCCTGTTAATGTTTTGGCCATCTCTCCCTCTGTCGTGCCTGCCTGGTTGTCCATTCCCGTTAAGCGACTTGTAAAAGCACAAAAAAAGGAAGTTAATGGGAAGCTAATGAAGTGTTTGTTCTGGTTTTTATTTATTTATTTATTTATTTATTTATTTATTTATTTATTTCATTGCAGGTAAATATTACATTGCTACCATGACAATGATCACAGCATCTACTGCACTGACAATCATTATAATGAACATCCACTATTGTGGCTCGGGAGCCAAGCCTGTCCCGCAGTGGGCAAGGGTGGTCATTTTGGACTACATGTCCAAGATCTTCTTTGTTTATGATGTTGGCGAAAGCTGCACAAGTTCACAACGAGTGAAAGAGCAACATCCAAAGTTGAAACAAATTGATAAGTGTCCAAAAGAGCAAGGCAAATCTGAAGGAGCAAGGAGGCCACTTGTCAAGATGAGGAGCAATGACAGTGACCTCCAAAAGAAGATGCAAGGAGACATGAGTGATGGATATGGAGACCAATGTGAAAATGCAAGGGGTGCCAGCTCCTGCTCCTGTTACAGAATCCTAATCAAGAATATTGAATATATTGCTGGTTGTGTGAGACACCAGAGGGCAAATCATGCCAAAGGGGTGGAGTGGAAAAAGGTAGCAAAAGTGATGGACAGGTTCTTCATGTGGATTTTTTTTATTATGGTCTTTTTCATGAGCATTTCGATTATTGGTAAAGCACTTTAATCAGGAGCATAGCCAGGGCTGCAGATGGATTGCATATTCCTCAATCATTCCCCAAACTCTATCCCAAAACCCTCAGCTCAGTGATGAAAGAGGATGGATTTTTCCTGAGAACTTCAAACCAATCCTTTCCATGTTCACTACTGTGGGCAGAACATAAATATACATGTTCTGTAATTCAGAACATGTAAGTTTGTAATTCAAAGCAACTTTGACTTGGAAAGAAACTCATCTGTACATAAGTAAAGTTTAAGTAAAGGACTACATAATTGAAATGTACAGTATTTGTTTCATTTTCCTACTGCGATGGTCAGTGGTTCTCAAAAGTTTTAGCACCAGGACAAACTTTTTAGAATGATAGTCTATCCGGGACTCGCCAGAAGTGATATCATGGCTGGAAGTGCCGTCATTATGATGCCAGAGCCCACTGCTTTCCTGAGAATGCAGCAATGTTGAGTTATTTCTCAGCCATTTTCCAAAAGCAAAATGAATCAGAAAGAAAAAAGCCTATTTACAACCTTCACACAAGCAAAGCAACTTCACATCCCTCCCCCCTTCCAGCATCCTCCATATTTTCAATATGGGTGCTCTACGGTGCTTTGTGACCCACTGGTGGGTCTCAACCCACAGTTTGGGAACCATTACTATAGATGATAGAAATATTCTGCAAGGAGGCGGGAAGATTCTAAAAATCTCCAGGAAAACCAGTAGTGTAGTGCAATGTTATTCAATCTGTGGGTCGGGACACACTTGGTGGATTGTGACCTGATGTCAGATGGGTTGCGGAAAGCTGGGAGCAGCCATTTTGGAAACTGCAGACTTTACTCTTGTTGTATTCCTTTTGTGAGTGTTAACGGTTTGAATTGTCAAGTGAGGGTGTTTTTTAATTTTGTTTTTAGATCAGTGCTTTTACATCAAATTTTGTCCTAATCTTGCTTTCTGTAAGGGATGTTTCATGGCTGTACAATTGCTGCAGTCCAGGAATGCCAATTTGCATTTTAGGAGTATGATTTTATTATGTTACAATGACAGCACTTCCTTCTAGATGTCACTTTCTGCCACAACTTCACTTCCTGGTTGATGACATCACTTCTGGTGGGTCTTAACACGAGTGCCATTCTAAAAAGTGGGTCCTGGTCTAAAAAGTTTGAATACCACAGGTGTAGTGGTTAGTCTTGTTCTGGGAGGCTTCATGTTTAAAATTCCCATTGACCTCAATCCTGTACTTTGTGGTGTATGTGTGAGATGGTGTGAGAGAGAAATGAAGAATCTGATATACATGAACCAGTCTGCTCTGGAATCAGATGCTATATAGTTGTTTAAATAAATAATGCTCACAATGCTTTTAAGCAAAAAAAAAAAAAAAAGACCGTCCACCAGAAGCATAGGAGGAGCAAGGATGACCAAACTGAAGAGGAAATTGGTGTTTGGTGCAGAGGAAAATATGGATGTTGAAGACTAAAGGTGGAGGTGCTGGGCTGATCTGGCATTCGCTTGAGACAATCTGTCCTGAATAGGCCCAACAGTTCAGAGGGCAGAAATGTCTCTTAACTGAAAATTGTATAAACAAGTTCATTGATGGAACATTGATGGAACATTGATGGAACTTTCTCAGGGAAGTAGCACTGGACAGCTGCCCAAGACCACTGCTGATCCCTCTCTGCACCATTGCCTTTGTATAGTGGTGTTGCAGGGATTATCTCAGAGGTATGCTACCATCCTACCTTTCTACCAGGTAGGAAGGGCTCACAGTGTTTTGCTGAGGTCCCTCTAAAATCTGAAGCCGGCTCTGATTAGGAAAAACATGATTGAAAAGCCACATGTCTGAGCTCTGGCAACATCTGAACTAGAACTTGTTTGATCATTCTCACATAAAGCTTATGAGCTAGTGTAGATAGAGACGTGACGTGTGTTCCAAATGCTTCAACATGGCAATGGGATTTAGCGGTCATGTCCAATCATCATACCCCGCATTTAGTTGAGGTATGTGATACTCATGACAGATGCCTAGATTGATAGCATCTCTGGGATCATATCTGCCTTCCCTGATACCAGTTAAGGTTTCTAAAGTAGAGGCAAACACAATAAAAAGAGTCCACTCTTAAACCTACTTTAAAACTCAATCTATGCCATCAAACCAATTTTTAATTTTTGTCCAACTATATTTGACTAACTCTTTTCCCTTTTTGCTTCTCAGATCTTCTGTCTTCCTCCAACCCTATCTTTTTTCTTTCTTTCATCCTTTCTCCAAAAGCTGGTTGTGGTAAAGTGTGAATAAGGCTGCAATCCTATGTGCCCTTTCTTTGGAGTGAGCCTCCTTGTGACTTACTTCTGTGAAGCATAAGGTTGGGCTGTAAGTCAACTTAGCTGGGACCATCTCTTCCCCCTGTGTCACTCAATGGGATTTATTGCACTTGTTGCATGATATGCATCTATGTCTGTCATCTGCCTACACAAAACGCTAGAGGCTGGCATCCACTTATTAAAGCATGACATTCATTGGATTTTGACATCAACATACCATTCTCCAAAAGTGCATATTGGCCTAAGAAATAGATACTCTTAGGTGTACTCTTGAGCCAAGTGAATTTCCTTTTGTAGTTTTGGCAAACTGATATTCTGGAACAACAAATGCAGGGTGACACTGAAAAGAGATCCCAGTCAAGAGGTCATGAAACAAAAGCCATTTTCATAATTGTTGTAGATTGGGGGGGGGGCGTTATGGTGAAATTGTAATTTAAGATACTGTGGAATTCAAGCCGAAGCAAAGCCATGTCTTTGAAATTGTCATTCCTCCCCCACTGGGCAACCCAAGAAGTTATTAGAAGAAGATGATCTGAACGATCGTATAAATGATACATAGAATTCTTAATGACAGGTTTTGCCTTTTGTAACAGTATCAGGATTCTTTTAAATAATGCAAGCCTCCAGGACCAGGGTCAAGTAGCATGCAGAAAAAGGACCACATTGCGTGTGAGTGTATTGATAACAAGGGGTCGTGGCACTGCATTCGCCACGTGAGCCCTGTGGGTTTGCACACTATGCTTTCATTGGGTATTGAGTGATGACTTTTGAGCTATTCTGACTGGTTGTCCAGCTTCATTCAGATTGAGTGAAGCCCAGCTTAACGTCTGTCTATTAAAACAACCCAGTGGAGACCAAATTCTGGGCAGTTACATTTATGTACACCGCCTTGTGCCAAGTCCAACTTGTAACTGGGTCTTTCTTCCTGTATTACTGCCAATTGGTTAGGGCAGTGGATTTTTCAACGGGACCCTATTTTTAGAATGGCACTTGTTTTGGGACCCACCAGAAGCAATGTCATAGCCAGACATGATTTCATCAAGCATGAAGTGCCGTCACTGTGATGTAATCAAATGACACCCCGGAATGCAAACTGGCATTCTTGAACTGCAGCAGTTGCACAACCATGAAACATCCCTGACAGCAAGGGCTATTTTCATGCAGATCCATCTCTAATCTTCTCTAAGTATGTCTTAGATTCTTGGTAGGAAATCTTATGGTATCGCCCAAAGGTGACTTCAGAAGGAGTAACAGTGAATTTGGCTAAAGTGATGCCTTTAGGGCTAGTCAAACAAGATAGATAAGAAGCTATCTGTCTACAATGGAGTAGAATACAAAAATTCAAAGGGGAACATATGCTGGAGGCCAAGCAGTTCAAAGTCTGTTTATATTGGTATGAAGTGTTAAACAGAGACATTAGACAAGATGATTGGATACAAAGAGGAAAAACAGGAAAAGAGTGGCAGCCTTAGAGTTGACCCTCCATCAAGTTAAGCCCCCCATCATTACATAGGAACAACAGGGAAAGGGAAAATCTCCCAGTATGTAAAGTCGTAATCACAGATAGGGGCACGTGTGTCATTTATGACTTATTTGAACCCTTTTCTTAGATGATGTATTTATTTTTCACATTTTATTTTTCACCACCCTCCAAGAAGCTCAGGGCTGTGTACCTGCTTCCTTCCTTTTGACTGTTGCTCAGTGTGTCGGCAAGATGGCCGCGGTGAGGTTTTTAGCGTCGGAGCTCCTTTGATTACAAGGTTTTAAAGTGTTTTAATTATCTTTTTAGCTGCCTTTTTAGCGGTTCTTGGCTGCTTTTTTGGTCCGCTTCTTACTTTTATCTTTCCTGGAGCTTCGTTGAGTGTTTTGTTTGTTAATTATCAGTGCTTTTGGGAGACCTTGGAATGTTATCTCTCAGCTTGTTTTTCTTTTTCAAGATATGCTGAGCTGAGTTTTGACTATTTGTTGGCATTGATGTGAAGCCCAATGGTTGGTAGGCTGTGTTAGAAGGACTTATGTTAGAAGTCAAGACTGTTTAAATTTTTATTGTGCTTACATTGGAAAACCTGGAAAACCTGCGGACCTTTTGGAATATATGGAGCTGCTCTTATTCTTAGCTATTTAATTATTATTAGATTTCATTACACTCTCTTTGGGATATGTACAACTAGGATGGCAAAAACCAGAAAAAATTATAAAGATTTGGGTTTGCCTCTCCAGCAGCAGTTAACCTATAGAAAGAAGTCTTGTCTAAAAAAGAAAAAAAAGAGACCCAGTAACTCTGCACAGACGACTATCACCCCTGCTAACTGGGCAAGAGGCACTTTTTCAAGTGGTGTCCTCTTATATTTAGCAGGGGGAGAGCAATTGTCCCTCGTCACCCCAGCACAGTCTCTTTCTCGTGGCTGTTGCTGGTGGTGTTCTCCATTCCTTTAGATTGTGAGCCCTTTTGGGACAGGGAGCCATTTAACTTTAATGTTATTATTTGCCTGTAAACCGCTTTGTGAACTTTGTGCTGAAAAGCGGTATATAAATACTAGTGATTGATTGATTGATAACCAACTTTCTCCCCCACTTGTCACCTAAGTCTACTATGAACATACATAACAAGGTGGAGGAGTCACTTTCAATTCCTCCGGATCTTAGAGAGACTAAGCAATTATCTCATTTTCAACATATGTCTTCTCCCATTGATTCTGCAAATTATCCAGAGGGAGAAGCTGATATACAAACTGTGGAGCGTCCTTTAGATCTGGAACAGGAGTTTCTTTTTCCATCCCATGAGTCTCCAATGCAACCAACTAATCAAACCTCCTTCTCTTATGATGCCTTGGGTCAGCAATCTTTGCTTATTGCTAAGTCTTTTCAACATCTGACTCAGAATTTGGCAGATATTAAACTGACTCTTCAAAAACTTCAATCTTCAATCATGGAGCTGGCATCGGGAAAAGGAAATTGTGTGTGTACCCAAAGTAATGGGTTACAGAAAACAACTTGTGTGACTCATGGAAGGAGGATGTTTTCTACATTTCAAGATGTCAAGCCTGATTTACAGAATCTTTCCACATCTATGGTTACATCTATGTCAAAAGATTCTCAATCTAACCCCATCAAGGAGGAGCCTTTTCGATCTTCTTTCATAAAGTGTAAGTCACCCACTTGCACATCCAGCCCAGTAAAAATTCCATCTATTCCACCCCCCAATTTTCAAATTAGGGGGGCTGAAGAAGAAATTTGTGATTTCCTGTCCAAACCTATTATTAGAACTAAAGACCAAAGTAAATTATTTTACCACACTCCACTTATGCTTCTTAAAGACCAGTTGGTTTTCATCAATTTTCCTAAACCGGTGTATAGATTGTCTCAAGAGGGCAAGAAACTTTATTTTCTTCGAATGCTTGCCCATTTTGATGTCTTTTTTTTATTTCATTAGATGAAGTTTTAAACGTTGAATATGTTTTTTTTCCCAACTCGGTGTTAGGTCTAAAAGTTCTGTTCGAAAACGAGATTTTTGTACGTTTTCTTTTAAAATATAAAGCAAAGTTTGCCTCAGCAAGGATTGGGGTCCACAGACATTTCTGTACCCTTTCTGTGAGACCATTACTAGGGGACTGTATGATTGGATCTAAGTTCACAGATAATAATGCTCAATTATGTTCTCCTCAGGAGACTTTGTTGATATTATTGGACAATGAGCAGACTAACTCAGATTCTATCACTGAGAGAGATGAAATCGGGAAGGATGCCACTAATCAGGAGCTAATTGGAGTAAGAGACCCTAGGAATATTTTAGCACCCCTTTGCTCTTAAAGCAACAAAAATGCTATTCTTACTGAGAACAAGGCCTGCTGGGATGAAAGTAAAGATTCTAATTCTCTCTCAGAGGAAGAAGCAACTTTGATTGCAGGTTTTTTTTCTGCTGCCTGAGGAAGGACAACATTTTATCAAAGTTAGACTTCAGATGTTGCTTAAACTATTAGATCAAGAACTGCCTAAGACAGAAGTTGTTACTGATCCAAAGTCAAATTGTATGCCCACATGTACTCAGGCAGAACCCTCCCAGGAATATGCTTTTTCATGTCTTACTGCTTTAAAAAGTTCGGCTAGTGATGACCGCCAACATGCAGCGAATTTAGAGGCAATTACAACGCTTCATGCTGAAAATCTATGTTGACAATGTACCAACTTCTCTAGGACTGATCATGCTCTTAAACCTGCAGTGCCCTCTCCTCCATTCCTGAATTCACTTCGTATATTTTTCTGGAACGTAGCAGGTTGGGGAAAGAAAAGCAAAGATCCTGAACTAGAGACTTTGATTCACAAATTTGAAGTTGTGCTTCTACAGGAAATGTGGGCCTTAATTCCTATTGATCATCCAGGTTGGCGTGCCATTTCCTTACCGGCCCGCAAGAAAGGACTTAGAGGACGTCCAGCAGGGGGCTTAGCTATCCTTTATAGACCTACATTGCATCTTGATCTTATTTATATGGCTGATAGCCATTGTGCTTTACAAATTATTAAGTTTTCTTGTAGTTCCGGGGATTTAATAATATTCAATATATATATTCCGCCTACTTCCTCTAAAGAAATAAGGCTTCCTCAATGGGATTTCCTCAACTCAGTTTTTGAAAAGGTTGAGGAAAACCATAAGGAGGCACGATTTATACTTGCAGGGGATTGGAATGCTCGCACAGGGTCTAACTCCATTATTTTTGAGCACCTTGATAACCTAAATGGGTTACCTGAATTTTGCTCTTATAACCGTTGCTCTAAAGACAAGGTTATTAATGAAGTGGGTCTATTGCTGGCCAAATTCTGTATTTTATTCGATCTTTTGTGGTTAAACAGGCTTCGGGGGTTGATGACAGAGGGGATTTTACTTTTCTTGCCCCTCAAGGAACCAGTGTTATCAATTATATTGTGGTATCATCTTCTTTATTATCTCTGATCTCTGATTATCAAGTAGGTACCCCTTTCTACAGTGATCATCTTCCGCTGAGTTTTTCTATTGATTTGAATTCTAATCTACATCATTTTGTTCAAGATTTTTCGTCTGTTTCTCTATCAGTCCCACCAATCAAGATCAAATGGGACACGAAAACTAAAGTAAATTTTCAAAAATTTGTAGCTCAAAACGCTGACCCACTGGAAGTTTATAATCCTGCTGAGTTTATTTCTTTTGCACCATTGATACAATATGAAACAGTTTTAAATCAATTGATGAAATTATTAGGTTCACAACATCGTCCCTTAGATAATAGTAAATTAGTGGATTCTTCAGCACAATATAGTGTCTTATGTAGATCTCTGAAGAAGGAACTACGCAATATTTATCAGAAATTTAGAAATACCCCTAGTGCAAACTTACTTGCCAGCTATTTTGACGTTAAAAGACGTCTGAAGGAAGCAAATGAACATCAGGCCCATTTAATTGCTGAAACTAATTGGCGGTGCTTAGAAAGGGCAGTGACATCAAAAAATGCAAAAATCTTTTGGAAAATAGTGGGTGGCCATTTTTCCTCTCGCTCGGTGGTCCCTAATATACCAGCTTCTTCTTGGGTGGCCCATTTTAAGAGCTTGTGTTTTGATGAAAAGGGTCGAATTTCGATTCCCAACCAGGAGAGCTCTATTGAAGCTCCTCAGTGGCTTCCGGTTTCCTCGGACAAGATCATAATATTAATTGGCAATTTAAAAAATGGTAAAGCCCCAGGTATAGATAACATCTCTTTGGATATACTTAAGGTGGCACCTTTATGGTGGGCTAATATTCTTGCCCCTCTATTTTCATGGGTTAATGATTCAGGAGTAATTCCTGCCGTTTGGAAACAGTCTGTGATTATTCCCATTTTTAAAAAAGGAGATGGAGACTTGCCATCTAATTATAGACCCATCTCTCTCCTTTCTGTTCCAGGGAAGCTGTATGCCGCTTATTTACTTGACTTTTGCAGTGGGTAACTTCTAATAACATTATGGGGTTTTTAGACCTGGAAGATCTGTTATGGACCACTGTCTCATATAGACCCATCTTGCAGAGAAGCAGCTTTCAAGTCCAAAAAAGCCACGTATAATTTGGCTTGGGGCTTAGAAAGCTGCTTTTGACTCTGTAAATAGGGACTTGCTTTGGTCCAAATTAGCTCTCCTTCAAATTGATCCTAGATTATTGTATTTAATTAAAGGGTTATATTCGGACATGTCTAGTCAGATTAGGCTTAATTTTGCAGGTAATTTATCTGATAAATTCGATACAAATAAAGGTGTAATATTATCATGCCATTGTACAAATCGATGGTAAGGCCACACCTGGAATACTGTGTCCAGTTCTGGTCGCCGCATCTCAAAAGGGACATAGTGGAGTTGGAAAAGGTGCAGAAGAGAGCAACTAAAATGATTATGGGGCTGGGGCACCTCCCTTATGAAGAAAGACTGCAGCGTTTGGGGCTCTTCAGTCTAGAAAAAAGGCGCCTGAGGGGGGACATGATTGAGACATACAAAATTATGCATGGAAGGGATAAAGTCGATAGAGGGATGTTCTTTTCCCTCTCTCAAAACACCAGAACCAGGGGGCATCCACTAAAACTGAGGGTTGGGAGAGTTAAAACAGATAAAAGGAAGTACTTTTTTACCCATCGGGTAGTTAATCTGTGGAACTCCTTGCCACAGGAGGTGGTGATGGCATCTGGTCTTGATGCCTTTAAGAGGGGATTGGACAGATTTCTGGAGGAAAGGTCCATCGTGGGCTATAGGCAATGATGGATTGTGCAACCTCCTTACAAAGGTGGTGGGCTACTGGTACCGGGTGCAAGGGAGTGGCAACAGGATGCAAGCATCTTGTTGTTTCATGCCTCCCTGGGGCACCTGGTGGGCCGCTGTGAGATACAGGAAGCTGGACTAGATGGGCCTTTGGCCTGATCCAGCAGGGCTCTTCTTATGTTCTTATGTTCTTATGTAAAGCAGAGTTTTGTCTTGGCCCCAACCCTTTTTAATTTGTTTATCAATGATCTCTCTTCTTACCTGGCAACTTTGGACTCTCATTGCCCTAGATCAGTGGTCAGGGAACAGGGGTAAATTACCCCAAATGGGGTAAAAATGAAATTCCTGGGGGTAATGGATGGCAGCCGGGCATGCATATGAATCTAAGCGATTCCCTGCAAAGACTTGTTCCTCCGCGTGCCCGCTGTCTGCGCCTCCGTCTCTCTCTTTAAACTCGGGCGACAAGCCCTGCAGCGTGTCTCCGCACTCTGATCAGCCAAGCCATGCTAATTGGGTAGCCAATGAGGAAGCAGCCTGAGAATTTAGCGGGGCCTTTGGCGCCCTCATTGGCTGGCCAGGGTGGCTGAGAGACTGAGCGTTCCATAGCAGGACTGCAGTGCACGCTGCCTGCCTCGCTGCATTGTGCAGTCGTGGGATGGGGCAGCTGGTTGGAGGTGGGGGTCTGGCCATTGAACTGGTGAGTAAAGCTTCTGTCTGGGTTTTTAAGCGAGCACAAAAGGAGAAGGAGGGTCAAGTATAGAGCATGAGGCACAGCGCTGTCTGAGATCAGGAAGCCGAGGATGAGGCTTTGTTGCACGCGACGTTCCAAGTGTTCTGATCTGCAGCAACAGATGAAATGTTTGGGTGATTGCCTGGCGCTTCCAAGTGCGCCTCCGGAGTGCGATCGTTTTCCCCTTCTGTGTCTGGTATTCAGTCCGCGCTGCAATAGTGTCATTGGCAGCTCCTGGCTCAAGGTGTTGATCAAGCGCAGGAGAATTTTAAAGGGCAGGAAATAATACATGCTTTACAGAGGGAAGTTTGTGGCTGCCGGCTTACAGTACAAATGAAATAAGGGCTGAGCCCACCCCCAAGTAATTCCACTGAGGAACCGCAGATTTGTTACAATATTAAATAAATTGGGCTTAACCCCCCCAACAGTGTCTTCGTACTACAGAAGCCTTGTGCATTAATTAAGCTCATTAATTAATCAAATAAAAAGCAATGGGTTCCAATATGTAATTTTTGTTCTTTTGTTCTGGCGGGGGGGGGGGGTTGACATACCAGCAGAGCTGAGTTACGAATTTTCCAAATTTCTGACACACAAAGCCCAAAAGGTTCGCCATCACTGTTCTATATGCATGCCCAGCTGTGTGTGTTACAGTACTGTAGTGTACAAGGACCTGACACAGTGCAGTGCGTCAGGCCCTTGTGTATAACACGCTTCCCTGTGTGATGCCCCGGGCCCCGCCTCCAAGTCCGCCCGCTTCTTCAGTAGAGTCGACTAGTTGCTGCTCCATTGAGAGAGACAGGACAGTGCCTCTCCTGAGAGGACACCTATCTTTCACTGGTAGTTTTAGTAAGTACCTGTATTAAAAATCAAATCAAGGGGGTAACGTCGGCATATCTAAATATATTTTGGGGTAAAAGGTAAAAAAGTTCCCTGACCCCTGCCCTAGATTGAATAATCGCCCTACCCCCCTTTTGCTATATGCCGATGACATGGTTTTGATGTCTCAAACCCGGGTAGGATTAAGGAGGCTGATAATTAGTTGCATTCAGTACTTAAATAAAAACAAATTACAACTAAATTTCACTAAATTGAAAATTATGGTCTTTGAAAGATCTTGGAAGCACCATGACTGGGTTTTTTAGGGCAGGGCAATTGAACAAGTTAAAACCTTCAAATACCTTGGGATTAATTTTCATTACAAACTTTCTTGGGTCCCACAACGTATTACAGCTATCAAAACAGCCCATTTAACTACTCAAACTGCTATAAGGTTTTTCTTTATAAGAGGTAACTCTTATATTCCCGCTGCCCTACGTATATTAAATGCTAAAATTGTGGCACAGCTTCTTTATGGAATTGGCATTTGGCTTAATGGTTATAATAAAGAAGTTGAAAGGATCCAGTCTACCTACCTTTATAAAATCTTTGGCTTAGCACACTGTGTTCCCTATGCAGCTCTTTGTTTAGAAGCCAATTTACCAAAACTAGAACTTGTAGCTTGATGTAAATTTATTTCCTTCTGGATGGGTATTTGTTATAAAGCAGAATTTATCCCTATTCTCCAGGAGTTATTATTGGATTCCTGGATATCTGCAGGTTATCGACTTTTTGTCCGTAAATTAATTCAAATTGGTCTTTCTCCTTATTTACTGGGCAACCATAGGTTAGCCCGAGCCAAGCAGATGGCCATTCAAAGGCTCAAGGATATTCATAATCAGACACTTATGGAAGAAGCAAATAAATCTTGCTCTCCACTTAAATATAATTTATTTTTATCGTTAGGTTGACTTGCCTGTTATTTGTTCTTAATACAAGACCCCCAGCTTAGACGTCTTCTTTCTCTTGCATGTTGTAACGTTTTTCCATCTCGTGAACTTGACAACAGATTTGCTAAGGTCCAACAATCAGTAATTTGTCCTTGTCCTATGGAGACACCTGAATCTTTTAAACATATTTTGTTAGAATGCCCATTTTATAATGACATCAGATATAAATATCTAATACCTTTATTGGGGCATATATCTGGTTTACCCGATGATAAAAAGATTAATCTACTACTTTCGTCTCAAAATCAATTTACACTGTTGTCAATATCATTCTATCTCAAAGCTATATTAGCTAGACGTGTCTGAGTAAACTTAATTTTTGGTAATTGCACTGGGCTACATGTATTTAGTTTGTAAAGTCTTTGTTTTTGTGCTTGTTATGTGTTTGTTTTGCTGAGATGCCAATAAAGGTATTTTGACTTTGACTTTGACTTTGATAGAAAGAGTAAAAATCAAAAATCAAATTTTTAAACTTAGAGCTTTAGCAAATGAAATGGTAATTTCGTTAGGAACATTGAAATATTGATGACTAAATTGAAGGAGTTTGGGGCACTAGCAGGTTATAAAATTAACAAACAGAAAAAGATCTTGACTAAAAACATGAATATGCAAAACCAGTTGGAGTTGATGAGTAAGACAGGTTTTAAAGTTGAAAAGGAAGTAAAGTATTTGGGTATTCACTTGACAAGTATGAATTCTGTTTTATTTCACAACAATTATGTTAAAGTAGGGAATAAAATCAAAAAAGATTTTGTAAGATGGGAGAAATTAAAGTTGTCTTTGATGGGAAGAATATCTGTAATTAAGATGAATGTTCTGCTGAAAATGTTGTTTTTATTTCAGACAATGTTGGTTATATTATCAGACTCCCCATTCAAACAATGGCATGGAGATGTTTCGAAGTTTGTTTGACAATGTAAAAAACCAAGAATAAAATATAAGATTTTGCAAGATGCAAAAGAAACAGGGTTAGGATTGCCAGACATGAAAACATATTTTGAGCATGTGTTTTTATTTGGTTGAAAGAATGGTTGTTATTACGAAACAAGAGATTGTTGGACTTAAGAAGGGTCGAATTTAAAGTTTGGTTGGCATGGGTTTCTATGGTATGAAAAACTAAAGGCAAATACAGAATTTAAAAACCATCACACTAGAAATGCATTATTGAGAATATGGAACAAATATAAAAATAGGTTTTACACAAAAATACCATTATGGGTTTCTCCACAAGAGGCCTTTTTTGTTGTAAGATGTCTGGTTAGAATATAGATATATATTCTAATATAGAAATGGATTAGTTTTTTCACATGGAGAATGCAGGATGAATTATCAGAAGACGGGAATAGCTGTCAGTGGTTCCCGTATGTATAGCTGTTTGGGAGATTTAAAATGGATAAAAGGTTATGGTTTTGAAGATCAAATGTTATTATTAGAAACCCAATTGTTAGAAGAACAATGTATTGCTAAAATGTATAGGTTATTGTTGAAATATTTATTTATTTATTATTTATTTATTTTATTTTAAAGATTTTTACCCCGCCTTTCTGCCTAAAAAGGCATTCAAGGCGGCAATACAAAAAACAATTAAAAAACAGAATAAAAACATCATAATTTAAAAACAGTGATTAAAAAACAATATAAAAATACAATATACAAATACAACTGTTATCCCCTGGATCGAGTGCAGAAAAATAAAAAATACAAAAAATACAAGACCAGCCAGCCTGTCAGCAACTAAAAGCCTGTTTAAACAAGAAGGTCTTTAGTCCCCGCCGAAATACCGCCAACGAGGGAGCAGTTCTTAGCTCTAAGGGGAGGGTATTCCAAAGTTGGGGTGCCACCGCCGAGAAGGCTCCCCTGCTGGCCGCCACCCCTCTCACCTCTCCTGGTGGCGGCACAGTCAAAAGAGCCCCCCCAGATGACCTCAGAGTACGGGTCGGATTATATGGAAGGAGTCGGTCCTTCAAATACCCTGGGCCCGAGCCGTAAAGGGCTTTAAAGGTCAACACCAGCACTTTGAATTTGGCCCGGAACAGAACCGGCAGCCAGTGTAGTCGCCGAAGCAACGGCTCGACAGAGTCAAACCGCTGTGCCCCAGCAACCACCCGAGCAGCCGCATTCTGTACTAATTGTAATTTCCGGACCGTCTTCAAAGGCAGCCCCACGTAGAGCGCATTGCAATAGTCTAATCTAGATGTCACTAGGGCATGGGTCACTGTGGCCAGGTCCGCACAGCTCAGGTACGGTCGCAGCTGGTGGATCAGCCGAGCAAAGGCTGAGCAAAGGCTCCCCTGGCCACCGCCGACACCTGAGACTCCAGGTGCACCTGTGAATCCAGGAGAACCCCCAAGCTGCGAACCTGCTCCTTCAGAGGGAGTGCAATCCCATTCAGAGCAGGGCGATAGTCCAGTACCCGAGCTGTGGATTTCCGGACCAAGAGCACCTCTGTCTTATCCAGATTTAATTTCAGCTTGTTCGCCCTCATCCAGCCCCCAACTGCCTCCAGACAACGATTCAGGACCTCAACTGCCTCCTCAGAATCAGGGGGAATATGAGACAGAAGAGGAACAAGTTAAAGAATGCATGATACAATGGGCAAAAAATGTTGGTCATGAGATTTTAATGGAACAGAGGGAAAGTTTATGGACTAAAAGATTGACATTTACATGGGCAGCGCAATCCTAGATGGGGTGGAGCGCCGACACAACGTTGTTGCGTTGGTGCTCCACCATTAGTGCCGATGCGGGAACACCTAGCAGCACTCCCGCGTTGGCGCTAAAGCAATAGGACTGGCGCTGCTGGCAGCACCGGTCCTGTTGCGCCCACGCAGCGCTTCCCTCGCGTCGTCCGAAGCTGGCCGGTGTGAGGGATTCTCTGTCCCGTATCGGGACAGGGATTGGGGGGGAGGTGGGAGGCGGGACTTGGGCAGGACCTGGGCGGGCTTGGGAGGTGGCCGTATGGCCACATCCTAAGCCCTTCAGCGAGGCCACACGGCCCCGATTTGGGCCGCATGGTCTCCTCAGCTCTGAGGAGCACATAGCAGAGGCGCATGCTCCCTTGCCACGGGGAGGCTCCAGCCTCTCCTACACAGCGTCGGATATGGTGCTGGCCCATCGGACTCACCAGTCCGGCGCTGTTTAGGATTGCGCCCTAAGAGTACAATCCTAAACTGGAGTTAAGCCAGCATAAACTAAGCCAGCAAAATTTGGCCAGCATAAGGGCCACTATAAAGCGCATTTGGACTACTCTGAGTCAGGGAGGATGGCTCACATCTGTGTGCTTGCCTCTCTGACTCCGAGAGTGATCCAAACCTACTTTACTGTGTCCCTTGTGCTGGCCAAACTTTGCTGGCTTAGTTTATGCTGGCCTAACTCAAGCTGCAATCCTATGCAGAATTTCTTGGGAGTAAAGCCCATTGAACAGAATGGAACTTACTTTTGAGTAGATAGGCATAGGATTGTGCTGTCAGTTTAGGATTGTGCCCTTTTAAAGAGAATTTTTATAAGATGATGTATAGATGATATATAACATGAAAGCAGCAAAAATGTATAAAAATGTGTTGAATAAATGTTGGAAGTGTAAGACACAAGAAGGTACATTTTACCATACGTGGTGGATTTGTACAAAAGCAAACAAATTGGGCTCAGATACACCAGCAGACGCAATGGATTTTTAAGGTATGCTTACGAATGAAACCAGAAGCCTTCTTGCTAGATATGATTGAGGATCAGGTACTAAAAGATTTTGAAACCTTATTTCAAGGTTTTCAACCTTATTTTCAAGGAACAGAGCTCCTTTGCAGCTTGGCAGTGGTGCACTTGCTTGCTTTGCACGGATGCGCTGCTGCTTTGCCTCGTACAACTCGTACAACTTTGACAAAATCCTAAAATCCTTTGCAGAGAAAAAAGTAAAAAAGGTAGTTTTTGTATAATAAGAGTATAACAATATACTCATCTGCTGTTATCCGACACAGACCCAATAATTATATATAGTGTTGCGAAATATTTTGCGGTCCCATGCATTTGGTCCCATGCATTTTGAATAATAATATCACTGGTGAAGGAGGTTCAAATATGGGCAGGTATGTATCATTACATAGAGACAAAATTGTTGAAAGAAGGAAGTTTGCCAATGGAGATGTGTCATGATGTTGGAGCTGGGATGGATGGTGGGGATCAGCTTTGATCTGGCTTGGCCTTGATTGTCCAATTGTGTGTGTGTGTATGTGCGCGCGCGTGTGTGAGTTCACACCCTTTTCCTGTATCTTCCATACTCTATACATTGTTATTGTACTGATTTTGTTTTTGGGCTGGTCTGTGACTGCAATAAAGTTTTATTATTATTATTGTATAATAAGAGGAAATATTAAGCAGTTTATCAGTTCTTAAGTTATTATTTATGTTTATAAGTCCCTAAATTATTTGTTTATATGCTCATTATTTATCAGTTCAAAGTTAATAAAATTATTAATAATAGTTAAAGTTATTAATAGTTATAAAAATAATGTCAAGTATAACATTTGTGATTATTAGTTATTTATGAACTGGGGGGGCCCCCACAAAAATGTTTGGCATTAGGCAACTCCTAAGGCAACTCCTTAGGCAACTCCTTTATAACAATATGATTTGTTATGCTTAACTTTTAATGATTTACAGGATGTTTATGTTCTTCATGATGTTTATTTGTATGGGATTTCTTTTCTGTTCTTTTCTGTTTCTTTTATGCTGGTCAAAGACCATAAATAAAGATGTATGTATGTCTGAATGCTATCTCCTCCAGATGCAGATAATCAGTCAAGAAGGAGGTAGGGCAATCCCAGCCCCCTTACACCTTTTCCCCTTGCTTGTTTCCACCCAACCCCTTTTTCAAACAAATAAGTAGGTAAAGCATGCTGGAGCAGAATTCTGTCCCCTGGCATGCTCCACCCAGCCTGTTTGTTTAAAAAGCTGGCTGGGTAGGAACCAGGGATGTGATCAAGACACTGAGTCCAAGTTTACTCGAATTGATTTCTGAGTCATAAAATGCCTCTGTTGTAATTCAACTCATCAAAATTTTTGAGTCTTTTGAGTTATGAGTCCAAGTCATTTTGACAAACCATTTGTTCCAATGGCAAAGGGCCCCCCTCCTTCATGCCCTGGCTGCCCCTGCCTTCTAGCCCCTCCCTCCAGTCTCATGCAGTGAAAAAAAAAGACTTCCTCCTCCTCTCAACTCCCAGGCCGCACCTCCTGGAACCAATCTACCCTCCTCCCACCAATCTGCTTTTGAAGACTGGCTTCTGGATCATTCACGAGGTCTTCGGTGCGGTGCACAAGTGTATTGCATGAACACACACGTACTTAGTAAGCACGAACACACACGTACTTAGGACTCAAGATAGGGACTCAAGTAATTTCAAGTTCAAACTCTTTTTTTTTTTTTTGGCAAGTTGAGTTGGGGTCAGTGATGTCCACAACTCAAGTCAACTTGAGTTGTCAAAAACAGTGTTTTTGTGTGACTCAAGTCAAGCCAGCCCAAGTCAAGTGCCCATCTCTGGCAGGAACAAGCAGGCAGTGGAACAGGGGCAGGGCATTCTGGGATCACTGAGATGCACTGTGCTGCTCTCTCCTTCCTTGGCCAGACTCTTCTTTAAACAGGTTGGGTGAGCATGCTCAGAACCCATTTCTTAAAGAAAAAGGATGAGGTAGACAAGGAGGCATGGACAAAGAGAAGGAAGGGGGGAAAGATAGGGCATTCCTTTAGAATCAATTTCAGCCAGGCCTGTTTAACAGATTGGTACCAGTTCAGGTTCAAGGCAATCAAGGAATCCAAGGTTTGGGTCCAGTTTCAGATCCCCAAAAACTCTTTCTGAACAATTTTTTGGATGTTGGTTCAAAATAAGGGTGTGCAAGTATCTTCAAACACAATTTATTTGTTTATTCACATGTTTATACTGCCCTTCAAGTTACCTAGGGTGATGAAGATTGTTCCTTCACTCTCTTTTTCCTCACAACAACCCTGTGAGGTAGGTGAGGCTGAGAGATAGTGATTGGCCCAACTAAGACAATAACATTCATTGAAAAATAACCCCCCCCATAATTCCACTATCTGTCACACACCAGAATTAAAAAAAACTCCTAAATCAGTGCTTGAATTATGAGGGAAAGGTAAATAAACCCACAATCTGTCCTCCCTGACCCCCCCCATTTAACCACATCATGCCCTGCAAGACTTCTAAAAACAGTAGTTTCTTCCCCCCGCACAGCATTATATCCTCAAAACAACTCTGTGAAGGCTGTACTGGTCTATGACCATAATAAACTTATTCATTCATTCATTCAACTCTGTGAAGGAAGTTAGGCAGCGATTGTGTGTGTATAATTATTTATCAGGTACAAATAAGAAGAGGTGAAACTCACAGATGTGCACTACCTTTATGCTGTTGCTAAGCCACTGTGAAAAAAATATCAACTCTCTGATCCTATATATTGGAAGCAGAAGGAATAATGTTTAAACACAGTAGATGGATAGAAGCTGCCCAAAGGGCAGTTTCTGTTGTTCCAGTCCTTCTGGAGGACTGCTCTCTCTCTCTCTCTCTCTCTCTCTCTCTCTCTCTCTCTTTCTCTCTCTCTCTCTCTCTCTCTCTCTCTCTCTCCACATCCTCATTCTCTGTGTAGGAGACAGAAACCCTCCACCGCACCTCTCTCACTCACTCACACCCCATTAGCTTGAAATTCTTCTTTCTGACAAGCAACTGGGCGAAACTAGTCTGCCTAAACCTGTTCCCTAAATCTTCCAGCAAGTAGATGCTTCTGGAGTCAAGAGGGCGTGACTGCAAACAGAACCTTTGAGACTCGTCTCCAGCACCCTGTTCTGTTCATGATGCTTGCACATCCCTTTGTCTTCTTTGCCTCCTCCTTGCCCAATACCTGCAATATAGAAAAAAACAACAGAGTCAGTTGAGAGCTATTTAATAACACAGAATAAAAAAAACACAAGAGCTTTGGGATTAGACCAAAAGTCCATTTTGTCTCATCATGCAGTTCCCAGCAGTGCCCAGCCAGAGGATTGGGTGCATAAAAACCATGCATGAAAGCATCAGCCTTGCTCTGATGTTTGACCCCAACAGGTAAACTGTCTCTGAATATGGAGGTTCCACGTAGCAATCATGGCTAATCAACATTTATAGACACTCCCACCAACACAAACAGGGAATGGGGCTGCATCTGCTTTGTGTGCAGAAGGTCCCAGGTGGCAGCTCCAGGTAAATCTGGAATCCATCTCAATGTAGGGGAAAGTCCCTGTTCTGAAAATCCTGGAATGCTGTTGCTACCAGTCAGTGTAGACAACATTTAGCAAGATGGACCAAGGGTTTGATTCAATAAAAGGCAACTTCATATGTTTTAAAAAATCCAGGTTAGTTGTCTTATGGCATCTTGTGGCAATGCATTCTATAAGGTAATAAGGTGCATTACATTGTTTCAGAAGCACTTCCTTTTGTTAATTTTGAATCTACTTTCAGCCAGTAACATTGGATAACCCTGAATTCTAATATTGTGAGAGAGGGAGATGGCAAAGGGCTTATAGCTGGAACAATAATTGCTCAGAGCTAGCATAGTCTAGTGGACTAGATTAGACGTGTCCACTACTAGACTGTGCAAGAACCTATGCAACTAGGCTACTAGGTTAAGGCCTACCAGACTTGTGAGCCTTGGGCATGATCTCAGTCAGGCAGCCCAATCCTGCGTAATGGTCAGGCAACCCCCAGAGGTTCCTCTGGAGAAGGGAACGTTTGTCGTCGTCGTCCCCTCGGCCTGGGGAATGTCCATGCGCAGTGGGGTACCTTGGCTCACCACTGGTTATTTTGCCAGTGGTGAATCGAGCAGCCCTGTGTTGGGCTGCCTGGTTCAAGGCAGGGCATGGGATCTGGCAGTGGAAGCCACCACCAGTTAGCTCATCTTTATGATGTTCACAGTGACCTTTGCTCAAATGAGTAGATGATTATCATTCAGATAGCCAAAAACAGATAAGCAAAAAGCTAAATCTCTCTTCCACCTGTCAGTAATCAGCTGACAACTAAGCTGCTGTGATATCACAGGATGTTTGTGAACATTCTAACAGCTGAGGAGGAAGGGCCAGTCACAGGATGTTGACAATCAATGGAATTATACAGTGATTATATGGATTAGCAAGTGTAGCAGCACATGAGGAGCATAATAAATTGGTTTTTGCTTCCTGTTTGGGGCTGTCAAAAACAACTGTTTAACAAGTATGTAGCAGGCCACAATTGGCTTGAGTCACACATTGTACAAGTCTAGGAGGGATATTGTGTATTGGTGATAAAAATAGATGAGGTCAATAAGTTTTTGACATTGATCTGGAATAGTCAGCCAGATGTTAAAGTGATAGCAGGTCTCTGGTATAACCCACAGGATTGCCAGATCTCCAGGTTTAACCTGAGTTTCAGGGCTTTAGTTTGCTTCTCAGAGTTTAAGCCTATGCCACAATATCCCATATTTCATGACCTGGGGATTATTCAATCAAGTTTGAATGTGAATGAATGTGTGAAACACCAGAGTTCCTCCCAGCTCCTATTGGCTGGTGGCTGATATTTTATTTTTCCCAGAATTCCCTTGACCAATGCTACATCATGAAGTCCAAGGGACAGGGAAGGGGGAAAGGTAAGCCAGTTTTGTCTCTGACCCCTCCAAAATTCAAGCTGCATTTTTGAAAGTTCAGCCCAGCCCTACTTAAATTTTAATAGAATCTTAATATTAATATAATCTTAATCTTAAATCTTTAAATCTTAAATAGCAAGAGCTCAGGTCCATCTCTAGCCTTCACTAAGAATGCCTTTTGTATAGTACCAAAAGCAGAGTTTTTACTATTTCTCCCAGTTCTTTAATTTAGAGTAGTGGTTCTCACATTTTTTTAGACCTGGACCCACTTTTTTCATGTCAGGGCCCACCGGAAGTGATGCCATACCTATGACATCATCAAGCAGGAAGTGCCATAATTGTGACATTCCCGAATGACACTCCCGAAATGCAAACTGTCATTCTTGGACTACAGCAATTATATAGCCATCAAACATCCCTGACAGAAAGCAAGATTAGGATACAATGTTACGTAAAAGCACTGAACTAAAAACAAAATTAAAAAAGTACCCCCTTGAAAATTCAAACTGTTAACACTCACAAAAGAAATATAGCAAGAATAAGGTCTGCAGTTTCCTAGATGGCTGCTCCCAGTTTTCCACAACTCACCAGATATCAGGTCATTACCCACAAAGTAGGCCCCGACCTACTGTTTGAGAAACACTGATTTAGTGTTTTTAAAGTGTCCAAGTACTTGTCAATCATTCTAGTATCTTTATACTCATTGGCCACGATACAATACCTTGGGAGTAGCTTATGTCCTTGCAGAACAATTGGGTAACAAGCTTTCTGTACATTCAATTATATAGCCCCATTAACAAAAGGGAAGGGGCGGTTTTCAGTGGTAGAGCACATTGTGTGCAGAAGGTCCCAGTTGATCTGGGCAGTTCATGGCAGCATCTCCAGGTAGCAGGTTTCTGCGTGAACCCATTGGCCATTAGAGTAGAACAGCAGTTCCCAAAGTCCTACTCGGACATTACATTGGGACCTCAGTAAATAGCTCCGGGGGCAGAGACGCTGGCAGGAGCAGAAGTGCACTTTTGAGCAGAAAATAGGACTTTGCTTCAGGGAGATCCACGGAGGGGGTTGGGGGCTTCCCTAATCCTTCCAAATGCCTCCCTGACCCAGCAGGTATGTTTAAAAATCCCTGGGTGATTCCAGTGCTACAATCACTGTGGCTCCATCAGGATACCCCAAACTGGCCACTTCTCTTAAGGGGGAATGGCCCAGTTTTGCTTCCCAATGGTGGGTTGTGACCAACAGATTGGGAAGCACTGAGTAAACCATAATGAGACACTGACTCATTTGGAAGCAGACTTATACAATACCACTTCTTTTAAGGAAAGCAAAATCTGTAGGGAAGTGGCCTGGGGGTCAGCCCCACAGAGTCCATAAGGCCATGAAAAAACCTGGTGGAATCAGACCATGGAACCGTCAGATTCAATATTCCTGTTTCCCACAGTGACCAGCCATGTACCTCTGGGAAGCCCACAAAAAGGACACGCAGGCAACAGCTTTCTTCCACCGTTGGTGATTCAAAGGCCAATGGTCTCTAAAGACTGAGGTTCTCTTTGGTCCCACCAGTTATCAGAAGTCTTCCCCCATCCTACCCAGTGGTGTCGTTCAAATGATTTAGGAACAGGAACTCTTGAGTTCAAATTCAAATGTTGGGGGGGGGGAAAACACCTGGAAGCAGCCATGGAACCCATTAGGATCCGGAAAGCCCGTTCTGGTCCGTTCCCCCCTGAATGACATCACTGATCCTACCTCCATCCCTTGTATCATTTTTGCAAATATTTTTTTTACCTAATTGCTTTGGGGAATCCCTCTTTTTCTCTTCTTGCAAGCAAGATTACATTTGCCTTCTGAATGATGGCACCATACCAAGCACTTCCTCAGGCTCCCAAGAAAAGCATTACCTACATTTAAAAGAAAAGATTGTCAGACAGCACAGAAGTGTCAATCAAAAGCTATCACCAAGGAAAAAACCACATCCAGTGGTTCTCCCAGGCCACTACAGAGAAATAAATCCTGTCTAATATTTCTCTCCCCATGAGAAAAGAAAAAATAAACAAGCAGTAAATCAGGCCCCACAGCTGAAGGGAATAAGATTTCTGTATTGCTGCTTTGGTTAAAAGCAAGCTGCTGCCTCAGTGTGCTCCCCCTCCACTCCATCCATTGGCTGAAGCACTGTGACGTCATAGAATGTGTGCAACCATTCAGCAGAGAGGGTGAGAAACATGAATATTAACCGTCAACAACATGAAATGTGGTGAAGAGGAGGACCTATAATTCTCAAGATTTTATACAAGATGCCAAACATTAAAATTGCAAACGCAATTTTTAACCCCACCAATATACCAATATGCAGGAAACCCACCAATACACAGGAAAGACACTGACAAATTTCCCAACCCTGTGGATTTTAAGGGCTGTTTCTGACCTATTGTTCTGAGTGACAAAAACACCCCCAAGGCACCCCCGCATCGGTGCTAAGGCTCCCAGACCAGCACTACCTGTACTTGTCTGGCGCAGAGATGGTGGGAGGGAGGGTGGAACTGGGTACGGTGGGGGTGCTGGTGGGCATGCAGGCCCAGGGAGGGTGTGGGCTCGGGCCACCTCATCCCCAAGCTGTGCAACCCTGATTTGGGCTGTGTGGTCTCCTCAGTTCTGCTCCTGCGATTTCACGGGTGCAGATCCAAGGAGCACATTGGGGAGGCTGGGGCCTCCTCAGGTGTAAGGGCATGGCACAAACGTGCCCTTGCATCAGGGAGGCTCCAATCTCCCTGCACATTGCTCTGGATACGGTGCAGGCATGCTGGCCTGCCTGCTCTAGCTCAGCTTTGGATTGCACACTGAGTGTGCACTTTGTGAAAATTCACATTTCAACTTTTGTGATTTTTGCATTTCAACCATCCCTAGCGTGCTCTGGCTTTAGTACCCTCTTCAGGTACAGAAAGGAATAGGGTGTGCAATATCAGCCCCTGCAACTGTAGCCTGTCCACGAGCAGCCTCAGCTTTTGGCAAACTAGGACAAAAGCCCTGCAGAGGTCCGTCAATGGCATACTTCCTCCATGCTCTGGAAAGCACTTGTGTCAGTTACATCTGCACAGAACTTGGCAGATGTAAGCTCCTCCTCCCTGCAGCCAACCAGCAGGGTACCACAAAGTAGAATAATGTCAATATTGAAAGCAGGCAAACATGTAGCAGAGTTGAGAGTCTTCTCCTGCAGGTATTTGCCAGCAGTTTCCAACATGAGCCTTTTTGGGTCTGCAGCCAATACATTGTCCATTCATTGCAGTCAGTCCATGTAGGGTTGGAAATGCTGAAATAGACATGAATCTTTCGTTGTCTCATAGATGTGGTGTCATCTCTGGCCAATTCGTAAGATCTGTAGTCGTGAAGGGTACATAGATAATCTATGTATGTTCCTGGAACAGCTGTCCATGGCCTCGGGACAGCCCTGAACTCTCTTCCACAATTAGCTCATGCACAAATTCGCAGTGTAGCCAAAGTAACTCCATCTTGTAAGTCCCCAGTATAAGGAATCCTAACCTGGAGTTAGGCCAGCACAGTTAGGCCAGACAAGTTTGGCTGGCACAAGAGACACCGTAAAATATGTTTGGACCACTCTTAGAGTCAGAGAGATCAGCATACAGAAGTGTGCCATTCTCCCTTACTCTGAGAGTGGTCCAAACACGCTTTACAGTGATCCTTGTGCCAATCAAACTTTGCAGGCCTGACTGAGCTCGCCTAACTCCATGTTAGGATTGCACTCTCTCACCTGCCCTGCAGAATGTGCTGAAGCAGGATACTTGTGAGTTATTGCAACTACAAGGGTAGACACAGGGAGCTAGCTAAAGCCAGTTTAGATAAGAAGAACTGTGCAGAAACCTTCAGAGAAAGTTATGTTTTGGCCTACATGCCAACTGTGACAAGCAACAACAAGGGCAAGGTGTCAGGAGAAAATAATTTCAGAAGCTAATTTTAGGAGGGTACAAAATGATTTATTACAGACAGATGGTACACTTGTTCTAACCAGCCCAATGGTATTACCTAGACCTAGCTATCTATCACCAGAGCCACAACCAGCAGGCTCTGATTGTGCCTGGGGCGGGGCGGTGACAAAAGATGTCACCGCACACAGACCCCGGCAGAGCTTCATCATGCCCCTTCTTCCAGAATTACTCCATTACAGAGCGTAACGGCAGCAAGGGCAGGCAGGAGGGCCTATGCCACGCTGCTTTCTTTCGTGACATACCCAAGTCCCTCACCGGTACCCATGGCAGGTGCTACACTGTGCCCTATGGGCATGATGCCTGGCTATCACTGAGGCAAAGGCTCCAGAGTCTCTCTGGTTCTGTCAGTCCCTGATGCAGGCATTCTCTCTCTCAAAGGCTTTCTTTCAGCCTCAGCTTTCAGTCAGGGTTCTCTGGTGGTCCTCTCTTCTGAAGCATATTTTTCTTCGGAAGTCCCTGACAGTCTCCTTCTTCTGTTCCCTCCTGGAGAATTCCTCTTCTTGAGCTCTGCTCACACACTTTATCTCCCAGGCTGAGGCAACCTCCTTTTATAGCCACAAACAACCCTACCCCCACTGCCAGCCATACCCCTTTCTGCACTCTGCCCTCAGTTCCCTCTCAGGTTCTACTCCCTCTCCCTCTTTCCCTCAGGGAATATTTCAGTCCTAAGGTCACACACAGTTCATTTTCTGGGCAGAAAATAGTGACTGAAGCTCAGCCAAACATACTATGCATCTGAATATGCTGAATACGCATCTGTGAAGGGCTGAAGCTCAGGGGTTCTAGCTGAGCCTCAGTAGGCCTAGTTATCATGAGACCCGGACAGGTAAGTATCATAAGGCATAAACAATACAGACGTAATATAAGTTTAAACAGGTTGTGCATAAAAATCACACCAACAAAGATACTATAAGTATTAATGTATTTGTTGCATGCGTTTCTGGTTGTTTTTACTTAACTGCCTGCTTTTGCAACCTTGGTACCAGGTCTAGCAAAGGTAGAGTGGAAAGATGCAAGTTGGGCAGCCCCATCCCAGGAGGGGCATAGCGCTGATGCAATATAGCCTCTTGTTTGAACCAGCAAGTTGGATGAAGAAACTTTATGGCAGTAGCTCCGAATTGGAGGAGCGCGGCTGCTTGCAGGGATTGGTGTTGTGATCTCCCTCCAAATATGCCACTGCCTTGTTAAATTAGAGATTGTTGCTGTGTTTTAAAATTTCTCTGATTTCCAGTCCAAGGAAAACGGTGACATCTTTGTGGGTTTGGCTGAGACCAGAGCATCAAAAGACCTGGCTATTAAGAAGTCTCACATTTTCTCATGTCTGTCAGTGGTATCTCAAGCCTGCTGTATTTCCGTCATCTGAGTTAATGATACCAAGTTTGTTTCTCCACAGTTTGAGTAGCTCCTAGGTTCAAAGGCTGCTGCTTGTTGGTTTGGGAAAAGGGGTAAGAACTTGGAGGAAATGTTTGGAAATGTGTGAACTGGAAAATGGAGCTGATTATGGAAACAGCTTCCAAACCACAACCCTGAAAGGAAGGACGGCTGATCCAAAGATGTGGGAGTTGTGATAGAACATCAGTCCAGGCAACAGAAAGGCCATCCAGAGGACAACTTCTGAGCCTGAGAAGCTGATTCAGCCCCAGAAGCATCCAATGTTGGGCATAACCTGGCGTGCCAATGATCAAAGGAGGAAGAGCAGCAGCAGAAATCCAGCACTTTTTCATCAAACAGGGAAGGTTATGAGCCAAGCACCAACCCTGGTAGACATAATTGTGGGAAAATGCTCCCTTTTGTGGGTCTTACCATACAGGGTCATTGATGCCCATAGCCCTAGTCTCTTATACCTGTGGGCCTCAATGCTACCTGGTTAAAGGTACCTCGATGGACTATGGCAGTTGCCATACTGAACCAGTTTGCCAGCAGGCCTCCATGTCTTTCACTGCCTGCTTTAAGTTGACATCTGTGATTGACACCTGCGTTCCTGATATTTGCTAAAATCCACCTCCAGGAAAGATCCGTGATTTAACCTGGCCCTTCCAATTTAATTCAACTGGAAAATTGGAAGTTACTCTGTATGGGTCTAGATCAGGATCACAGGCTTTGCTGGCTGTGCAAGAAGCAATATGGAGGGTCACGGGGATGTGGACCTATGGGTTGCCCCAGGTAGTCTTTTGGATATGTGGAAAGAGGGCAGGAAAAGTTTTATGCTGAAACCAGTTTAGAAGGTCTGTGCCGAAACTTTTGAAGGAAGTTACATTTTGGTGTATGTGCCATCAAAGATACTATAAGTGCTAATGTAAGAATTTGTCAGGCATGTCACTCTCCTGAAGGGTCGGGATGAGTGATCACCCATTTGCGCAAATGTAATAGAACGCTTTGCTTCTCTTCCTACTCTGGTGTCCCTTTTGGTTCTTAATAGCCACCCTAAGGCTGTTACTTGATTTTCTTTTAGTTCCTTATTCATCCCAGCTGCTCTCAGATATGGCAAAAAGATCTTACTGATGGCCAAATCCTATCCAATTTTCCAGCTCCGGTGTAGCTGTCCCAATGAAGTGTGTGCTGCATTTTGTGCTGGTGGGGCAGTTGGGGCAGCCTCCTCATATCAAGGTAAGGGAACATTTGTTCACCTGGGCAGACCAGCTCAGGGCGGGGGTAGAACCAGGATCCAGCATTTAGGCTGAATCCTAAGCCTTGGTGGCCCGCCCGCCCCCAATTTGAGAGCTCAAATTTGCACTGCCAACTTTGGTGGCATAGATCCAAGTAGCCCTATTTGGGCCATTGCTGTGTTACCTGGGGGAAGGGAAATCGATTCCACTTGTCCTGGGTTGCACCACAGCGAGTCCCAGCCCCGTGCTGGATATGGGGCAGGCTGAAGTAACACAGTTTGGGCTGCTATTAAAAGAATGGCAAATTCTCCTTTATTTCATTTAGGGTTTGTTCTGTTTTGAGGTGGCAGATTGTGGGTCCTATTAATGGATCACAAAAACAACAAGGGCTGCATTACACAGCCTCCTCCACTATTTCACAGCTGAATACAGTGACACACAGGCACAACCTCTCCCACAACACATAGCTAAAAGCTGGATTCTGCCTGCTATGTCCGTTTGCTCGGCTGTCTCTTGTTCCATTGTTTCACTCTCTCTTTAAAAAGGGAAGAAAGTGCTTTGTCTTTAGGTTGAAACACACTATAATTCTACCATCTGTTATCAGCCAAACTGAGCCTCACCAGCTTGTGAAATGGCAGGCAGTGTCCATGTGCTACTGTGAACACCTTAGAGTTCACACTTATGAAGGACTGGCCCAAGACCTTCTAACTCCTGAGTTAACCTTACCTAACTCCTAACCTAACCTCCTAACTCCTAAAAACTCTCAGATGTTTTAGTTCAGCACGCCTTTCTTCTCTGCTCTGCTCCAATGCAGAGAGTGGAAGGAAAAGGAGAAACAAGCGACAGAGATGGGCACCCCCCCCCCCAATCTGCTACCTCACATGACTGTTTCAGTTGGACTTCAGAGTGGGCTGGACTGGCACATGTGCATTTACATAGGCATTTAATGTTGTAGACAAGATACATCCACACTCTGCTCAGGGCCATACTGAACATTAAACGGCATAATTGGGAATGATATGCCACAGAGGAGCAATCTGGATTAGGGTTGTAGGGTACAAAGAATTAAACTTGGCCCCATGTCTTCATTCTGCATTCAGGATCTCTCTCCCCATCCCATGTAGCTGCTCTATACTGAAGCATGACATTCTCAATGATGTATCTTAATATAAAGTATAGTTTGACACATAGATATTTTATTTCTAGTGGGGGAGAGTATAAATCCTGACACACTCAACTCACAGTAACAATGTTTTTTATACACAGCCCCTAACATCACCCCACAAAGGAAAAAGGGCAAGGATTCACCAGGTTTGGGAGTCAGAAAATGAGGACCATCCCTGAGGAATATTATAGACCCCACCCCACCCTGAGAAATTTCACTCACTTTATAGAAGCAGCTGGCTTTCTTTGAAAATTCTTGAATGTTTTGCCTTGGGAGGAATGCTGAAATGTGATTTATGTGAAATGTTGTTACCAAACAGTGAAATTTGAAGCTAATTTTTGCACATCCTTACAACACACCCCCATAAAGCATTCCAGAAGGCACAATTTCTCTTTAAGCATCCAGCATATCTGCAGTTGCTAGAGGTTCTTTCTGTTAAAAAGTAGGTTACACTGAAAGAAACTGGTCCAAAATCACCCAGCAAGCTTTGTGGTTGAGTGAGAAATTCAACCATGGTCTTCCCACTCTTTTACCACTTCCCCACAACAACTCTCTATGATCATTGGTTGATGAATGATTTGCATTATATTGCAAATAATACTGATTTTTATGACTCTCTGGTAGGAGAGATACAAAAAGTAGTTAGGTAGGTGTTATGGAAACATCTTTCATCACCACCCCACCCCACCCCACCCCACCCCAGGCGTGATCAGAGCCTGCTCTGGCTCTGCCATACAGGCCATAGAAGTTGAGGGTGACTTTATAAAGACCAACTTAAATGTCACCACATCATCAGCAAGCTTTTATATTATGGCCCTTTCTTGCCTTTGTGAATACACAGCCCAAAGAAGAGTTCTACTCTTCTTTGGGCTGTGTATTCACAAAGGCAAGAAAGGGCCATAATTCAGTGGTAGAGAAAGTGCTCTGCATCCAGATGGTCTCAGGTTCAATTTCTGGCAGCATTTCCTGGTAGGGTGAGGCAATGCTGCCTGGAAATTTGGAGGGCTGCTGCCAATTGGTAGAAACACTGAGCTAGATATACCAGTAGGCAGGCTCAGCAGAAGGCTGTGTCATATATTAATGTACACACTTTGGCAACAGACTACGTCCCCCACTTTCGTCTTCCCCCAGTATAATTCCCAGATGGCCTGACTCCCAAGGCTGGGGCATGGAGGAATTGTGAAATTGTGCCAAGAAAGAGGATGGTCCTCTGCTGCCATCTCCTGCCCTTTGGGCTCTGTTTTTCTTGGGCTGGAAGGAAAAACATCCCAGAAGTCACTGGGAACGACACCAGCGCTGGATATCTAAATGAATATTCATGGCCGTGACCCAGGGTAACCAACTTTGCGGAGAGAAAACATTGCTGTCTTTGGTAAGGTGACCAACTGTCCTCCTTTAGGGAGGACAGTCCTCCTTTTGTAAGTTCTGTCCTCCCTTGAAAAGTGTCCTTCTTCATGTCCTCCTTTTTGATATTTGAAGACTAATCTGTAAATCTCCGTATTCGATCGGTGCCGTCCGATCCGTTGCATGTGATGTGACGTATTTGTATTTGACATGACGATTCGTCAAGGCTCGGTGTAAAGAGCAAACAAGAAAAAGCTAGGCCCTGGCTTGACTTTATTTTGAAAGAATTGTAAGACAAGCAGGATTGAGAGAGCTTATTATATTTCATTGGTTGTTTGCAAAAGGTGTGAAGTTTTAGCTGGGGTCAGGAATGCAAGCTATTCAGAAAGGTTACATGTAGCTAGTGCTGAAAACAGGGGATGGCCCCTTTACCCTGATAGGCTAATTGATTGAGCCCGAGGGGTGTGGCCGTACAACCACCATCAAGACCTTCCAAACTGCAAGACTCCTCCAGATCATCCTCCAAGAAGGTCATCAGACCTGATAAAGCTTGCAAACTTGCAGACTTCCCTTTGCAAGACTGGAATTGCTGTCTGAGGAACAAGGTGAACAACTAGGGCCTAGTCAGTGATAGGAGCCTAGTTTTCTTTGTTTTATAAGGTGTCTCTGTTAGTTCTAGAATGCTTTCTTAGTTGTGTAACCCTTGTTTATCAATAAATTACAATTAAATTTACTAGGTTGTCTTTGGAACCAGATAAGATTCAGTGGCTAAAGTGGCACGCTTACCCAATTTTAAGTTACTCATTGGAAAAAGTCCCTGTAGTTGGGACTTGTTTAACCTGGGGAATTTTAAGGTTAAGAGGAAGTATTCTTAACTTTGGGCCCAGACTAGTAGCAGTGGTTGTGAGCCTTGTTGTGCTTAAGGTCACACGCTGCTGAAAAAATCAGACTCATAGGGGCCCGGAACTGATTAGAGGGCATATGAGCCTGTAATTTACACTCGGTACAGTGCGGCGAGATGCCATTATGAGATGCATGCGCTCCGCACGGGAGACCTTGAGAGAGAGCGCCGCGCACAAGTGGCTTTGTTTACTTCTTACCGAAACACAACACGGAACATACACACGCAGTAGACTCACGGTAATTATTTCTTTCTTTCAGTGAATATTCAATCATACACAGGTAAGCACAATTCACGTTTTAGTAATTCATTATCTATCTAATAATTTCCAAATATGTATAATTTTATTTACAAGTTTATACAACCCTGTTGGCATGTAAGCATAATTACAATATAAAATGTTACAAATGTTTTTATTATGCATTTATCATATTATAGTGTATTATTGTTGCAATGAATACAATGTTTCTTTTATTTATGATATTTTTTTCTTCAATGTATTTGTGTCCTTTTCATTTTAAAAAAGTTGGTCACCTTATCTTTGGAACAAATCTACAGGTTTGTTTTGCTCTCTTCACTTCCAGGGGAGGGGCAATAAATAGAAATGCATATACCTATTATTAAAGGGACAGGGGCAGAAGAAGCACTGGATTTCTCCCCTAAGATGCCAAGCATGAGGAATGCGGTAAGTTTTATACCCTTCGATTTGCAAGTCCAGGTATATGAAAATGGGTTGCAATGGAAAAGCACTGTGCCTATTTTCGGAGGAGCGTACTCAGGTGCCTCCTGCTGAACAACCCTACTGATCTACCTAATTCATTATGGTCTACTCTGGCTGGCAGTGCTCTATCTATCATACAGAGAGAGGGCCTTTCACCACCCTGCCTATCTGACATCCTTTCAGCAAGGGATGCCAGCAACTGAAACTGTGACCTTCTGTATGTAAGGCCTATGTTCTATCAATGAGCTTTAGGTGCTCTACAAAGCTGCCTTCTTCTATGTAAATCCATTGGTCCACAAGCCCATATGGCCTATATTCTGACTGATAAGGGCCCTTCAGGCCTTCAGTCTTTCCCATCAGTTGCTGCCTGATCCTTTTAGCTGGAGATGTAACAGGATGAACCTGGGACCTGCAAAGCAAGGTGCTACTTCCAAGCCTCCCCAAAAAGTACAGCAATTCCTTGTCCACTAGCAAACAGTTTTAATACTTCAACAAAGCACCACTGACTAAAAAGGTAAGTTATTTCAAATCAATCATGAGATACAAGATCTTCCAGCAGCAAGAGGAAAATCCCAGAGCCCCCCAAAAAACAGCTGGGTTTATATGCAGAATATGTCCATGTGCTGAGTCAGGAAAGGTACAGCACAAGGGGCAACAACTTCACCCAAGACCCATAATTATTGTTTATTGAAACGCTTCATTATAATCATGCTCCCACCTTTGGGAGAGAGAAGAGATAAAGGCAGGGTGGCTCCTCAAGGTCCTGAACATAGGGAGAAGGCCACATCCCAGCCATCTTCCTGGAAGGCCATTTCTACCATGTGTTTTTCCCCATGAAGAGAGCTTGCAGCCTCAAGTGGCAAAGTATCAGGCCTAGATTCCCTCCAACTCTTCCAAAATAAAAAAGGTTATTACACTGTATGCAATGCAAGTGTCTCTATGGAGATACTCTGCTTCAAGTTCATGTTTTGGACTCCGAGGAGATCTGGCAGAGGAGAACTCAACTACTAACTGGCAGGCCCTCACCTTGGTTGTGGGTGTGGTGATGGATATGGGAGAAAAATAGAAACCCACATCTGCTGCCCACTGCCAAGATCAAGGGAGGGGACACCACAGAGGCAAATGAAGACACATCAGAAGGCACCTTGCCAAAGCACCCTCAAACCCAAAGCCAGCCTCAGAAGGAAGTTTCAGAAATGTAGATTGCCTGTACACTGTATGCACATTGACTGCAACATGTGAGTGATAGTATATATGTGCAGATCAACAATAGTGGTGCATAATATATATACAGATTTTACATATATTCAGTGTTACATGTGACCAGAGCCAAAGACATGTTTGGAACATGCCTATTCTCATGTCAGGGATTATTTTACAAGCCCCATCCCCTTGGAAGAGCTATTACTCGGTTGCAGAGTGAATGCTTTGCATACAGAAATTCCTGGTTTCAGTCTTTAGTATCTTCAAGAGGGTGGAGGAAAAACCCCTCTCTAAAACCCTGGCTGTAAACAGGGCAACATAGACAATACCACGCTCTGATTGAATATAATTAGCTTCCAATATTCACAATATTCTTCTCCACTAATAAACATTTCTGGATATTTTGTAGAGTGTGTTAGTCTAATCAACTCTGCAAATGTTTTGTCTCCACCAACCTGAGAGGAGTGACAATTCTTTTGATTGTGGATGCACTTGTAAAACATTGTTGTTAACTGCTAACTGGGCAAGAGGCACTTTTTCAAGTGGTGTTCCTCTTATATTTAGCAGGGGGAGAGTAATTGTCCCTCTCCACCCCTGTGCAGTCTTTCTAGTAGCTGTTGCTGGTGGTCTGCCTTTTTTTTTAAGATTGTGAGCCCTTTGGGACAGGGAGCCATTTAGCTTTATTATTATTACTATTTGCCTGTAAACCGCTTTGTGAACTTCGTGTTGAAAAACGGTATATAAGTACCTGTTGATGGATTGATTGTCCTACAGTCTGCTAGCAACAGTTGAAAACAGATTTTAGAAGGTGCAATGCAAGTGTGTGAAACACCTTCAAGCTTCTGCACACATATTCACCAGTATGTGTTCACTAGAAGCAAGGTGTGTTCATTCCTCCCATAGATTTAATTTCTGGAGTTGTTGGGGGAGAGTGCTGAACTCTAAAGGCTGACTGGACCACCCTAGGAATTTAGACTGCAATCCTTTAACACTTTCCTGGGAGTAAGATTCATTGGATAAAATGGGACTTACATTTGAGTAGACATACATTGGCTTGTGCTGATACACAGTTGTTATAACTGTGCTAAAGTTATGAAGTTATTGCTTTAGTTATAACTAAAGTTATAAAGTTATTGCTAAAGCTGTTTGAAAATGGTGTTGTTATACTCAGGAGTAAGCTGTGCTCACTAAGATTTAGGATGTAATCCTATCTTACAAACACCTCTGGATATTGCACAAAAGGCAAAAACAGGGATAAACCAGGTAATTTAGACTTACTCTGGTAGTAAATGAGCTGGAACATATGAACCTAGGCAAGGGAATAGTGAAGAAAGAGGTGACAGTGAGGACAATAGAAATCTCTTGTTTTATTTTTAATCCCACTCTTCTTCTAAGAAGCTCAGAGCTGCATTCAAGAGTCTCCACTTCGCTTATGATCCTCACAAGAACCCTATGAGGCTCAGAGCTAGTGGCTGGCCCAACCACAAGGTGAGATGAGCAGATTGCATCAGCAGCAGATTGCAAGGAGTCCAAGAGGGCAGCAGGCTTGAGTTTCGCCTGGCCGAGCTGCTGATGCATGCTGACACAAGCCAAAGTGATCCACGTCACATTTGCCCAAGCAAGAAATGGATCCTCCCCTTGCTCCCTGTGCAATTTCCTGAAATCCAGAAGTGTAGGACTGCGGGCTCGATTTACAGGGTCAGTACTTGATGTCCTTTAAAACAAAACAAGAAGCCTTGTACTTATGGGTTTGATGAAACTGCATGAAAAGCAAGTAGTTTTGTGCAGTGCTGCGCCAGAGGCAGCAGTTGTTGCTTCAACATGGGGCAGTGCTTCAGGTCACTCAAGGAAGCTTGTGGTTGAGTTGGAATTTCAACTCTGGTCTCCCCAGGCTTACACATTCAAACCATGACACACACATTCTCAGGTGCTCAAACTGAGAAGTCCAACCCAGACGCTTTAATATATGTTAAAAGAACATCATGTGATATATGGTTGCATATTAGTGTAAGGCAACTTCCTCTGTCTGTTCTTCCCTCTGTCCAGATAGGGGCACAAGTCTGACTCCCCACAACTAACTTTCTCTTTTCATTTTTTTTAACAGTGTGCATGGCGACTCTACATGTCATGGTATACTCCTGGTAGTGATGTAATCCTAGTCGCAACACTGTATCATTCTGAGGGCTCCAGGAAAAATGGCAGCTGTCAATACAGTAGACCGAAATGTTTCTCAGAGTTTCTCAGATCCTCCCAAGAAATTGCCAACATTTCCCCCCCATTTTTGCCACCTGCATATGTGGTGGAATAATGCCAGAGGTGCATTTTAGACATGGGGTATGTAATGTGGCAGAGGACATGGGAAAGCTATTTTGAACAGCATTAATTAGCATTAAGCATCTGAACAGCATTAATCTGAAAGTCAATGCCCTTTACATATAGGAAAATCAGGTGCCAGGAGTTGGCCAAGTAAAGCACTGGCCAAGGTTTCATGCCATCAGAGGACTCATCTGTATTTGGCAGCCTCTGAACTCTCAGTTGCAATGCCCAATGCACCATGAGGTGCAGAAATTATCCTTTTTCTTTTTGCCCCTTAAATAATCATCTGACATTTATCCAGTAACTCAGAGCACAATCCTATCCTGGAGTTAGGCCGGCACAAGTTAAGTCAGCAAAGTTTAGAAGGCACAAGGGCCACTGGAAAGTATATTTGGAGTCAAGAGAGGCCAGCATACAGACATGTGCTCCCTGACCCCAAGAGTGGTCCAAATGTGCCTTACAGTGCCCCTTGTGCCGCCCAAACTTTGCTGGCCTAACTCGTGCCATCTTAACTCCAAATTAGGATTGCGCTCTCATACAGTAGCGCCTCCCCTCCTCCACAGGGCTCCCCAAGCTTCAGAAAGCATTTAAAATGCAATCAAGACCCAGTTTGTGATTGCTAAGCTGGAAATGGGTTGCAATTGTGTTTTAAACACTTTCTAAGGCTTCGGGAGCCCTGCAGGCGGCTCCCCAGGGCACCGTACACACCCCTGATGCAAGCGCTACCAGATACATCTAAAAAATCCCTTTTGACAAGGGTAGCATCATCATTCTGGGGATCACGTTGCTGCCCCTTAAAGGGGCAGAAGCAGTTGCTTTCCAGGGAACCACTTTAGTGGAATAGAACATTTCCTAGGCCCAACATCAACCACCACTGCTAGCTCTCTTGGTGCCCCACCACTATTTTGTTTTTCTCTATCTGTTTTCTGATGTTCCTATCACATCATAGTGTAGCTCCAGGGCATTTTGAGAAATATCAGCCCCCTATTTAAAAAAAATGTTCCAACTGTCAGTGGAGGCTATCCTTTCATTTCTCAAAATGCCCCAGAGCAGTATTGTATAAGGGGCATTGTGTGAAAAAATAAAAACTAACAACAAAGGAAAGCCTCGTCAGGGAGCCCACATTTGTATGAGGGGCTTGTGGGAGGGGCACTTGCTGTATGCCTCTTCAGAGCTTGAGGCAGCCCTGACATTCTCCCAGACTTTCTTAACCCCAGCAAGTAATCATTAGAACACTTCTGAAACATGCTCCAACTTGGAACTTGCCACATCTGTCATGAAGGGGAGAGCCAAACCTATGCAGGGAAGACAGCCATTAAGAAAGGCTTCTGCTATGGTTTGTTGGAGCCCTGAATCTCCACCATCACCAATCTGTTCAGTTCATTTTGATCCACCTCAGCTTTTCCCAGCTCACAAAAGACACCGTACCTTTTGTCACTGATGAGCAAGACAACCGATCCATTCTGGATTTTGGCCTCCTTCACCGTCTCATGCTCCTCGAGTTGCCGAGCATTGTAATGAAATGACTTTTTCCAAGAGGTGACCCCCTCCCGCACCAGATGAGCCCGCAGGTCCATCATGTTATCAGTGGGCCGCACCGTTAAAGGGAGCAGCACATCATCCTCAGCAAGATGGACTTTGATGTGGTACTTCTTCCACCGAGACAGGCTTCTCCGTAGGGTCTCCATCCCCTCCGGCTTCCAAAGAGCAGCTAACACAACAGCAAACAAGAGCATGAAGCTTGGCAGAGAGAAGCAACTCCCAGCAAGTTTCAGAAGGAATCACCACCCAGTGGAGCTGGTCAAACCGGTTCCAATCAGCTGTTGAGCAATGTGTTTCTCATTCCAGGGAAGAGCTTGCCTTGTCTTTGAGAATCACAGGATGCAGTTTCTCAATGGCAACAGAAGAGCCTTTAGTTCAATCCCAAGGTTCAACCCCAGTGATTCCAGTTAAAGGATTTTACGTAGCAGGGCCAAGGAACATCTTGGGCACCCACCGAAAGCCAGGTCATTTGACACCTGGGGCCATACATTTTTGACACACATAGACACACCATGTATGACAAAATGGTAGTTATTCATATTTTCACATTTTTATACCACCCTTCCTTAAAGGAGCTCAGGGTGGTATGCATGGTTCCTTCCCTTCAGTTGTCTTCACAACAAGCCTGTGAGGAAGGTGAGGCTGAGAGAGAGTAAGCCACGACATGAAATGAATAATAATAATAGACAGAAAGTAAATGCAGTGAATATTTCTCCACAAGCAATGGATGAATGTCAGTGCCCTCCCCTGCTATTGCTTCCCTGCACATAGTATATAGTCCGGTGCATTCAGCTTCGAAAATGGTCTAAACTCCAAGTAATTGTAAGAGAAGCGTTCTCTGCAGGATTTGACAGTACTAGGTGTGCGTATTGCATGGAAAAAAGTTCCAGAGGCTCTGCGGATCCCAAGTGGTTAATGCCCTTGGTGCCAGGCTGAGAACGGGCAGAAATCATGCAAATTGAAGCTTTGCGGGGGCCCCAAA
>JAJKFI010000113.1:101380-126209 GCA_029204185.1 Lerista edwardsae | reverse complement strand
GTTTTGGGGCCCCCGCAAAGCTTCAATTTGCATGATTTCTGCCCGTTTTAGGCCTGGCACCTGCTGCATTGGGGGCACACAGGGTCCTGTAAAGTCCTTGAACTTTCTGACCAGCACACAGCAGGCCCTGCTCTGGCAGGACACAAAGTTTCAGGGTATTTCAGGCTGTCCCCCAGCTTTGGGGGGCCTGAAAGTGTGATTTTGCATGATTTTGGCCCGTTTTCAGCCTGGCACCGAGGGCATTAACCACTTCGTGGCCTCTAAACCTCCTGAACTTTCTGTCCTGCCAACAGTGGGCCCTGCTCTGCCAGGACACAAAGTTTCGGGGCTTTTCAGGCCGTTTCCTAGCTTGGGGAGGGACTGAAAGCGTGATTTTGCGTGATTTCTGCCCATTCTCAGCCTGGCACCAAGGGCATTAACCACTTGGGATCCGCGGAGCCTCTGGAACTTTTTTCCATGCAATACGCACACCTAGTACTGTCAAATCCTGCAGAGAACGCTTCTCTTACAATTACTTGGACCTTAAACCCTAAGTACACCGGACTAATAGGCATGCCCTGGTGTCTGCTGGCGTCCCATTCTGGACCTCACCATGGATAGCTGAAACCATGGATTCTGGAAACCTTTTTAAAGACAGGGGAACACCAATAATTTTGCTGCAACAAGGTAAAAAAAAGAGATTTGTTTAATGTTCTCTATGAGATGGTTAGATAGTGTCACCGAAGCGATGAACGTGGAATTGGGCGAACTCCGGAAGCTAGTAGAGGACAGGGAGGCCTGGTGTGCTGTGGTCCATGGGGTCGCGAAGAGTCGGACACGACTTAGCGACTGAACAACAACAACATTTTTAATTGGGACGTGGTGGCGCTGCGGGTTAAACCGCGGAAGGTTGGCAGTTCAAGACCACAAGTTCAAGTTGGCAGTTCAAGACGGAGTGAGCTCCCGTTGCTTGTCCCAGATCCTGCCAACAGTTCAAAATCATGTAAAAATGCGAGTAGATAAATAGGTACCACTTCAGTGGGAAGGTAATGGCGTTCCATGCGCCTTGGCGTATAAGTCATGCTGGCCACATGACCATGGAAACTTGTCCTTAGACAAACACCAGCTCTTTGGTTTAGAAACAGAGAAGAGAACTGCCCCCTAGTCAGTCATGACTAGACCATGCAGTCGTGGGGAAACCTTTACCTTTATCTTTTTAATAGGCTTCCCAGTATCCATAGTATCTATGGATAAATGGAAACAGTGGATACTGGATACCGGGGCATGCCTGTACTCAGTGACATACTACCTCGGCATCTGAAGGTTCAATGTATCCATCATGGTTAATAACCACTGATAGACTATAGTCTACCCTGAATGTTTTGAATCCACTTTAAAAGTAATCTAAGCCAGTGACCAACAACATCTGAACTTCCATCAGTAGCATCACTAGGGTTGGTGTCACCCAGTGAGGTAACTCATGGGTCACCTCCACTAACTTTATTTTTTTACTATAAAACAGTACAAGTCACCTAACAAATCAGTAACCAATAAAAAAACCAGTGGCCAACTTGACCCTCACACAACTGAATAGGAGTTTAATTCTGATACATGGGGAAGGGAGACATAACTTATTGCTTCTCTGCTGTGTCATAACACCATCTCATTGACAATTTGCTGAACCAAGATGGTCACCTAGTTGCAGCCCGATTGCCTCGCTTCGTTTGATCAACACTGCATTGCTCTGTTTTGGCTGTTATCTGACAAGTTTAACTGATAATTATTAGGGCAAATGGATAATTAGAACTTTATTTATATGAGTGGATTATAGCTCTATCCCGTCTGCTCCTGGAGATAATCCAGCTCCAACCTTCTGAGATATTGGGAAACTTGTTGAATTAATTATGTTAATGAACAACTGTCAGCAGATCTTCAATTCCAAGCAAAGCAACTATCAACTCTCTGTGAGAGTGGGAAATCTATGGAGGAAGCAATCCATGAATTTCTCCTCTCTGTGGATTCTGTAAGTGCCAACATCTCCCAGGTTAAAAACAAAATTAGTCAAATGGAACAACAGGTTGAACAGCTGCAGGACCAAGTAGACTTCCAGATAATTTCACATAAGATACTGACTGTCAAAGTTACTCAGTTGGAGTTGTCTATAAAGGCTTATAATTGGTGTATTGTTGGCCTGCCATGGGAGCAGATGTGGTTAATGAGGCGGGACATTGCATTGGAATTTATAGAAAAAGTTATTTGTGAGATTTTTCAACTCCCGGTAAATTTTCAACTGTTTGTGAAGTGCATCATTTGCAACTGTCCCAGTGCATCATTCACGTGCTAATGGAGCTCATTTAGATATGCAAGATATACCAAACCATCTCAGGTTTTGGATTATTCAATTCTTCAGTGTAAATGTGAGAACATCTGCTATACTGGCACATTTGAAAAAGGAACTACTATGGGGCACTGAGAAGACCTTAATTCTGATTTTTCCCGGTTTCCCCAAAGGAATTTTGCAGCAGAGAGTTAAATTTGCTAAAGTCTAGGACAAGAAAATGGGATTGGACTATCATATTAGAGTGGCTGCCAACTTTTGTATTTATATCAACAAACAACTTTCCATTCACCAGAAGCAGCGGTAACTTTTTTGGAAGCTTTGCAGCAACAATCAACCTAGTTTTCAACATTGTAATAACTTTGTACTATTCTATGCAGCACCTGTTACTGACGTGGTACCTTTTTGAATACGAAGAGTTTGTGTTACTAAGATACTAAAATTTTAAGACATAACTAATACCCCTCTGGAAGTTATTCTAGAGGATCCAATAACTATTGGGTTAAACCACTGTAAGAGGGTTTACAGCTATCTCCACTTTTTTGGGGATAGGAGAAAAGCCAACTTTCTGCATGTAATGTCAACTTGCCAGGCTTGAATCTGCAAAATATGAGAACAGAGCTATTATACTCATTAGTTTTGAAACCTTATTCAAGAGGAGTGAGATGTTGGTTGTTATGGGTTACCACTCTGTCCTCTACTGCCAAGGCTTTTTTCTTTTTTTGCTTGCCATCTTGCAAGAGTTTTTTTTTCATTGTTTTCTTTTCTTCAGCATTGTCTATATGAATATGTTTGTTTGTGAGACTTCTTTATTTTCTCTTAATATAGTTATGATGGAGGTTGTTGTGTTTACTTTGTCTCTGTCCAGAGTCGGACTTCTGTAACTTTTGTTGTTAAATACGTTTTTTTCCCATCATTACTATTTGCACTGTTGACTTATTCAGGTTTTTTGCCTGGCATAGGTGGGCTTTCTGGGAATGGAATGTTGCTCCTGCTTGGGACAGAAGGGCCCAAGGTGCTATAAACTACAGTCCCTACCCTCTGCCTTTTCATGGACACGAGCATAATATACATGAATCAACTTCGCACTTGAATTACCACAGAAAGCTCTACATGGGCCTGCCTTTCACTTTTTCAGAAACTGCATGTGGAATGCAGCAACTAGGCTCCTCTCTAAGGCAAGCCAAAGAAACAGCCCCTCGGGAACTACCGATGTGGTCTTGGGAACAAACCAAAATAGTCTTCATTTTAACATTTAAAGCCTTAGTGACTGGTGTCTTTGGTATCTCTAAGAATTGCTCAGGGCTGCAGAGACTGGCACTGGGCCCAAGGCAAAATGCCTGATTGGGCCACCGCCTTCCTAAATGCATTGGGGTAATAGAAGTACATTGAAAGTGGATTAAAGCTGTGATGGAAATGAAACCCTGAATAAGCCAAGATTGAGGTGCCTGAATTTATTTTGTGATACACTTGTTTTGTATTGGAATGGTTTGCTCTGGTATGACCCAGGCTCCCTGGAAGCCTGGGTCCTGGAAATTCCCTCCCCCCATCCTGGGAGTTGCTCCCTGTCCCATGTTCACTTTTTTTTTTTTGTAAAATTTTTATTTTATGATATAATGAAAAGGGTGGGATGGTACAACAAAGGAAGATAAGGGAATAGGGCAGGAATACAAGGTTCACACATAAGGTTACTTATTAAATAGCATTTAATACCATTTAACAATACAATAGTTCTACTACTACTAAAATCGATATAACATTAATTCTATTCTTCCAATATCTTAAGATTTAATTTCTCTTATCTAACCAATCATAAAAAGGTTTCCAAATTGTCTCTATTTTATTTATATTACCTTCCTTTAACCTTTCTGTTGGTTAAAGCTGCTGTTATTATCTGTATTGAAAGATATTTATCTTTGCTTTGTATTTCATTTGTAATGTTGAGGAGGAATAACTCTGGTTTAAATGATGCAGAGCTATTCAAAATTTCTTGCAGAATCTTAGGCATACTTTTCCAGTACTCTTTGCTTTTGCACAAGTCCACCACATATGGCAGTAGGTCCCATTCTGTTCTTTATATTTCCAGCATTGATTTGAGGTTTCTTTATACATTTTTGCTATCTTTTCTGGAGATAGATGCCACTGTGAAACATTTTAAATATATTTTCTTTAAACGTTGTTAATTTAGTAAGTTTAATATTTGTTTTCCAAATTAGTTCCCAATCTTCTAGATTGATCAAACAGCCAAAATTTTTTGACTAGCGTATCATCGTTTCTTTTACTGTTTCATCTTCCAGTCTAATCTTTAATAGATATTCATACATTTTTCAAATATATTTCTCTTCATTTCGCAAGAATATCTTACAAAAGTCTGTATCAACCTCTTCAAATCCTAATTTCTTATCATCATTAAATCTTGTTTTGATTTGGATTTTGGACCACCAATCTAGAAAGAGTCCTGTACTTTTTAATTCTTTTTCCAATAAGTTACCTTTTTGATCTAGAAATTCTGTATATTCTCTATTTAGATCTTCTTTATCAACTGAGGATTATTTGAAATTTCTAATGGTTTTATCCATTTTGGTATTTTAGTGCATATCTTCATCTTATTTATTCCCATGTCCAGAGTAATGCCCTTCTTAGGGAGTGGGTCTTAAATTGTCTAAAGTATTTAGCTTTGTCATATATCATAAAGGTGTGCCATCCAACATGGAGATCGTGTCCCTCTAGTTTCAGCATTCTTCGATTACATTGAATTGCCCATTCTTTAATCCAACTAAGTGCTGCCACTTGGTAGTATAGCTCCCAATCTGGTAATCCGAAGCCGTCTCTTTGATTATCTTCTTGTAACAATTTCAGTTTAATTCTTGGTTTTTTCCTTGCCAAATAAATTTCCATGTAATCTTATTCAATTCCAAGAAAAAGTTTTTCTTTAACATTATGGAAATAGTTTGAAATAGAAACACAGCACTTTTGGTAATATATTCATTTTTATAGTAGCAATTCTTCCCATAAAAGATAGTTGTAGCTTATTCCACTTTTCATAGTCTTTTTGGATTTCTTTTAATAATTTTAAATGGTTATCTTCCATCAGTGTGCTTATTTTTTTCAACAATGTAATTCCCAAATGTTTTATTTTATTTGTTATCTGTAGCCCAAATCTCTTCAATTTTTCTACTTCTTTGGTCTCAATATTTTTAACCAACATTTTCGTTTTTTGATAATTGATCTTCAGTCCTGCTACTTCTCCATAGTCTTTCAATTTTTCCAACAAAGCTTGTGTTGAAATCTCAGGGTTTTCAATTATAAAAACTAAACCATATGCGTAAGCTTGCAATTTATATTCTCCTCCTTGTACTTTTAGCTCTATCATGTTTTCTTCTTCTCTAATGCTGTTATTTAATACTTCCAAAGTTAAAATGAATAATAATGGTGATAGAGGGCATCCTTGTCTAGTTCCTTGTTCTATTTTAACTTCTTTCGTCTTGTCTCCATTAATCTTGATTTTTGCTCTTTGATTTTTATATATTCCTTTCATTATTGTTTTCATCTTTTCTCCAAAGTTCATATCCTCTAGTTGGCATATCATAAAATCCCAATTAACACTGTCAAATGCTTTTTGTGCAACTAAGAAGAGCCAATTTCTTTCTGGATGTGCTTCATAGTATTCCATTATATTCATTAATGTCCTTACATTATTTTTCAGTTGTCTTTTCGGTAAAAATCCTGACTGGTCTTCATGTACCAGCTTTATCAATACATTTTTTTAAAATCTCATTGCTAATATTGAGGCAAAAATTTTATAATGTGCATTTAATAGAGATATTGGTCTGTAATTTTTAATTTCTTTGGAATCTGTGCTTGGTTTCTGAATCAACATGATTACTGCTTCTTCCTATGCTTTGGGTATTGTGCCGTTTTCCTAGATAGATTCTATTAATTTCTTGAATGTTATCGTTAATACTTCTTCCATCTTCTTGTAATATTCTGCTGGTAGACCATCTGGGCCTGGAGCTTTCTCTCCTTTTTGTTTCTTTATTGCTTCAATTATTTCACTCATGCTGATGTTGCTTTCTAGTTTCTTTATTATATCTTTTTAAATATAGTCTCTTTATTATATCTTGTTTTTGTTTATCAATTTCATTCCTCTTGTATAATTTCTGATGTTTTCTACAATCTTTTTAAGTCCTTCCAATGTGCTTTCTTCTTCATTTTCATTTATCAACATTCTTATCATGTTCTTTTGCCTTTCTTTTTTCAGTCTATATCAGGGGTCAGGGAACTTTTTTACCCTTTACCCCAAAATATATTTAGATGCGCCGACGTTATCCCCTTGATTTGAAAGTTCCCTGATATTAAGATTTACCTAGAAAGATTATGGTGGTAATAGAGGGGGATCTGCTATTATTGACTCCCTTTTAAAAATATTCACTTGTAGTTCTATATCACATACAACTCTATATCTATATCACATACATATCACATACAATACTATGAATTGCTACTCAGAAGTAAGTCCCACTATAGTCCCAGGTAAGTGTGAGTAGGATTGCAGCCTCACCAAACTTTGAGGATTTGCTGTTATGTATTTTTTGGGGAATTTAATTGTAAGTATATTTCCTGAGGAGGTCTTAGAATCAACTTCAAAAGTCGCACCAAACTTTTTTTTCCCCTCCACCACCCCCTTTGTTAAAAGTTGGCTCTCTGTTACTGTGAGAGAAGATGCGACATGCAACCATCATTCTCCCTAAGGGAGTATTGACACATGCTGCCATTCCAGCACTCTCTTTCCAAAGAGGGCTGCTGCTGGCACCACCTCCGCTGCCAGGGCCCCCTTTTTTCGACTCCCCAAAATCAAAGAGGGTTGAGAACAACCCAGAGAAGGAGCTGCAGATGAAGGGAGCCTCCCCTCCCCTATCAGCAGGATGTTCTGGGGAGGAGATTTTGCTCCCTCCCTCCGTCCCTGGAATAAGGGCACCGCCCAGAAGCAGAGCAGGCGGGGCAGGGGAGGCCAGAAAGCCTCAAGCGTTTCGGGCAGCCTGCAGAGACGGCGAGAGAGACTCCCAACCCCAGGGTGGACCCAGAGCGGGCCATATGAATATAGATTCATATGCATGCCCAGCTATGTGTCGGCAGTGCAACCATCCATTACCCCCAGGAATTTCATTTTTACCCCATTTGGGGTAATTTACCTCTGTTCCCAGACCACTGGTCTATATGCTAACCATCAACAATACTTTATTCGCATTTTCAAAAATTGTTGTCCTGCAATCTTAACCTTTTTCTCCATTTCCTCTGTTTGTATTTTCCCAATTTCATGTTGCAGTCTTTTTATCTTTGGAAGTAAAGTCTTATCTGAAATATTCTTCTTAAACACTTCTTTCTTCAAGCTTTGTTTCATTTCATTTAGTCTTTTTTCTTGTTGTCTTCTTTGCTTACCAGCATTTCTTATTGCTAGTCCTCTGCAGAAGGCTTTACTTGCATCCCATACCACTTGTATCTTGGTTTCTGAGTTTGTTGATTTTGAAGAACCATTCCATCTCTGTGCATGCTCCACAAAATCTGCATCATTGAAATGAGATACATTTAATCTCCAGCTTGTTCTTCTCTGCCTTTTATTAGTTATCACTTGTATTGGATTATGGTCAGAGTATGTATTTGGAAGCATTTCAGTATCAACTGTTGCTTCCATCCATGTCACTGAAATCCACCACATTACATATCTATTCTTGAACATGAGTTGTGCACATTTGAGTAATATGTGTAGTCTTTTTTCTGTGGGTATTGTGTCCTCCAGGCATCAATTAATGTTCTCTCTTCAGCCATCTGTAAGAAGAATTTTGGTAACATTCCGCCTTTTTTGCTTTTTCTTGTTGTTGTTCTAATTTTTTGTCTAATATTGCATTAAAGTTCCCCAACATGTATATGCCTTCGTCTCCCCATTGTGTTAATATTTGATGTAAATTTTTATAGAATTCTTCTTGTTCTGTGTTTGGTGCATAAATGTTGACGATCATAAATTTTCTATTCCTGTTTTTGACTTCTACAATCAAGATTCTTCCATCTTTGGATTGCCATTTCATTTCTGATTCTAACTTGGCCTTTATGTATGTTGCCACTCCTCTTTTTTTCTTTTCTTTATCTGATGCTGTGTATAAATTCCCAATTAAGAAAAATTAATTTTTTTTCTTCATTTCTCTTAATATTATATGTGTTTCCTGTAAACATATCTGCTTTGGTTTTCTCTAATTGTAAAAACGTCCTTCTTCGTTTCTGAGGTAAATTCAATCAATTAATATTTATGGATATTATTTTAACTTGATCTTCTGCTATTGTTACTATTTTTTTTGAAGATTTTCGTATTCCCTTCCTTCTTTGTGGCTCTCCTGGTTATTCTCTGCGTCTTGGGTGCAGTCACTCCCAATAATTCTACTTCAACCTGATTTTCTACTTCTGTTTTTTCTTGTTCCTCCTCGTCCTGGCTTGAATCTGTTTCTTCTTCATCTTCAGTACTTTCGTCTTCTTCCTACTCCTCTTCTTCTTGCTTCTCACTTTTTTCTTCCTGTTCCTCAGGCCTATCTCATGTTCTCCCCAAGCTATTGTGAACCCATCACTGTCACAGCTGTCTTCATGGGCTAAGCATTTTCTTGGTTGCAACATTCCACCCTCAGAATTTCTTCCCAAGAAAAACGGACTAGCTAACAACCAGTCTTTCCAAAGATTTGGGGCAGGGGAAAACTGCATCCTATTTCAAGAGAGAGATGTTAAATCAAAGACATCCCCACAAAAAAAAATCTCTGCGTTGCAAATGAAACCCATTTAGTAGGACTACTTGCGGCCAGATGAATTACACAAAATAGTAAAAAGAAATACTGCATACCCATACATACTCTGGGATTCTGGTTTCTGGATTCCCTGTTCTTTAGATTTCTCCAAGTGGTGTTTTATTCCCAGCCCAACTGATGACTTCCCCTGCCCTTACAGAAGATGGGCTGTAAACATCCATTTTCCTGAGAAACCAAGCATTACAAGTCTCACACCAGCAAAACCAATCTGCATCAAAAGGTTTCACCACTACAAGCGCAATAAAATAAGAGATTTTATTGTTTATGGAAAATGGAATGCTTCCTCAGTAACAATTGAGTGGTGTTCAGAACATATTGAGTAGCGATAAGAACATATTGGAAAAAAGAAAAAATACTGAGTTCACATCACAAGCAATGAGAGGGTGCCATGGCTTTCTCTTTTGGTGTCAAAGTTCAAGATGACCAGGCAGAGAAATGCAATGCGAGAGTCTTCAATAGCGCCGGGTGAAACGAGGGTCACTGGACCGATTTGTTCTATCCTGGCTTGCAAAGCCGCCTTGTATATCAGCTCCTTGAACCACTGTGTTCTCAGATCCGCTTTGTTCAAACCCTCCACGCCTAAGGACAAAAACAAATTTAGCTTTCTGTTAAGCACCAGAAAGAATTTACATCCTAAGCACCAGGGTTTCTTTACACCCTAAGAATCTCTTGATCAGAAACAAATATGAATTAAAGAGCAGAAACCCTGATTTCTACCTTTCTAATTCATATTATTTCTGAACAAGCCTGAACTAATTGACTGCTATGTTTTATAGTAATAGGAGAAAAGCAGAGTTTAAATGAATTAAAAATAATCTCAATTTTTCAGCCTGACTTAGGTCAAAGGATTGCTTTGAATAAAATACAGCCCTGAGCTACTTAAAGGGCAAGTTAAAGTGCACCACCACATTTGGAACACCCCAGTGGTATGGTATAATGCCATGTGGCTACTGATTCCACTGGGCAAAGATGTGAAGGTGGCTATAGCAGCCTGCTGTCAGAATTGGCTCTTGTGCTATTGAGGGAAGGTAAGGCAAGCACAGCAGGGAAGATGACTGCAGTCTGCTTTTGAAAGAATGAGTCTCCCCGTTTCTCAGGTAAGTGACAAAGCACGATCAAAAAGCTTTTAAAAGGATCAAGGAAGATCACACAATCTGCTTTGACCCACTAGTGCAGTGGTTCCCAAAGTTCTACTTGGACATAGAGACCGCTGTAAGTGCTGGCAGGCGTGGGGGCTGGGGAGGGTGCCTGATAGCGCCGCAGTGGTTGTAGTGCTGCAAGAACCCTGGGGGTTCTCACCTCATGGGTGTGTGTGTTGTCCTGGCCTCTGGCAAGTTTTGAGAGGCCCACAACACCCTCTGCAAACCTCCCCAATGAAGTAAAAAACTCCACGTTTGTGCACACGAAGTACTTCCTGTTTGCATGTGAAAAGAGGAAATGCTTTGCGTGCACAAAATGGGGCTTTTTACCTCATTGGGGAGGTTCGCAGAGCAGACTGTGGGCCTCCCAGAAATTGCCAGTGCAATATCCCCTGGGTGCCCACAGCACCATGATCACTGCAGCGCTGTCAGGCACCCATTCCTGGGCCACTCCCCTTAAGAGAAAAACTATCTGTAGATGAAAGAGATAGCAGAAGATAAACCCACACATCTTCATCAAGGGCAAATTTCAGTGGCAGAGGCTGCTGGAATGAGACACAGCGAACAACAAAAGAGAGAGACAACCATCCGGCTAAAGCCTTTTGATGAAAACGAAGTCAAATCCTACCCCCCGTCCCACAATATACAGGCAAGTAGCTAGGACTGATTTATGATTATTTGTCTGTCAAGATAAAACTAACTTATACTAGAGGTGCTAAGAATAGCTTTATAAAAGAAAAAAGCTTAATTTAAGAAGGAGAGAGGATACTTTCAGATTTGGAACTGTGCAGTAAAGCAGAAGGTTTGGGGGTACAAAAAAGAATGATCTAATGGTGAGTGAACAAACTGACTTCTATAGATTGTTTTGAGACTTTTTTCAAGGTCATTATGGAGAATGGTCAGACATTCCTAAGGGATTACATTCATATCAACATCTGCGAGTTATGAAAGAAAAGACTTTGGTTGATATCTCCACACACCAGGTTTAATATAAGGGTTTGAAGAACAGTGACACCTTCTGGCAGAAGTGAAGAAAAGCAGACACCGTATATAGTGATACTGTATTGGATTATTATGGTTAATGAAATGGCAGTACAGAGACTACCTGTTACTATGGAGATGAAAATATCAAAAGAAATTACTGCAGAATTTATTCAAGAATTATTATGAAAAGTAGAGGTAAAAACCCAAAAAATATGGAATTGAATTTGGGGAATTACAAGACGAATTAAAAACATGGGAGTTGATAAAAGATTTGTCCTATTTAGAAGCATCTTTAAAAGAAATAAAAGACAAAATGCAAGGAGCAGAGATTAAGAGACTAGAGCCTAAGAGGAAAACATATGATTGTCAGCTGGAAGTAGAGGGGGAACAAGTTCAAGATACTCTGGCTCTGGAATGGGTGCTAAAAGATTTGGAGCACTGCCAGAAGGTTTGACAGAGGACGTAAGAACTAAAGTAAGCTTTGCAGAGTTTCTACAGGTGGACTGGGAACAAGTGGAATCAGACTTGGATAGAATGAGCAAATATAAGTGTTGGGAAGGCTAAGAAGGTGATGACTTTCGGTGTAAGGGTATTCTTCAAGGAAAGGAATAGATTAAAGAAGGTAGAAGTTAATGGGCGAAAAATGTGTGGTATGACATTCTAAGGGAATGAAGATTTAATAATGGAATAAAATGTCTGAAATCTACAGTATATTACAAGTTTTTTAATTTTTTTAATTAAATACTATATAGGTGATAGGTGATACACAAAGTATATGAAAGTCAAAATGTTGGAAACTAAGAGATTCAGAGCGCAATCCTAACTTAGGCTGGCACAGTTAGGCCAGCAAAGTTTGGCTGGCACCAGGACCTCCATAAAGTGAGTTTGGACCACTCTCATAATCAGAGAGGATGGCATATATCTGTGTGCTGGCCTTTCTGACTCAGAGAGTGGTCCAAACATACTTTACGGTGTCACTTATGCCAGCCCAACTGTGCTGGCTTAACTTTGCCAGCCTGACTCCAGGTTAGGATTGCGCCTTCAGATATATAGATAGGTACAACAGAGTCTAATAGTACAGTGGTTCCCAAACTTTGGGTTGGGAACCACTAGTGGGTTGGGGCCCTATTTCAGGTTGGCTGCGAAGCACCTAGAGGAGCCATATGGGAAGATAGGATGCTGGGAAGTGGGAGGGCTCTGTAGTTATTTTGCTTGGTTGTACATAGGCTTTTTTCTTTCTGATTCACCTCGCTACTGGAAATGGCTGAGAAATAACCCAATTTATTGCTGTATTCCCAGGAAATCAACAGTCTCTAGCAACACAATGATTGCACTACTGGCCATGGCATCACTCCTGATGGGTCCCGGACAGATTGTCATTCTAAAAAGTGAGTCCTGGTTCTAAATGGCTTGAGAATCTGTAAATATACAGATTAGAACCATTTAGGAAAGTTAAAAATGTTTTTGTAGGAGCGGTTAGATGATTGTGTGAAGGAAGGATTTGGAATTTTACTTTAATATATGATAAGCGTAGCGAGAATACTTTACATATAATACGAATATTATAGAAATACATGTGGTTTAAGAATGATGGATAAAAATTTTAGGATGCAAGAAATAGATACATTTATGATTTAAGGAATAAGTAAATATCTTTGTCAATAATTGGAAATAATTACTAGAGACAATGTAAAATGGTTTTACTGTTTCGGGTATGGTGGTGTTAACCTCCCCTGCACATAGCACTCAGTGACATACTGCACGTGCATCTGGAGGTTGCCGCCTTGAGCGCCTTGCTGCCTTGAGCGCCTCTGGGCGAAAAGGCGGGGTAAAAATCAAATAAATAAATAAATAAATAAAAGTAATAATTGGTGAAAGCAGTGTTTTGTGTTTTTATTCAAAAAATTACATTTTTATCAATTTTAAAGCATTTTTATTAATTATAATCTATGTAATATAGGTTGCATACTGCCAGCAGACATTGCTGTAGGCATAAAAGGCATGAAAGCCCCCCTCCCCCAAATAATGACAGAAGAGAGACATGTAGGCAAAATGGGTCACATTTTTAAACTTAAGATTTGAGGCAACTGGCCAACTAGCCTACAGTGACCGATTTCAAAATATAAGCATATCAATTAACCCTAACAAACCACTGTGTACACACTGAACCTAATGCTGTCAGACTCAAAGGAAACACCAAAACATAGCAATTCCACGAAACACTGAGAATACACCTACTTACTGCTGGGGAAGAAAAATCACAACTTAGTACCTTGGTGAATTGGTAAAAAACTGAAGTAAAGATACAGCCACTTAATACAATAGAAATGCTAATAAGTAATATCATATTGGGGTACTTCTTAAGGTGTTTCTTTGTATATTTTGTTTGGTTATGCTGGTCTTTGACCGTAATAAATCTGATTTGATTTGAATAGAAATGCTTTTGAAAGCACTGCCAACTAAAACAGTGCCACTGCCACTTTAAAGACTTTCTAAAAGTAATGCAGAAGCACGTAAACCACCTTACTTCAGACAAGCCTTTGTAATGTAAGTATTTTAAAAAGTTCTTTCATGAGCATGCTCAGTAGATTCTAAAGAGCCAGGAGGAGATAGCAGAGAACAAGGCACAGCTCTGAATGCAAGTAATGGCTTATGAACTGCCATTAAGCACTTAAAATGGCCCAAAGGCTCTTTGCATGACAATCAGCTGCAGTTTAAAAGGTAAATTTCGTGTTTTTCATGGATTCAGAACAATATCGTGTTTTGTGGTTTAAAGAGCCCAATTTCGTGTCATATTGCTGCATTTTGCAATTACCATTTTGGACTGCCCCTAGAAATTACTTATGGACATTTTGCATATGAAGAAAAAAATCAATATAATGATTAGTGGAGGTAAGGATTATAAATGTAATCTAGGTAGAAAAGACTAGTAAACAAATGGTTAACATAAGAAGGCGGGACAAAGACTGAATTGGAAATTGGGGTGAGAGAAGGGAGATGTAGTAATTAGTATACACTGCTTTGCTCTTGCTGTAGATTTTTTAAATATGTATTGGTAATTTTTTTTATTTTTTTATCTGTTTTTGTGTTTAAGAATTATTAAAGACAAAAATTATATATACTAACAGCAGCATCTATTCAACTTGGAGTCCTTTTTACATGTAGCCCAAATACAGGGATATAGACTATATAGTATATACTATAGACTATAGTCTATTTAGCGCACGCGCACACACACACACACATACACACTACCCAGTGGGTTGCAACCCAATTTTTCACAAAGCCAACAACCTGACAGCTGTCAAAGAGAATGTATTGACCCCAAATGTGTGTGTTTACTTGCAAGTAGGTGAACATGCCTTGGGGTGAAATCGTAGCCTGGAGTTAGGCCAGCACAGTTAGGCCAAGGCACAAGGGCCATGGTAAAGCACGTTTGGACCACTCTTGGAGTCAGGGAAGGTGGCGCACATCTGGGTGCTGGCCTCTCTGACTCTGAGAGTGGTCCAAACATACTTTACTGTGTTCCTTGTGCTGGCCAAACTTTGCTGGCCTAACTCCAGGTTAGGACTGCGCTCTCAGTCTGCTTTGAAGGACAGGCTAAGGGGAATGTAATGCCACCAGCATGGTCCTGATCTGAGGAACGCAGGCCCTCAACAACTTCTTGAGAAAGAAGTGTGTGTCCCGTCCCCCCGCCGAAAGCTGACAAGGAAAATGTATTGAGCCCTATGGAAAGTGAAACTGAGCAGCACGTGCATGTTTACTCATGAATAGGCAAATGTGCGATCAGCTTTTATTGAAGGCCAGGAGAATGGAACGCAAGGCTACCAGAATGGTCCAGATTCAGTGAACATGGAACTCAATAAATGCTCCAAAGGGAGGTCCCCCCCCTCCAGTACAAAGGGGGGGAAAAGGCTTCACTGGTAAAGTAAAACCTTTTCTAAAATCTTGTAAGGCTAGGTGGGTTCTAACAGTGTGCCATTTTAAAAAGTAGGTCCTGGTACTAAAATGTTTGGGAACCACTGATATAATTACAGAAAACCTCAAAAGGAGGCCCGAATGCATCTCCCACGAGCATCTCCTTGCTTTGAATGCTCTCTTCTAAATCAAGTCAATCAGTATAGCTTTGCATTCTCTTGAATTCCCCCCACCCCAATCATCACTGTGAGCCTGCTGAATTTCCCACTGGAGATTACAGAATTTGAATTGTGACCTGGTGCCTCCCTCTTCTTAGGAGGGAGAATTTCAGGTGGTAATGGGAGCAGTAGAACAATTTGATAACTCTTACCCAGACATTTCTCCTCTGTTCATCACATGACTGGGTCCTGACTGGCCAGGAACTCCTCTCTCGCTAGCTAAAAAAAGGAAGAGGCACACAGGGCAGGTAAAAACAAGTATTAATGTATTTCTGTATTTTATTAAACACAGATGACAGGAAATCACAAGGAACTACAATACTGGTGCTCTAAGGGCTGCACTAACTATAGTTGGGTGTGTTAATTGGGGTGGGGGGTGAGGGTAAATACCAGATGCAGGACAGGCAGCAAGATACAGGTAGCTTGTGTGCTCCCTGTGCTCTGGTGGGCCACTGTGAGATACAGGAAACTGGACTAGATGGGCCTTTGGCCTGATCCACCGAGGCTGTTCTTATGTTCTCAGCAGGATTCCGTTTTAGATGCATCAGGAACACCATCCTACCTCTGCAACCTGAATTTACTATATACTCAGGCTTCTGCAACCTGAATTTGCTCAGCCTTGAGATTTGCTCAGCCTTGAGATTAATCACCCAACCTGAGATGGGGTGTTGTACTAGGAAATAACATTGCCAGATGCGTGCCTTGCCATCTTTCATGGTCGCGTCCCATCATCCCTCCATCCGCACTACCCTGCCAGGACCGATCTTGGTGTTCTTCGAGCCTGTGGCCATGATCATTCCATTCACGTCCATCTCTGCAGTGGAGGAAAATCCAAAAGGAGATCTAGATGCACCATTATCAGAGGAAGCTAATGGTAATTTCCCGTGAACTGAGCGCAATCCTATACTGGTGTTGGGCCGGCTCTGCGCTCTTATGCTGGTCCAGCAGTGTCACAAATGTGCTGTCAAGTGTGTCTGTGCCAGTGAGTTGGGTGCTGGACCAGCGCAAGCAGTAGTGCTGGTGCTCGGGCACTGCCGTGCCTGTCAGCTGCGCCAGCTATCCACCAATTGAGCACTGGTGGTGCTTGGTCGGGCTTTTCAGAGCATACCAGGGCGATGCAGTGGGCGGTGACGGGGCAGCAACAGCCGACAGCCGTTGCACAAATCCTAATCCCTATCCCTGGCCAGGATGGCCCCAATCCAGACTGCTGCTGCGCACGTGCACCTGCATATCTGTAGGTGCAGATTGGAGAAATTCCACAGGGCTGGCCGAAGCTTACCCAGGTGCAAGGGGAAAACCTCCCCTTGCCCTGTGCTGTGCTGCTGCCGCCTCCTAATGGCTTTAGGATGCAACCCTGCTGAGCTGGTTTTGCTATGCTGGCGCTGCTTAGGAGTGGGCTATCATACTGAAAATGAATCATCTTCAGTTACCTCTTCTAGAGCAGACACTCACAAGCAAGCAACTTCATGATCTAATTCCATTACATCCACATATCTTGATTTATTTAGTCATAGGAAAGTCAAAGCCTGCATGGAAAGTCAAAGCCTACAAAGACTGGGACACCAAGAACCATCTGAACCATCTATCATACCACCATGACTGCTTTCCTCAAGTACACTCACCGGGACTGTGGTGGTAGTCCACACCCTTCGCTTAGCCTCCTGTTAGACCCATAGCTCCCCCAGCTATCTCTGGAGTCTCGCGAGTGGCGATCAGGTCCTCCATGCCGTTCCTCAGGGTACTGCTGAAAAGGATGGCCACAAGAGAGGATAAAACTCCCCAGTTCAAGTTGGGACAAGGGTATATCAAATGGGCTGCTAGATCTATGTCGCTGAACCCACATACCCACACAGACCTCTGCTTCTCTCTTTGAGAGAGCTCGCCACATGTACAATCAAAGGTTCATGTTCCCCTTTTGATGACATAATTCCCAGAGAGACTAGCTACTATTTGCTTTGGGAACTTAAAAAAGACACGTCTTCATCAGTGAGAACTTCTGCAAGTTGAAAAAGAAAACAAATCCTTGCACAGTCCTATAATGCACTTCTCTCTTTTATGGATCTCAGACTTGCACATGAAGTCTCAGACATTTTGGATGAAATAGATACATAACTGTACCTCACAAAAATGATTGGAAAACACTTCTTAAACACAGAATTGCTAACACCTGTTTTATTCAGCATCAGCATTTCCCAAACTTCTAATACCTGAAATACTCTCTACACTGCTTTGGAGGTCATGCTTCATTCTTATATTTCGGTGGTTCCCAAACTTTTTAGCATCAGGACTCAGGACTAATGAATGCTGTTTTTTGTGCACACTAAGTTTGGAAACTGCTGACTTAGAACTCAAGACAGTAATGCTGTCTAAAAGCAGAGAAAGGCAGTATATAAACACCTATGTATACATATAAATACGTATGTATTAAATTGTGTGAACTTCCTGGGCCAGATCAGAGCATTTGCAAAAAATATATTGTTTAAGGAGTGCATACCTGTCCATCGCGATCTGGCACTGTTCTTGAACTTTCTCTCCTATGGCAAAAGAAGAAATTCAACATTACACATACACAGAGTAACATTACATACAAACTCCAGTCAGAATAAGATGGCAGGTCGTCTTATGGATAAACCCCTGCTAACTGGGCAAGAGGCACTTTTCCAAGTGGTGTTCCTCTTATATTTAGCAGGGGGAGAGTAATTGTCCCTCTTCACCCCAGCATAGTGTCTTTTCTTGTGGCTGTTGCTGGTGGTGTTCTGCATTTTTTAGATTGTGAGCCCTTTTGGGACAGGGAGCCATTGAACTTTATTATTATTTGCCTGTAAACCACTTTGGGAACTTCGTGTTGAAAAGCGGTATATAAATACTTTTTGACTGATTGATCGATAAGGAATTGGTTGAGGATCAGGAAACAATGAGTGGGGGTCAACTGGCAATTTTCACAATGGAGAGAGGTGAAAAGTGGTTTGCCCCAAGGATCTATCCTGGGACCGGTGCTTTTCAACAATGACCTGAAGACAGGGATAAGCAGCGAGGTGACCAAGTTTGCAGATGACACTAAACTTTTCCGGGTGGTAAAAAACAGAATCTGGATTGTAAAGCACTCCCTGAAGGATCTCTCCAAACTGGGGGAATAAGCAGCAAAATGGAAGATGCAATTCAATGTAGACAAATGTAAAACGATGCACAAGATAAAAAGATAAAAACAAAAGATAAAAACTTCACATATGGACTAATGGGTTTTGAGCTGTCTGTGATGGATCAGGAGAGAGATCTTGGAGTATGGGTGGATAGCTCGATGAAAGTGTGAACCCACGGTACAGTAGCGGTGAAAAAGGTCAATTCCATGGTCAGGATAATTTAAAAAGTGATTGAGAATAAAACAGTGAATATTATTATGCCATTGTACAAATTGATGGTAAGGTCGTATCTGCTGTATTGTGTACAGTTCTGGCCGCCACATTTCAAAAAGGACATAGACAAGGTGTAGAAGAGAGTGACCAAAATGATTACTGGAGTGGGACACCTTCCTTATGAGGAAAGGCTACAGCGTTTGGGGCTCTTCATTCTAGAAAAAATGTGCCGGTGGGACGACGACACAAAATTGAGACATACAAAATTATGCAATGGTTGAATAGATAGTGGGATGCTCTTTTCTTTCTCATGACAAGGGATACCCTCTAACATTGAGCATTGGACAGATTTCAAGAAAAAAGTCCATTGCAGGATATAAGCCATGATGGGTATGTACAACTTCCTCGTTTTAGAAGTAGGCTAGCTCAGAATGCCAGATGCAAGGGAGTAGCAACAGAAAGGAAGCATCTTGTTATCTTGTGTGCTCCCTGAGGCATCTGGTGGGCCATACAGGAAGTTGGACTAGATGGGCTTTTGGCCTGATCCGGCAGGGCTCTTCTTATGTTCTTATGTAAAGATGGATAGTTCTTGAAACCCAATTATGCTACTGTGGGCCTGGTGTCCTGGGTATAAACAACCAGGAAAATGCTATTGCTATCCTGTCCTACTTAACAGCCTTCCAAGGATCTGGCCAGTCACTGCTGCAATAAACCTAGCAATTCTTATAGCCTTCCAGTAAGCCCATATATGCCATAACAACCTTTTTCTATCTACCATAAGTAAAGTAAGACAAAGCTGTTTCACACATTACAAAGCGAAGAACCAAGACACCTCTAATTCATATGGCATAAATATTTTGAATCAACCATTTATCACATTTACACATCACATCCTTAAGTATAGAGCTTATGTAAGGAAATTCCTTACCTGATAGCAAGGAGGTTCCAACATGGCCAATTGTATTTGAGACACCAAGAGAGGCATGAAATACAGAGCTATTAAAGGGAAGATGTTGCTGACCTGTCCACTGCATGATTTTGGTACCGGCCACGATCTCGGTGGACAAAACGGTGAAAACGATCTTGTCTGTTGAAGTCAGAACGGTAGCGATCATCTGTGGCCATCCGCTTTGCCTCTGGCCAGTATGAATTGTCACGCCTGCAATGAATGCAGATTCAACACCAGCTCAGGGTTTGTTTTCCTCCCTCTTAAAAAGTGCTGAAAGCCACTGGGCGTATCTGCACTACCAACTCAAATAACAGTGCCAAGAAGCCTCTGTAGAGATGCAGAGAACAGAGAAGGACTACCTCTCAGAATTCCACGTTTGCCATCAAATGGCAACTTTCGGATGCTCCTGGATTGTGAAGAGCAGCCTAGAGAGCCTACAGCCACGTGCAGGTAGTGAGTTTGGAAAGGGGGCGCGCAAAATACTTCCTTGCCCCAGGCGCAGTTTTAATTCATCACAGCTCTGGTCACCAACTAAGTAGAACAAGTTGAACAATTTAAATAACTTGGTCTATATTTATGTTACAGCTCTTCCTGAGCTATCCACTGGAAAATGGCAATTAACTCAGCCAACATCACTGCTCAATCCATTTTTTCTTTGTGAGAAATAATCGTTATGTCCCTGCAGCCTTGCAGACCTTTAATGCCAAAGTAATTTCCCAATTACTTTATGGTATTTCTCTCTGGATTGGGGACTTAAATAATGCTTTGGAGTGTGTCAAAGGTAAATTTCTGCAAAAAATACTGTGTAGCTTATGCAGCCATGTGCCTCGAAACGGGTCGATCTTTGCTAGAAACTAAGCAAAGGGCCTGGTTGATGGCTATTAAATATTGGATGCGCTTGTATTACAATTACAATCCATGTAGCTTGTTCTACTTGATGCTTCTTGAATTTAATCAGTCATTTTCTATAGATGCTATAGATGCCCTGGACAAGAAAATCAACTCTCTTGGGCTGTTTCTGGAGACTTTAGGTGTGCTCCCTTATCAAGAAGCATTTCAGTGTATCAAACGCAGACTCTTGGACATTGAAAGGGAAGTTCTTTTCAGTGCGGCGAACAGAACCTACTCCCCTTTAAGCTTGGAGATCCCTGTAGCTTATGGACAAGTTGCTTATTTATACTTGCTGTACTATACTGCCATCAGAAATGGAGAGCTTTTTCTTTAGCCAGATTTAATGCCTTGCCATCTGCTGTCCTATATGGGAAATTTCATAAGATATCCCATGCAGATAGCTGTTGCCCTTGAGGACAGGGGCATATTGTGACTATTGCCCATTATTTCCTCTACGGTCCCTTTTATGTTGCGATCTGTCAAAGCTACTTGGACCCCATTCTGAAATTATGTTACCTCTTAACGGATTTTTCGGTTGCAACAACTGAAAGGGTGGCAACCTGCCTGTATCAGTTAACTGAGCTGTGCAATCAAGAAGCTGAACTGTGTCCTGGCTGATTTAATGTGTTTTTAGATTATGTTTGTTATATGCCAATAATTATAAAGGATACACACACACACAATAATTATAAAGAATACACACACACACAGCAACATTACCCCCACCCTATATACTCCCACCTAGACCATCCTGGGACCACAGCCCAATCACTCTTACCTCCCATCTGAATCATATGGCCTCCTCAATGCAGAGCGGCGCTCCTGCTCATAGCGCAGCTGCTCTTGTTGTCGCCGCAATTCGTCCCTCTCCCGCTGGATGCGTTCCTGTTCTCGCCTCCTTTCTTGTTCAATATGCATTCGCTCTCTCTCCAGTCGCTCCCGCGCCATCCGCTCGCGCTCCAGTCGCTGCCTTTGGAATTCAAGGCGTTCTCGCTGGAGCGAGACTTCTCGCTGAAGCCTTTGCCTTTCATCCCGTTCACGGACAAACTGGATGCGCTGCTCTCTCTCCCGCCGTTCCTGCTCCCTGTTTAACACAAATGTCAGTTTTTCATATGCATGAAAGCGATATTATTTGTTAGCTCTTCTTGTTAGGATAATTTGCTGCTTTTAACTGTATTCATTAATGCTGTAAATTTATTATTCATTATAATCAATTCAATTCAGAACCTTTAATGGTATACACAAACAGCAGACAAAATATACAAAAGATATAATTTTTCAATTTATAAAACCTTTATTGGCATTAAAAAACAAGAAAAGAGAAAAGTGTACAACAGTATCAGTTGATGCCTTGATATTACAAACAAATTAGGAATAATCATGGAGGTATAAACTGGGAAGGTGGTGGGGAAAGGGGTTAGGGAAGGGGTTTTGACTTAGAGACCGCTAGTAAAAAATTCGCTTTGGAGATAGTCGCCGAATTATCACTTAAAAGGATAGGCAGAGGGTCAGCAAAAGAGGCAGAGAGAGAAGACAAGAAAGGTTCAAGGATATTATTCCGTAGGTGTTGATGAGCCGGGCAACGAAGTAATATATGATCTAAAGTATCTGGCTCAGATGAGCAAAAAAGGCAAAGTCTGTTATTGTGTGGTATGTTTGAAAATCTGCCAACATGGAAAGATGTTTAGCCTCGCTAGCATGAATGCTCTCCTGGGACTAATTAATTTACTGAAATAGTTTGAGGGGCGACCGAGTGAGGGGGAAAGGCCAAAAACGTGAGGGGAACAAGTAGGGTTTAAATTAGGGAGTAATAGATTAAGTTCCTGTTCCCAGATTTAATAATTTGATGCGCTCTATGAAGGTTAATGTCTGTAAGAGATTCAGGGGAGAGGTCCAGAGATGAAAGCTTGGCATCAAGAAGTTTCAACCACTTGGATAAGAAAGGATCTTTTTGTAAGTCATAAAGTATGGAATCAGGGTGAATACTGATATATATCAAGATATATCAAGATCCATCACCCCCCTCCCAATAAAACAAAATTGAACTTTATACAACAGAGTAGGCCTAAATCAGAACATTAGAATTTAGGAATGAATGTCAGCATTTCACAGCATCTCTGAATGATGGAACTGATAAATTTGGTTACCACCTTAGTTAGCTCCTTGTTGGTACCTCTTAAAAAGTACCCAATTTTATCTGAATCAGACCAACCAGGATGACAGGAAAGAAGCGGCTTTAAATAGTAAAGGCACAAATCATGGTACCAGTACACTATAAAAAAAATGCTGTAGCGATTCAGCCACCCCCAATTCACATTCACACCATCTCCTTTTGCAGCAATTCCACTGAATCTGGCACTCAAAACATTAGAAGGCACAATATTGCATCTAGCCAGAGTAAATATTCTTCTATCTTGTGAATGATCCAAGAAATATAATATCTTTTTCTATCTTGGGATACTCTTTTATCCCAAAGCTGTAATTATGTTGAACGAACTGCCAAGAGCAAGATAATAAGGCATTTCCTATGGTATTGAGACACTGCTGCATCCCTGAGTGAAATGGCATGGTATTGGTGTTTTAGAGATCTTAGATATTTATCTTAGATATTTATATGGGAGGATGTGTGTGGGCTGGGGGTATGAATTGTGTGGGTCCGTGCTGGAGTGCTTCAAAATTTAGTTGTATGTTCATTTATAATGACAATAAAGTATCTAAATCTAAACTCTGGGGTCTTGCCAAGTGAAAATGGCAGTTGGAAATAGGTATTGGAACAGGAATAGTTCTTTGGAATAATTGGAACAGATCTTGAGGCCAGTATCAAGCTTGACTTGCCTCTCCATATCCAAAAGCCTACTCAGTTCCAAATGAAGTCCCTGGATCAAAAATAGAAGCCTTTTATCCAACCCTGCCTGGGAAAGCTTGGATCAAAGAACATCCCTGTTGTCAGTGTCAAAGGCGCCCTTGAGATCCAGAAACAAACCCTGAAAATTCAACTGTCTTATGCATGGGTGTAAAGTATACAGGCCGCAGACCAATGAGTCCACAAATGAGGCCCGCAGAACCTTTTTATCTGGCCCCCATGTTGCTTGCCTTGTTCTCTGGCTTCCTGCAGCAAGTGAGTAACTCCAGCAGCAAAATGGTCATCTGGGCCAGCAGGGGGAGTTGAGAGTAGGAAATGAAGCTCCCCCACAGGACAGGCACAGATAAGAGGAAAGTCAATTAAGCAATTTAGTACTGCTGGAAGTGCAGCATTCATGGAAGGGAGCTGCTTTCAATGGGGCATAACTCTCAACTAAGCATGTATAGGACTGCAGCACTAAGTACTTTGAGATGGTGAGAATGGCTTGTGGGAAAAGAGGAACATGCCAATTGGCTCTAAAAATCTACATTTGTTTCTGTTAGGAATATGAAATATCTTATACTGGACTCATAAGAACATAAGAAGAGCCCTGCTGGATCAGGCCAAGGGCCCATCTAGTCCAGCTTCCTGTATTTCACAGCGGCCCGCCAGATGCCCCAGGGAGGCACGAGACACAAGACGCTTGCATCTTGTTGCCACTCCCTTGCACCCGGTACTCTGGTACTCTCTGGAGGTGTTCAATTCCACCTGCTTTCACATGGCCCAGGAAGGGCTTATTCTGTTTGTTGTTTGAAAGATGGATTTGGTTTGTATTAAAAATGCTTGTTGGTTAGAGATTGTGATCCAAGACTTATATATTTCAGGTGGTATTTAATAGGGCTTATGAACAGGAACGGCTTCTCTTTTCAGTGCGTAGGTTATGCTATTGTACAATTTTTATGATGACAGTGGTTATGTTCTGCTTAGTTCATTAACTGCTCCATGTGGCAGGGAAAATGTTAAAGGGAACAAACAGTGCTGCTGCTGAAAGGGCAGTTTGTGTGATAATTGGGCTCTCCATATCATGAAAATATGACCAAGATTTGCATATTTTCTCTTGTCATTTGCAGCTAATGAGTTCCCAGGTGAGAATGAAGTGCTTATTTCTCATTAGTTCCTGCTTAATGACATCACTTCTGGCCCTCAAGAGCCACAATGAATGTTAACAGGCCCTCTATATGATGTGAGTTTGACAAGTAACAAAAAGTCATAAGTAACAAAAAGTAAGATTTCCTTAACTCAAAAAAAAAGGTGTTAGTAAGGTGACACCCGTGTGTGTGTGTGTGTGTGTGTGTGTGTGTGTGTGTGTGTGT
>JAJKFI010000113.1:60195-101280 GCA_029204185.1 Lerista edwardsae | reverse complement strand
GTTATAGCCAAATAAACAGAAATTTGGGTGGTGTTGATCACTGGCTTAGATGACTTTTAAAGTGGATTCTAAATATTCATGGTGGACTATAATCTATCAGTGGTTATTAACCATGATGAATCTCCAGATGCAGGGACACTATGTCACTGAGTACTATAGTGCAGAGAAGCAATAGCAGGGGAGGGTACAGACGTTCATCCATTGCTTGGGGGGAACTAGTCACTGCATTTATTTTCTGGCCATTACTATTATTCATTTCCTGTCATGACTATTACTATCTCAGCCTCACCTCCTGTACAGGGTTGTTGAGAGGACAAAAGAAGTGGAGGAACCATACACACCATCCTTAGCTTCTTAGAGGAAGGGTGGTATAAAATGCGAATGAATGAATGGTTTTGCTGTGGGTATGAGTGTGTCCCAAAGAAGCGTGTGTGTCCCAAAGCGCCCCAAAGAAGGTACAATAAGTTCCTCTTTTTTTCCTTTTGGCCACTATTTCCTATATCTTACGGATGTTGTAGAGTCCTTTTTCCATTTTCTTGCCCCTTTTTACTGTGCCTTCTACGTGTAAACTTGAGTTTGTCTTGGATTCTGGCTTATTTGTCCATATGCTTGTTTTGTGCACTTGTGACGCATTTTTGTACATACGATTATATTTAAGGATTACATTTTGTGTAATTGAGCTGACGCATCTTGTACTGGTCTAAGACTGTAATAAAATAAAATAAACTATGAGCCCAAGGTGCAAAATGGCCTAGCTACACCACTGTCAAGTGACAGTACACAAGAGGAGCTGCAAATACCTCTCCAGGATTGTATCACCCATGGTATTCACTCCAAAGCAGGACCAGTGTTCAGAAATAATTATTGAGGATTGGCTACTTGAGGCTTCTCAGCCAAATCCAGCTCTCAAAGGATGAACTGTCCCATCCCCCACCCCCTAACCTGGAAAAGAGGCACATTGAGGGCAGCTGCAGTAACAGGGTTTGCCAGCAGGCTACCGTAAGTGTTGAGACCTGGGCACAGTTCTCTACCAAACCCTTCTTGAAACAACCTCCACAAGTTACCAATCAGAGACAAGAACCGCTAATCATCACTGGACAATTATCCTGAGGTAATACTCAAACTACTAGGTTGCTGGTAGAGTTTATAACTCCCCCAATCTACAACTTAGAGATCAAATTGCCAACATTCACTGGATCATGGAGAAAGCAAGAGAGTTTCAGAAAAACGTCTACTTCTGCTTCACTGACTATGCCAAAGCTTTTGATTGTGTGGATCACAACAAACTGCGGCAAATTCTTGAAGAGATGGGAGTACCAGACCATCTTATCTGTCTTCTGAGTAACCTGTATGCAGGCCAGGAAGCAACAGTTAGAACTGGACATGGAACAAGTGATTGGTTTAAAATTGGGAAAGGAGTACGACAAGGCTGTATACTTCTGCTGTCCATGTAGGCTGTTTTTCCAATATCCCCCGTGCAAATAGGTTTTGTTTTTTCTGTCACTTGGTGCCGGACACCTTGGATCATATTATATTTCACTGCCCGGCTCACTTCTCCCTTCACCAGCTATTCCTTGAACCGTGGCTCTCTCTTTTTCCCAATTCCCTCTCCTTGTTCCTGAGTGATCTTTGTCCTTCTATTACATCTGCCGTTGCAGGATACCTATTGGAAATTTCCATTCTAACCCATAACTTATGATTTTGCTTGTTGTTTCGAGCTCATTCTTCTATTTTGCTCCATTTACCCTGATCATTGTTGTAACTGTTTATATGTTTGTCAATGTTTATTTATATGCAAGGTTTCGAAACAAACTGGACATGGAATGACTGATTTGTTTAAAATTGGGAAAGGAGTACGACAAGGCTGTATACTGAAAGGCTGTATACTGTCACCCTGCTTATTTAACTTATATGCAGAGTACATCATGAGAAAGGCTGGGCTGGATGATTCACAAGCTGGAATCAAGATTGCTGGGAGAAATATCAACAACCTCAGATATGCAGACGATACCACTCTAATGGCAGAAAGTGAGGAAGACCTAAAGAACCTTCTGATGAGGGTGAAAGAGGAAAGTGCCAAAATTGGCTTGAAGCTCAACATTAAAAAAAACCTAAGATCATGGCAACCACTCCCATCACTTCCTGGCAAATAGAAGGGGAAGAAATGGAAGCAGTGACAGACTTTATTTTCCTGGGCTCCAAGGTCACCGCAGATGGTGACTGCAGCCATGAAATTAAAAGACGTGGGAGGAAAGCTATGGCGAACCTAGACAACTTAATAAAAAGCCGAGACATCACCCTGCCAACAAAGGTTCGCATAGTCAAAGCGATGATTTTCCCAGTAGCAATGTATGGCTGTGAGAGCTGGACCATAAGAAAGGCAGAGCGCCGAAGAATAGATGCTTTTGAATTATGGTGTTGGAGAAGTCTCTTGAGAGTCCCCTGGACTGGAAGGAGATCCAATCAGTCAATCCTACAGGAAGTCAAGCCTGATTGCTCCCTGGAAAGACAAATCCTGAAGCTGAAGCTCAAATACTTTGGCCACCTCCTGAGAAAAGAGGACTCTTTAGAAAAGACCCTCATGCTGGGAAAGATGGAAGGCAAAAGGAGAAGGGGCAGCGGAGGATGAGATGGTTAGATAGTGTCACCGAAGTGATGAACATGAAATTGGGCGAACTCCGGAAGCTAGTGGAGGACAGGGAGGCCTGGCATGCTGTGGTCCATGGGGTCGCGAAGCATCGGACACGACTTAGCGACTGAACAACAACAAATTTACAACTATATTAAAGGAAGAGTGTTTGTAGTAACTCTTTCTCCCCACTAACATAGACTTTCTCGGGCAGGATGTTCTGCATCAAGGTAGGGCAGACTAAATGATCGAAAGGTTCTTCCCAAACCAAAGAAAAGCCCTCCACATGCTTTTAAGTACCAGATCAGGCTTTGGAAAGCCTCAAGTGAAAAAGTCCATATAACCTTGGATCAACCTGACCAAGAGCACAAGTTCCACTAAGTAACACCAGAAGAACTTCACGGACTGGGGTTGTTTGAAACACCTGCTAATGTAAAGGTGGGTAATTTTGCTATTATAACAGAAGAATTAATGCCCATTTTGGAAAAACAAAATTCTGCAGAAGGGAAGAGGAGAAGGGGGATTTCAACCTACCTGCGGCGTTCAGCCTCTCTGATTTCTCTCTCTCGCTGTCTCTGCCGCTCCCGTTCACGCTGCTCTTTGATTTTATCAAAAGACAGAATATCTTGTTTTTCTTTGCTCTCTGAGTTACGATCATGGCTCTTTATGCTCTAGGGTGAGGCATAAAAAAACCAAAATCATATGTTGGTCATTATTAGAAGCATGTTTTTTGGGATAACATTTGATCCTGTACACGTTTTCCTATTGTGAGGAACAACACAGGGATCAAACTTCCTAGTTCCCTAATATTTCCAAATGCAAGCAATCGTATTGGGAAGATCAACAGTCTATCTAGCCCGATGCCTGAGTTTTAGAAGCACACTGATGAATATTTCAAAATTCAATCTTAACCCTCTCATTTGTTGGCCAGGCACAAGTGCTCAAAATCACACCAAGCTGGTCTGGCTCTAACCATTTCATTACACAAACACTGCCACTCTTGATGATTTTTGTGTTGTCAAAAAAGCATGTGCATTCATCACTTAGAGCCACAAGAATGCTGAGCATGGTTTTCCCTCGCTTTTGTCCCTGCTTGTTCCAGACACCCAATATTCAGAAATAAAACTGAAACTGAAAACATACTCTCTCTTTTGATGTGGTTTTCACACTGATAACTGGCTCTCCTTTGGACTTATCCATGACAACCGTCCGCTCAGTCCCTTGGCTTGCTGTTTCAGCACAAAAGGATAACATATTAGGCATATGTATTCTCAAAACAAATGCAGAAATCAGGAAGGTGATTCTCATTAAATACAGAAGACCAATTGAGATTATCTGCTTATCTTCAAACCCATATTCAATATTTAGGCTAACAGCATGGATGTGTAGTGGCACCAGCAAAAACTTAACTAATAATAACTGATGCTAATAATCTCCAAGGGTAGTTATGGTTAGGAGAAAATGGAAAACAGACACACACCAAACAAGATAAATTGCAGAGAACCTGTGAAGCAGAGGAAACCGAGAGCCAAAACAAGTTGTGTACAAGTTCACCCTCAGCATCTGCAGTAGATCTGGTCCTGGACTGCCCACAGATACTAAAACCCATGAATGGAACAGTCTAAAACCAACATGGAGCTTATAAAATGCAATATCCTGCTCAAATAACAAAGTAACACATAGACTCATCGAGTTGGAAGAGACCTACAAGGTCATCTAGTCCAACCCATCTGTAGGAGGAAATGCTCCTGAGCAGCTCCAGCAGGTGCCTGTCGAGCTTCTACTTGAAGGTCTCCAGTGAGGGGAGAATCTACCACTTCCCTGGGCACTCTGTTCCATTGTTGAACTGCCCTTACTGTCAGGAATTTCTTCCTCGTGTACAATTGGAATCTCTTCTCTTGAAGTTTGTACCCATTGGACCTAGTTCTACTGTCAGAGGCAAGTGAGAACAAATTTGTCTCTTCTTCCAAATGACACCCTTTCTGGTATTTGAACAGTGCTATCATATCCCCTCTACCTTCTCTAGGCTAAAGCATACCAAGTTCCCTCAACCTTTCCTCATAGGACTTGTTTTCCAGCCTTCTGATCATCTTCATTGCTCCTTCTTCAACTGAGGTTCCCAGAATTGGACACAATTCTCCAGGGGAGGTCTCCCCAATGTGGAGTAAAGTGGAATCACACAACATTACCTTCTTTAAATAGGTAAAACTTACCTATTGAAGTTGCTGTTGAGCATCTGTGAACTGTTCCAAGTCCTGACTTGTGTTTTTAAGTCCCTAACTCAACATGCAACAGAGAAACATGCTCTGCTGCTTTCTCCTAACTGGTTGTAGAGTCTTCTGAGCATGCTCAGAAGCTGCCAAAGAAAATGTATGAAGTGCTAAGAAAAGTGAAACTGAGCTGCACTGTGCATTTACTCGCAAGTAGGCGAACATGGCTCAGTCCATTTTGAAGGGCAGGCCACCAGAATGGGCCCAATCCAATGAACGCAGGCTCCAAAAGACACTTGAGGAGTAAATCCCCCTCCTCTAAACTGACAAATGTATTGAGTTCTATGGAAAGTCAAACTGTGCTACGTGGTCACATTTACTTGAGAATAAGCAAGCATGCCTTGGCTCCACTTGGAGGCCAGGCGAAGGGGAATGCAAAGCCATCAGAATGGTCCTGATCCAATGAACATGGAATTCAGCAAGCTCTCCAGGAGGCTCAGCATGGAGCTCAACACACACTTCAGAATGCACCACCCCACCCCACAATAGTAAACAGTAAAAAAAGATAAGCCTGTTTTACGACTGTGGCTGTTAATAGCCACAGGCATAAAACACATTATTAGGAGCTAACAAAAGGTGCTTCCAGTCACAACCAGAGGTCCTCCTGGCCTTAACCTGTAGATTCCATTATCCATGGGTACAGGCAGCCTGAAACAGTTTCATCTTTTTGTGGATGGCGATGTTATCCCCCCAAAATGGTCTGAAAGTAGTGTTATGTGTTTTTATTCAAAATTAACATTCTAACCAGTTTAACAGCATTTTTTTCAAGCTTAATCACTATCATATAGGTGGTATATATGTATAAGAGGCTAAGGCCTGGCGATGCCATTGACCTCCACCACCCCACCCCGGCAAGTGTTAGAAAGGCCCTTCCCGTTTTCGCTAAAAGACTCACCATGAGTTCAGAACACATGTTGGGAGGATCCACAGAAGTCCTCCCAGATGCAACTGGAAGTGCCCTACTGACACCTCCAGGGTCACATCTAGGGAGGTCTTCTGTGGATCTTCCTGATGCAGGTTTAGAACCCGTGGTGGGTCAAATCTGCAAGTTTTGCATCCACAGATGAAGCAGACCCACTACTCTATTCCTTTCTTGATCTTATGGTGGCAGATTCTAGAGACAAATCAAAAGTTTTTAAAAGTTTTTAAACAACCAAAAATGTCAAAAAGCATTTTGAGAGAATATCTCTGACACATTCAAGTGTGTAGCACCATGTTTCCAAAATGTGCAATAGCAACTATCACTACTATAGCGGCTATTTTTCTGAATTAGGATTGCGCTCTTATACTAAAGAAATCTGATTTTATAGTTGAAAGAATACCTGCTCCTCAGAAAGCTTACATTGCATTTCCATGCAAGTCACTATGCTGAGCATGTCAATTCAGTGGATGATGTCAGGCCTAGAACAGTGACTCCTGCATAGACACAACAAATAGCCTCCTCCAAGGCCAGGTAATTCAGCTGCATCAGGAGTGATCAAATCACTACCAATGCAGAGACATAACATAATTATTTGTCATCTGCAGTGGCTGACTGAAAGGAGGCAAGGCCAGAACAATATAGTGTATAAAGCAAAAATGCAGCAGGTGGCCTCCTTGATGATCTTAGGAGCTTTTAATTATTTAAGCTACATATTTATTTTCCATGGCATACAGTTGGGGAATCACTGTTGGAGCATATGTTCAGCTGCCCCTGTTTGATGTTTAGAAAAAGCAGCAAATCGATTTCCAACATTTGTTGGAAAATCTCACCCACACATTTTCAAGGTATTATTCAGGAAGCTTCTGAATGTCTAACACCCACATGCCCCTATCGTGAGAGGAGGAATCAAGCTTCCAGCAGAACCTTAACCACATTACAACAGAAGCTTCAGTGACCTGATTTGACAGAACGTGAACGGTCTGAAGATCCCATTTTCTGCTCATCTGTCACTTCTTTTCCAACTTTTTCCTCTCCACCACCTGTCCCTTCTGACTTCTTGGAGTCATCCTTTTTGCCTGCTTTTTCTTCTTTCTTAAGGATGGTAGACCTACAAGCAGAATGTGGTTAGCATGCCCCAAAGTGGCTAAATACTCACGTACACAATTTAACTCAACCTGCAATCAAAAGATATAGTAATGCTAAATATGAAGGAGACAGATCGGGGATTCTAGTGTACTAAACTTCCTATTATTTAGAGAGTTTGGGCACATCAGAAGTGCACCATGGCCAAACAAGGGGTTGGTAAAGTAACATGGCCCAGGTAGGGAAAAGGAGCGCATCTTTCTCTGAGCCAGGGCACCTTTGCCTCCACTCACACAGAACCCATAGCAACAGGCAAAGAGGCACTGCATGTACATTGTACACCTATATTCCTTTCTGCAACAAGGTAAAAGATAAATAGCAGTCAGCTTGGATCTGGTCCAAACACTTTTTTATCCTGCAATGGTAAAATACAGAGTTATAACCCCTTCCCCTCTTCAGGTCCTAATGTAAGTATCAACTACAGTTAAACCCAAGAGTCCAACTCTATAGTCTACTGGCAAAATAAATACATAAAATTAGTAGATTAGATGCACAGATTCTGGCACCAATGCAGAGTCACAAGTAGCAGCTGTAGCCAAGAGAAGGCACCTTCCTGAATTGGTGAACTAATGCAACTGCATCAGTTTGACACCACCAACACAACTATATCAAGCAAGGCCTTGCATAAGTCAAATAAAGGCAAACATGGGGGAAAGCCAAAGGAAAAAGCCCCCACATGCACACAGGTATAACATTAGAACCTTAGAATATACCACAAGCATCCTAGAGCCAAGACACATATTCCAAATATCTTGCATAGATCCAAGACAGAAGTACTAGGTCAGCATCAGCCTTTGCAAGGAATCTGCAGAATCAGACTCAAAGCAAAGAGAGGCATGAACAGCCAAATCCTATGCTGCCCATATGCCAGAGGTGCAGAGGTGGGCAAACAGCTACCGCTGCATCTTACTGGTGCTGGACAGGTGCTGAAGGCATCTTAGGAGAAGAGGAAATTCGTTCCCTTCCCCTGCTATAAGGGTGCAGAGCTCCTGGTGGGTCAACTCATATCTGCGCCAGCACGACAGCCTCTGTGTCAGGCCATGCAGCCCGACACGGGAGGATAGGATCTGACAGTGGAGGCCACCGCCTCCTCCCCCACCCAGTTACATCCTCCTGCTCTGCATGGAAAACATGCAACACTGAAGGCTCCTGAATTCACCAGCTGCCGGTGTCGCATTGCCACCTCTGAGTATTTCAGGCTGGCGTTGGACCAGTGCCAGCAATAACAGCTTACCGGCAATAACAGCGCTGTGCCTTATGGCATTTTTACGACACCAGCACCAGCAGTATGACCGTGCTGCCGGTGCTGAGGCCAATAGGATTGGGCCCTAAATGGCATTATTTGCTCTTCAATTAAGGAGGCTTCAGCAAAGCCTTTTTCCTTTAATACTCAATGTGTTAGAGGTTATTAGAAGTTACTTTACTTTTCCACTTTGGAGTCTGTAGAATGGTGCCTGTCCTTTTCTTTCTTCCCTTCATTTTCTTTCTTGTCAGATGATGCTTTTTTTCCAGCAGGTTCATTTTTGGCCTGGAATTAAATGGAAGAATGCTTAGTTTATATCAGTGGTTCCCAAATGTTTTAGTACCAGAACCCACTTCTTAAGAACAGAGTCTATCAGGACCCACCTGACTTCACGCAACCAAAAAACAAAGTTTCATTTTACCAGCCTCTCAATCCTTTGTTTTTATCCTGTTTACGATGGTGGGGGAAGAACCGCCTTCTGGGGCATTTGTTGAAGATAATTGTTCATTGGATCAGGACTATTCGCTTGGCCTTGTGTTCCTCTTTGCCTGGCCTTTGAGAACCGCCAAGGCACGTTTGCCTACTTGCAAGTAAACGCTCTGTTTCACTTTCCATAGTGCTCAATACATTTTTCTTGTAACTGATCAGCCCATTAGTTTCACAACTCACCAAAAATCAGGTCACAACCCACTGGTGGGTCTAGAGCCACAGTTTGGGAAACTGCAGTTTACACCAATCTTGTTAAAATAGAGGGGATGCTTAGCTTATACTGATTTTGCTGACTGCATAAACCAAGTGGTACAGCTTGTCCTAAGCTGTACCGCTTTAGGTTGCATTTTTGAATGTTCCTTGTACATAGGGAACATTGCATTTTAAGGATATGCAGATAGGCCCAAACCCCACTCCCAAAATGCAGCTCTTTTCAAAATGTGCTGTATAAGAGTGAAAGTCAGCCTTGAAGCACTCCACCATGACGACACACACTCCCACATTCTGGCATGATACAGCTCAGGAAAAGTCCATTACAAAACCAGCTATGCTCCCACTTCAAGGCAAGTCACTGCTCCAAAGCACATCACCTCTCCCAGTATGAGAAAAGCTAATTCCATTTCAGCAACCAGACATTCTCTCAACCAATTCTGCCAACTAAATAAAGAAACCATTAGATTAATGTTGGTCATATATCCTGAAATTTTCATCACAGTGCTAGTTATGGACTTACTTTCTCCACAGAGATCATTTTCCCATGCAGTTCTGTTCTGTGTAGATGGCTGATGCATTTAGTTGCTTCTTCAGATGAAGACATTGTGACAAAGCCATAACAGCGAGCACCAGGGCTGCGGGCATTTGTCACCACTTTTGCACCCACTACCTGAGGGAGGTTGAGAGGAGCGAAGAAAAAAAGTTGTAAAACTCTAGAATGGCAAGGCCTGCCTAAGTACAAACATGGGTCTTAAATACAATAGACTAGTAATAGAAAAGGGTTTCAACCAGCAATCTGTGATTAGGGCAATGTTTCAGTTTTCTGAAATAAAACTTGGAACTATTCATTCATACAAACAAACAAACATGGTTAACTGTTTAGAATGCAAAAGTGAGAACTGCCAGTTCTTAAGAGAAGCCAGCACCATGTTTCTACACAAGTTACTGATCTGGACATGCTTCCTGATGAGAAAGAAGCCAAAACAGATACAGAGATACAGTAAGCACCCTCCTCTGTGAATGGGTGCTTTATTGCTCACAATAGCCTTTCATTCTCATGCTATACTAAATGAGGATTTAGACAGCACAGCCTTGTGAAGTAACATAGCAAAGCATAAACCTGACATCACCATGTGTAATTCCAAACGGCCCTGAAGATGCTTAGTGTTGACATCATAACCAGGTGCCCCGAATACCACTATGACTGACAGGTCTCCAATCCCTCAGGAGGGGGCTGTCAGTTGGGGGCTGGTACCAGCCCTTTAAAAGGGCCAAAAGAGAAGGGTGAGGATAGAGAAGAAAGGGAGAAAAGCTAGAAAGACCAGAAGAAGAGAAAGAGAAAAGAAACCGAGAAAAGATCTGATACAAGAAGGGACACCAGATCCTCTTGGGCAGTGATTCTCAACCTAGAGGCTGCAACACCTGCCCTGGGCAATGGGAACCCGATGCTATCTCTTTAAGCGGGGCAGTGACATCCAGATAGCAGTGATAGCCCTCAGGAATTGCACTGTTGCTGCAAAAAATGAGTTTTTAAAAACATACCTGGGGGTCACTATGGCACTCTAGAGGGTTTGGGGAGCCCATGGCCCCCTTTGCAGGCCTCCCAGCCTGCCAGAACAATCCCCTAATGTGATAAAATCCACTTCTGGTTTTTGTTGTGAAACCAGAATTGGGTTACAATTGCCATAGAGAGCTGTTCTGAGGTGTGGAGAGGCCTGCAGCGGGAGCCATAGTCACCCCCAGGTATGCTAAAAAACCCTTTTCCCCTCCAAGAAGCGATGTGATCCCCAAGGTGCCACCACTGCCCCCCAGGGCAAATACAGTGATCCCAACCTCATTTAAAGATTGGGAACCGCTGCTCTAGGGCAGCAGTCTCCAAACTCCGGTCCGCTGGCCAGATCCGGTGTTCGCTGCCTCCCTCTGCCGGCTGACACATGCTTACTGTTCTGCCGGGGAGTGAAGTTACAGTCCCCAAGTGTTGCAGCAGCCAGCCGCTTCCAGGTTCTGCCACCCAAGCAGGCTGAGTGCCTGGTGTTTTGGGCAGGCGTGGTTGTATTGCCCATGGTGACACTTAGGGACTGTAGCCTCAGCTGTTAACTTTGGCCTCCAGTGGAACAGGTCATACCAAGCACAGGTCATACCAAGGAGACTTTTGGCTGTTGCAGCTGTCTCTAGTTTGGAGACCGCTACTCTAGGGGCACAGATGAAGGTGGACAGAGTACTATTAGAATGAAGCATGGAGAGGAGGGGTCTACTGCCTGCATCTAGGGTTGCCCTGCAGGGAATTCACCCAGCTGGGGCTGAAGCTAGACAGAGATGCAAAAGGGATAGGAGGACTAGGGGGATCCCTTTATATGGGCACTCCCTCTAGATGAACTTTGTCAAGTAGAACTTCGGAGGCCATGTGGATCAACAGATTGGCTGGGCTCTATGATATCCCTGCCCTACGCAAAAGCATGTGGCTATCATTCATTGTGCCTGATCTTTTGCAGAGTCTTGCACCACTTCCACCGGGGCGCAGAACCTTCTTGGGTGACATGCAATGGATGTGACATGCAGCCTGGCACGAGGCTCTGTGAAGACTGGGTGCAATGACTGGTGGTTGTTGGGCAGAACAGCACTGGAACAGCACTAATATTCCAGTGCACCACAGGCCACAATTTGGCAATTGCTGTATTAAAGCATCATACACAGCCCACGAGACGAGGAAGAGTCCGGGGGCAGCCATAAGCCTAATAAATCATGACAAAAAGAAAGCTCTCATTTGCAGGTGGAACAAAACACAAAAGTCCATTACAAAACAAACTATGCTACCACAAGGCAAGTCACTGCTCCAAAGCTGATCAATGCTCCTGATTTGAAATTTTAACCAATAATTCTGCTTATTTCTGAAATCCATACCTTTCCATATTTGCCGAACAGGTTCTTCAGGTCTGTAGCTCTGGTCAAAGAGGAAAGTCCACTAACCCACAAATTTCTGCCAGAACTACTACAGGTACGACCTGAGGGGAAAAGGAGAGACATTTCTACTTTGAGAAGAAAATAGAAAAAACCGAAAGCTGTTTTGTTATGGTCCATATGAAAGCCAATATAGAACGCTGTTCGAATTTCAGCAATAAAAGACACTGATGGGGATGACATTATGATGTTTACAATTCATAAATTTATTACTAGAAAAACGTATATCCTGCCTTTCTCACACTAAATCAAATGCTCAATATGGCTTACAAAGTAAAATCATCACACACACACACAGTGTAGAGCCACAAGTGGGGGAAGTAACTGATTGGTGCAGAAAGAAGCAGCCAAGCCACAGCACTGTTACAGAGGTGCACAGGGCAGACATCAACCCATTACCCAGATGAAACAGATAAGACATGTTTTGAGTCCTCAATGAAAAACCACAAGGGAGGAGGTAGTAGCAATGGGCAGTTAGTTTTGGAAATGTAGATTATTAATTAGAATACAGGCAGGCCTGCATTATCAGTGGGGCTTCCATTCCAGTAACTCCCGTGGATAAGGATTTTCAAATCCACTGTTTTCAGTTACTGTCCTATCCTCTGAACCCTTCTGGAACTGGGCTCTGGTCAGGTCTGGATGTTCTTCTGAGCCCAGCAGAGGCCATGTGCAGTCTCTACAGGTCTCAGAATGAGAGTTACAACCAAAAAAAGTCACTTCCAGGTTTTTGGCAAAACTGGATGTTTATATGCATTTAAAAGGCATAGTAAGCCCCAGGGAAGCCCCAGTGGCGTTGACGCTATAGGGCGCTTGGGATGGCACCCACAGTGTCTTGCAACTTTAAGGAAATATCTAACCACAAGAACCACATGACTTTACTGAAAAAAAATGTTACTGTTTCTCCTTAAGTTCAGGCAGGTTAATCAGTTACAGCTAACAACACTGGAATAAGAAGTCTGATTTCTACAACCTACCCTTCTCATCTTTTGAAGCAACTTTAGCCTCTGAATCCTCATTAGGGCTAGAGACAGGGGAAAAAAGGCACATTATTCAATGAGAAACAAGCAGCACAAAGAGGGCAGGCAGGACTGCATGTGCTAAGATCAGATACCTACCAGAAAAATCAGTTGTGAAAGGAGAATTAATCCTTTGGGGGGAAACCTTTTAAAACTTGAAAAGAAGAAGAGGTAACTAACAGTACTAAAACTGCTTTAGTAAGATAAAAAGAAAAAGAACCTTGGAAGCTTGTGAAATAAAAAAATCTTAAAAGGAAAAAATGCAAACCATCTTTTACAAAAAAAGTGTGCAAGGACAACTAAATAGAGGTTCTATTTAGAATACACTATCATTTCGTTAATGATACAGGGTCATCTGAGGACTCTCAAAGCATTTGCATTCATAAATGACCAATGGGGAAGAAAAAGACAGCATCTGGTCTAAAACGGAGAAAAAACAAACCTCATGTTCTGATCACCACCCTCTTTGGCAGAGGACTCTCTAGTGGCAGAGGAGTCTTCCTCACAATTAGCCTTCGTTTCCATCTTCTCAGCATCTTCGCTAACAACTTGGGGACCTGCGCCCGTCTCTGCAGTTTCCTCACTATCGGCCTCCAGAGTTTGAGCTGCTTTGCTACTCTCACCACCTCCACCACTCCTGTTCTCTACTGCTAATGTGTCAGAGTCCGGTTTGGCTTCCTCTACTGTCTCTTTGTTCATCTCCCCTTTTGCTATCACTAAGTGCTTCGATTCCTCCTCTTCCTCCTTTCTGGCCACAGCTTGGCCTGACCGACTGTCCGTATCTAAAAGGTCTTCTGATTGAGTGGCTGCAGCAAATCCATCTTCCTCTTCCTCGGCTGCCTTTTTGCCTGTCAACGGGTTATTCTCTTCCTGTGCCTGCTCCACTTCAGAAGCGTCTTCTTTAAGGGGTTCAGATTTACAAGTGTCACCCAAAATGTCGAGCATTTTCTCATTTTCTATGGATTTAACAGGAATAGAATGGCACAAGATTTAATCACCAGGGAAATACAGCAAAGACAAATGCGGAACGGGCATGGCTGCCAGACTAACATGGAGAGAATGGCTAATGCTACACAGAGATTGGAAAACCCTCGCGTCTATCACATTCACATGCCTAAACTAACTGCAGTCTTACAAGGCTAGCAGAGCACCGCCTGAAAGAGAGAAGGAAGAAAATTGTCTAGAAACCTTTAGGTGCAACATTCTCAGCTTGGTTCTTGGCTCTCTTCACATAGCTGAACAACATTTTCCATTCTTCCAGAAACTAGCTTCAAGAGTCCAGGATGCTTATACAAGAATGTGTCAATTCTTGGACTGTTCCACTTCCAGGTTTTATCGGAATTCTTTAAGATGAGTCCATTCGTGAAAACTAGAACACCTTCAGTTGGAATAGGAATGTATTTGTAGTCCTTAAAGCAAAGCGGAAGACATTTCCATGAACATCTTTGGTCTTCATGATCCACAAGTTTTAGTTCCCTGCTCTCCACTTTGCACTCAACTGCACTTCTCTAGCCAAAGTTACAGAATCAAGGCACTGATCAATATCACAAGATCTGCTCTGCACACAGACCCTGCTTCTTGCAAGGCTCTGTACACTCATCCATCAGAGGATTTAAAGCAGACAATTTATCACTCTCAGAAGAGTGGTCTTGCACAAGACAAGTGCTGTTGCAGATCTGGTGATATGACCAGATTTCCAATCTCTGTGGGGGGGGGGGTTCATCCGTGTGCGATCTGGACTGTTCAAAATTATGTACTAACAGACATTAGTGGAATAAAACCACATTTTGAGTAATTAAAAAGATGTGTGGGTGCAATTGATGTGGAAGGTTGGGTGGCATGTTTTTAAAGAACAGTACCTGATTCCAAAGGAAACTCTTCATGTTCCTATTTTAAAAGGGGGGGGAAAGAAAAATATTATAAAATTTCATTTTCTAACACAATGCTAAGATAAAATCAAGCTTAGCTAAATAAATATTTGGAGACTCTTAGGCTACAATTCTAAATACAAATTCTAAGAAGTAGGCCTCACTAGACAAATTTACTTCTAAATAAACGCTGTATTGTCAGTACACTGAAAAATCCTTGTCTTTTATACAGAACACTTCAAGTATCAAACCACTTCCCCAATCTTCACAATAGTTCAGTAAGGTATCTATCTCCATAAAAAAGATGAGAGGCTAAGGCCAAGTTATTGTCTGAGGCTGAGGCTAATTGTCACCAGTTAGTTGCTTGTCAACAGCCAACTGGCAATCTAATGGTTGAGGCAAGGCTTGAAAACCCTGCTCTCAGCCACTAGTGTACAATTCTCAACCACCTACATTTTAGGTGTCACTTCAAACAGATGCAAAGGCTGTAGTGACTCCATCACATTTTCTGAGAGCGCAATCCAACCCCTGGGCTGGAATAGGCAGGTCAACATGCCTGCCCCATATCCAGCCTGGAGCATGGAGTTGCTGCTGCATAACCTGGGGGAAAGAAGAAAATATTCCCCCCTTCCCCTTGATACAATGCAGTGGCCCGGATGGGGCTACTTGGAGCTGCGCCGCTGAAATTGGTGGCGCAACTCCAAGCAGCCAGATTGGGGCCACCAAGGCCAGGGAGGGGGGTTAGAATATGACTCAAATGCTGTCTCTACCCTTGCTCCACGGGCTGCCCATGGGCCTGCCTGTTCCCTGCCTCCCCCAGCCTGTTCTCCCTGACCCCCTTGCCCTGCCCTAAACCCCTGAACCAATGTCCTTGCGCTGGCCTTTCTTCCTTTATGTCGCAAATGCACTAAGGCACATTTGCAACCTGCCTGAGCCAAGGAAGGGTCTGGATTGTGCCCTGAGATTATTACATGGAAACTTGTGTGAATTATATGCACATACAGGTATTTTTTCCCCATTTTCGCCACACACCACAGGAGCAACTGAATTCAATGAAATCGTTGAAGAGTTCTTTATTGTCTCAGAATGTCAAGGAAATTGCCCATACACTCCTGCAATAATACGCTTCTTTGCATGTTGGAAAAAAACACAAAGGCCCTGCTCAGTGATTCCCATGAACTGTTTTTCCCCTTAGTCCCTGTTCTTTTTCTCATTTCAAGGACAAAATGTATTCAAGTTTGTAAGACCATTGCATTCTTGGTGAGAACGAAGACACTTAAGTATCTGAACCAGCTTGGCCATAAAGGCTGCTTATCATGTGTTAATACATTTGCACCATGCTCGACACCAGTGGTTCCCAAACTATGGGTTGAGACCCACCAGTGGATTGCGAGCCAATTTCAGGTGGATTGAATAGCACCTAAGCAGCCATACTGAAAATACAGGAAGATAGGATGCTGGAAAAGGGGGGGAGCTGTGTGATTATTTTGCTTGTGTCTTTTTTTCTTTCTGGTACACTTTGTTTTTGAAAATGGCTGAGAAATAACCCAACTTATTGCTGTATTCTCAGGAAAGCAGCAGGCTCTGGTGTCACAACGATGGCACTTCCAGCCATTACATCACTTCTGGTGGGTCCTGGACAAATTGTCATTCTAAAAAGTGGGTCCCGGTGCTAAGAAGTTTGAGAACTGCTCTACAGGTACAAGTCCAGGCACCCTTTATGCGTTTAACAAGAGAGCTGCCAAGAGTTTCACTTTTGGTCCTAGCTTCTGCCCAGCAGAGGGACTGTAGCTGCTTCGGAGGCTACTCACGCCGGAGGCTAGTCCAGATTTGTCACTCCCTGGACAAATCTTCCATTTGCATAGAAACTCACAGGATAGGAAACTATAGTCTGGCTTGTTTCTTGCACAGGTGCTTGGAGGAGAAACAGAAACAATGACTGCATAACCACAGTAGCATTTCATGTTATGCTACTGTTTTCACAACTATGGGTAAAGCAAGGCCCCCTCATGTATATATAAATCTACCATATCAGGAGACTGCCAAAGATCCATCTAACAGAGGGAGATCTGGTCAATGAAGACTTATGTATGCCACATAACACACACATTAAGCCTTTCAGCTATCACCAGACCTTTTGTTGCATCATCTGCAGTTATAAATTGGTTTGTAAATTGTAGTTTGGGATTAAAAAATCAAACACAGAAAACTAATTATAGTTGGCATCTGTCCCAGTACTTTTTGCTAGTGTCTGTTTTTAAGATTATGAGCCCTTTGGAACAGGGAAACATTTATTTGTTTAGCTTTAGAAACCACGTTGTGAACTTTTTGTTAAAAAGTAGTATAACAGTGTTATTCAAACTGTGGGTCGGGACCCACTTGGTGGGTCGCAACCTGTTGACAGATGGGTTGCGGAAAGCTGGGAGTAGCCATCTTGGAAACTGCAGGCTTTTGTTAACAGTTTGAATTTTCAAGTGAGGTTTTTAAAAATGTTGTTTTTAGTTCAGTGCTTTTACATAATATTTTGCTTTAATTTTGTTTTCTGTCAAAGATGTTTCATGGTTGTGCATTTTCTTCAGTCCAAGAATGCCAGTTTGCATTATAGGAGTGTCACTTGATTACATCACACTGTCAGCACTTTCTGCTTGATGATGGCATGCCAGGCTATGACATCACTTCCAGTCTAATGGCATCACTTTGGGTGAGTCCCAACACAAGTGCCATTCTTTAAAGTGGGTCCTGGTCTAAAAAGTTTGAGAATCACTGCTGTATAAAAATTCTCAGTAATAACATTATTCTTGAACACTGAAACACAGAGGGGAGGGGGAGGGGGGGTTTGCACTGCTGAACAGACGTGTTTTTCAGGGGCTCCTGGAAACCGTCTGTTTCTCCCCAAAATCTGCAGGTCCAGAAGGGATCTGGGAATCAGATTCTAGAGAGGCATGATCCTCCTAGATAGTGCAAGGTGCCTGTGAAAAGGAGCTTGTCCGGGTGAGCTCCAGTGCTGGGTGAACTCCAGTGCCAGGAAAGCCCAGCAGTTTGCAGGCAGAAACGGTGGAGACAGCCATTGGCAGACAAGCTACAGCCCCATGCAGAGTAACTATATGCAACAGGAGGAGAGCCGTGAAGATTTCAGATTGCAGGCAAACAGTAAGCCCTATTTTTGTGATGTGATACTCGGACTTGACTGATTGATAAGTTTAGCTGGAAGAAGCCCTTGTTATACCAAGGCATTAATGAGGGAAAGGAGAACGGAGAATATATATATATAAAAATAAAAGAAACACAGAGGGGGAAAGTGCAACCGATCTGCCTTCATGGAGAAAAAATGAGCAGAAATTCTCTGTTCAGTATACAATTTTCATTACTGCTCATTTTAAAACAAAATGATTTACAGAGCTAAGAGACCAAGTACTATTTACAACTCAGGGCACAATCCGGAACACCTGTTTGCTTCAACACAACACCAAAGCCACCTGGCACAGAGGCATTCCTAGGCACACAGGAGGGCGGGAACGGGTGGGGGGTGGGTAGGCCAAATCCAAGGGCTCATCCCCAGGCCATGAGGCCCCAATTCAGGCCAAGCAGCCTCCTTGGATCTGCACCTCCTATTTAGCAGATGCAGATATGAGGAGCCCATAGGGGAGGCAGGCCTGCTAGCCTGCCTGTTCCAGCGCAGTATACGATTGCCCTGCCCAACATATTAGGTCAATCAATCATTAATCCAAAAGCTTCTTCAAAATTTTTTAATTAACTTCCTGACACAGATGTTACTAACAGCCAATATTTTTTTCTTTCAAAATCAATCTATACAGTATTGTGGTACTCCTGCACCCTTACCTACTTTAAGAAAAGAAGCACTATATCCATTAATCCAGGATCTGTTGACTAATCCAGGAACTGGCCAGCAGTTCCCAAACTTTCCAGGAGTTCAGAAACTTTGTGGCGATGTTGTTACCACGAGAACATCACCACGAGGAACAGAATATTTTTACTTACCACAGCCTGTGTCAGTCTCCATGGATACAGGGAGCCTCACGGACTCTATAGAGCACCTCAAGCCACAGAAAAACTAAAAATAACTATCGTGACCCACTTCCGGTTTCATAACTGCAAATTGGAAATGGGTTGCAATACTATTTTTAGCTTTTCCAAGGAGTAGAGAGCCTTGAAGAGGGGTCCACAGGGCTCCCCATATCCCCCAGAAGTGTTGGCTATGGTAAGTAAAAAAATCCTCCTATCCCTGGTGGGATGTGATTGTGACAACTGCGTTGCTGCCATCCCCTCACCCAATCCCTCAAGGGGACAGAGACAAGGCTTCACTGGCTAGTGGGTCACAACCCACCAGTTGGGAACTACTTTCTAAGCCAACAGCACAGGTGCCGTCTTGCCAAGTTTACTGTTGCTCATAATCCATTTTCCAGGGGGATATGGATTATAGTAGACTATATCTGCTTGTAGCCTTAGACTAGAAGATAAAAAATCCAGCCTTTTTTCTATGGTATAATTTTAACTTTTTTTTGCACTATAACTTCAGAGTGAATTTGTGAGGAAATAAATTTAAAAAAATACCTTCACACTTGTAAAGGCACAGGGTGCCAGCTCTAAAGTGCTTCCAGCATCTTCACTGTCTACCTAAAAGGAATAAGAATGTTTTGAAGCATACTGAAGAACCACTATGTCAGCATTGAAGATGAAGCCAGAATGATGGACTGGAAGAAAGGCAAGCCAGTTTCCCTTTATTTGCACCCTTATCCCCAAAATTGCTAATAGACAACCAACATTGGTTAGCAATCAGAAACAGCAATAAATGAAGCCAAGGAAAACACAATGAAAGACGATAACAATTCTTTGGTAGTGCTGTTACTTCAATTGGTTAATGGTTTATTCTCAGGACCACATTGCAGTATAGACCTCTACCCCTTTCCTATACCACCCTTTACTTGTGCAGGAAAATTGAGCTGTTCAGCATGCAACATGCCCTTTGCAATACAGCTAAAAACCTCAAACAAGAATTGCTTTTTTAAAATCACAGAACCCCAAGTACCAAGAATGCCTTTGTCTCAATAAAAGGTTCATACTGCACCAGTACAAAAAAAATCCTCACTACCCAGCCTAGGGAAGAGAAGTTTTGCTTGGCCCTTTCTGCCAATATCAGTCAGCCAGGTAGTAGTGCCCAAGCAAATGCAGCATCAGCAGATCACACCCAAGACTGAAGGTGCAATCCTAACCTGGAGTTAGACTGGCACAGTTAGGCCAGCAAAGTTTGGTAGGCACAAGGGACAAAGCACGTTTGTATGTTTGGACCACTCACAGAGTCAGAGACGCCAGTACACAGATGTGCGCCACCCTCCCTGACTCCAGGAGTGGTCCAAACACGCTTTACAGTGGCCCTTTTGCACAGTATGTTTAGTAGGTTTAATTAGCTTTATTAAGCTGTATTCTGGTGTCTTCATGGATGGGGTGCAAGGGTAAATAAGCTATCAAAGTGCCAGATGCTGGGGACTGTGCTTCCCAAGGCATCTGGTGGACCATTGTAAGATACAGGAAGCTGGACTAAATGGGCTTTGGCCTGATTCAGCTAGGCTGTTCCTAGGTAAGGTGTCACTTATCACAAGATATCCCACAATAACAGAAAAGGAGGAGCTTAAGTCTAATGTCCTAAGGCTCATATGGTAAGTAAGCATGCTCCATATGGTGATCCAGGAACCAAAATATATTTTATTGAAACAACAAAGCTCTTCATGGTTTATAATAAATTTAGCACCAATTAGCCCCAACAATTTTATTCTTATCAACCACAGGCACTTGAGCACTCCCTCTCTGATCTAGTAAAGTTTCTACAGAACTTTCAGAGATTTACCCAAGGTAGAGAGGAGACTTAAACCCACTTCTAGATCCAAGTCCAACTTTGCATTCACTCAATTTCCATATATACTCGTGTATAAGTCAATGCCATGGATTAGTTGAGGGCAAATTTTAAGCCAAAAATCCTGGAATTTGCTATGCCCCGTGGAAAAGTCAAGGGCAAACCTTAGGGTACATAAAATTCTTTGAATTAGATAATTTTGTCTTTTACCAAAGGCCAGATCCTGAAAAATGACCCACCAGAGTGCCCATGCCTTTAACCACTGTATAGAAGAGGGAATTTGGGCAGGTGCAGCTTTTGAAACCCTTCCACAATGAGCTGCACCTGCCCAAATTCCCCCTTCTGCACAATGGTTAAAGGTATAAGCACTCTGTCCAAGCTGTATCTGGTAACCCTAGATAGCAAGTGCTTTCAGGATGGGTAGGTACTCCTCCCCTGCTAAATATAAGAGGAACACCACTTGAAAAAGTGTCTCTTGCCCTGTTGCAGGGGGCTGAAAAGGGAAGGGGAGGCTTTCTCCTCCTCAATTGGCATAGGATGTGAATTGGGGGAAAAGGATAGGGTTCAGGAAGATGTCTCAGGGTGTGTGTGTTGCAGTGAGACAGAATGAGAGGACAATGCTGCCCTGTAACTAAAACACAAGACAAATGAGGGGCTGGGTACACACAAAGCAGTGTTTAAGGCTGGGTTAGTGGAATACAGCTGATGGTGGAAAACTAATGATTCTGAAAAATTTGATGGAAGTGTTACCACTTTAACACTTTTGGAAACAAGTGCAACACACAGCTAAAACAAGCCCAGATTAATCTGATCTGAGGGCTGTTTCTTGACCATATTTGTCTTTAAAGCAAAGTCAAAGTTGTCTGGGTGAGGTTTCATTGTTAAAATAAGTGGGATGTTGATTCAACTGATCCTGATCTGGGGAATGAGCATACTAAAAACAGATCAGGAAACTGATTGTTTTTAGCCTTACCTATAGCCAAAGAGGCAAAAGAAAAGGGAGGGGGGAGAAATGGAGGAAAGAGAAAGAAAACAGTTTGAATTAGCTGAAGTGCCTAGGAAACCAGTGAGAAAGGTGCCTGAGTATGCTGAAGGGGTGGGGCTGAAGTGATGGCCAACGGAAAGACTGCTATGTTTGGGAGCAGGGAGAAGGAGAAGCTGCAGCCTTGTCTGACTGAATTTACCACTTCTGATTGAATTAATGGCATTCTCCTGAATATAAGGGGTCAGTTTTTCTAGGCACTTTGTAGGCATAAATTTCTGACTTATACATGATTATATAAGGTAGGCTGGCTCTTGCTCTCCCTCTCAAGCAGGTTAAAATGCTTTAGGAACTGGAATTTCAATTATGAATTTGGTGGAAATAGCACATCAATTTGAAATACTTTACCTACAAAACAAGTAACAATTTACTTCTATGAATATCACATACTTATAATTGCATATAAGACTACATTAAACACAACCACTCCTATTGAAAAGGATTATAGGTTGGGTTTCTGATCTCATTTGTCAATTGCAAAGCATACCATAGGTAACTGACACTAAAAGAACCCTAACCAGAGATGATTGCTTCTATCTAAATACTTCAGTTCCACCAAGTCATGAGTTGCGCTGCAATCAACCTAGGCCCACACGCACAAGAGATGAACACATGGAAACATGAAAAAACAAAGCATTCACCCATTAAAACAACTTTCTTAATTTTTATTACTACAGGAAGTGTTTATAATGCATGCATTTAATATTACTAGGTTTTAGTCAAAAGCACCTTGTCTATGGACACACACAAAAAAGAAAATCAAATGGGGTTTATTTATAGATTCTCAAATTATGTCTGCCATTTTTATTTAAAAAATAAAAGTTATGATGATTATTAAACTGATTCTGCACATTTTAAGAGATGCATACCATGGCTACTGGTATTTCTCTTGGTTCTTCTTTAATATGTGACAAATGTGGAGGTGCCTCCATGTTACCTACAGGACATCCTGCAAGCTGTTCTGGAAGTTCACTTCTTTCTGCACCAGCATTTTCTTTACTATCAGAGAAGGAGTCAACTCTACTATCAGCACTGCCATCCTCTTGGCAGTCTATAGCACTGCCGTTATCTATTTCAGCTTCATCTAACACACTAATATCCATCATGTCAATATCCTGCAAGTTATCCAAACTTGCTTCAACATCCTCCTGCAAAAAGAAAAAAAAGCATATATAATAGCCTTTGGGACTCAAACACAAAATTGCTACTCTGTAGCTTCAAGACAAGCTAGTCATACCTGAACATCTCCAAAATCCTCCTCGAGCCCATTGTCTTCAACTCCTTCTTCCTCCAGTTTATGCCCTAACAAGACAACAGTAATTTAAAACAAAACAAGCATGCATTCAAAGATCTAGGCAACAAAAAACATGACTTGAATCAAGCCCAGTTCTTGCACATTGTAAATTAAATCAGTTAATGGTTTTCTGGGCTGTACCATTTCAGCCTGAATGCTCATTTGAGGTGCGTGTGTATGATAACAAAAAAACCAAGAACTCCAAGCAGAGAGAAAGCTAGAATGTCAGAAAAGCAACAAAATTTGTAACTTTTTTGTAACCACAAAAAGACTAACAAATTTCTTTTCAGCACACACTTTTGTGGATTACAATCCACTTCCTCAGATGCACAAGGTGAAAAGTTTAGCAGTAAAGTAGGAGTGGTCAAACCACATGAGGCTCTTTGACATACAGTGGGCCCTTGGTATTCATGGGGGGGGAGCTGTTCCAGGACCCCCGCAGATACCAAATTCCATGGATAATGAAATCTGCCGGGAGGGGCTTGTGTGGCGTCACAATTACTTACCTGGGGTCACATCTGGCCTTCTGGAGGTTGCACACGGCCTCCCCGCACCTCAGAGCGCTTCCCAGATACAACTGGAAGGCATTTCTGATCATGTCTGGGAAGTCTTCCAGTCACAGACTCGGCATCCATGGATAAAGAGGGCCCCGTGTATGAGGAACCAGGCTGCTTGCATGTAACATTAAAAAGATGGCAGAGCAGCTTATAAACTGATTCCAGGGGGAAAGCCAACAGGAACCAAGTGGTGTCTGGTTCAGGACTCCTCATCCCTATGGAACGAGGGTGGAGAAGTTGGAGAACAGCAGAAAAATGGCAGAATAGGAATTAGGTGGGCAAGGATGAAGGAACGTGACAGCCAGTCCAGTAGAACAAGAGGCAGGGATAATGTATCAAATAAAACGCCCTCTGTAAAGTGCAAAAAAGGCTAGGGCATGATCTGAATCCATTTTGTCAAATTGCCTCCATTTTGTAAGAAAGAGCTGAAGCTGCTAAATTTCCAGCTGGTGGTAATCAGCTTACTTAGAATGGTGTTCTATTTCCCTTGTTTTTTGCAGACAGGTGAGATCATAGCTGGGGGTCAGGGACACTGTTTGCAAAGACACACCTAATCAGGAAGATTCCATCCAGCTAGTGCTGCAATCAAGAACATTTTGCATAACCGAGACCCATCATTAAGTGGTGTGTATATGTAACCTTTTCTGACCTTTATGCAACCTCCGAACATTCCATCACTCCTTCAGGAGATTTCTCACCTTTGGCTGATTGGCTGTACTAGAGGAAGTATAAAGATGGTCTGAAGATCTGATGGTGTGATTATCTGTACTCCAAAACTGGGGTACAGATCATCACACTATCAGATCTTCAGACCATCATCAGACCTTCAGAGAGCATCAGAGAAGATCATCAGACCACCAGAGACCTTCAGATCTCCTTCTCCATGCCTGTCCAAGATGTCCAGCATGGACCTACTACCTAGTTGGACTGAGAAGGTGGTGAACCAGCAGGGCTAACTACCTTAGAAGTATTGGGGCCGAGTCAGGAATATATAGTTTTTTCTTATTTTAATGTGTATCTTGGTTAAGTCTCTGTTGGTTCTTTTAAGCCTTTCCAAGATACATAACTTAATTTTTTAATAAATTACAGTTAAGCTATAAGCTTTATTTATGAGAACTTGGAACTAGTCTAAATTCATCTTGCTACTTGGATACTCTATCATTTTAAGTTAAGCTTCATAGCTTCGGGCTACGTCCCTGTAGTCAGGGCTAGTTTTGCCTGTGGAGTTATTGTCTATACATTCCCCTTTGGAGGCTGTTTACTCTTAGCTAAGTCCCAGGTTGGTGACAGAGGTTGTTGCCTTGAATTGTAAGTGCTTAAAGACACACTCTGTTGAATATTCACAACTCATATGGGCCCTGGGCTGGTTATAGGGCATATGAGCCTGTCAATTATACCCTTCTTGGGGGACCCCCATATACAGATGCTTCTATGCCAATGCTCGAAGTTTCCAAGTGAAGATGGTGGGAACTGAAATATTTGTAGGCTAAGGAAAACACTGATATAGTAGGCATAATGGAAACTTGGTGGAATGATGAGAACCAGTGGGAAACTGCAACCTCAGGCTACAACCTCTTGAGGAGGGATAGGGAGGGGAGAGTAGGAAGTGGGGTGGCCATCTACGTCCAAGAAGGGGTAGAATACAACAAAGTTTAAATTGAAGGTGTGTCTGACTCCACCATAGATTCACTGTGGGTTAAACTACCAGGCACAAAGCGTAATAGTTGGGGTGTGTTATCGTCCTCTGGATCAAAAACTTCAAGGGGACCTTAAAATGAGGAAACAAATCAGAAAGGTGACAAAAAGGGACAGGGTTGCAATCATGGGGGATTTCTATTATCCTCCTATAGAAAGGGTCAACTCCTGCTCTGGTCAAGAAAGAGAGACTGGTTTCCTTGATAGTCATGCTAAATGACTGTGCTTTGGCTAGTCAAGAAACCCACCAGAGGGCATGTGACTCTGGATTTAATACTGCATTGTACCTGGGACCTGGTTAGGAACATCAATGTTACTGAGCCTTCAGAGAACAGTGACCATGCTGTGATCTGTCTTGCCATGCATGTTGGGGGAAGAATGCCAAACTAATCAGACACAAAAAGCCTTCCCAAGGACAGATTTCCATCAATTAAGGAGGCTAGTTTAAAATAAATTGAAAGGAAGGCAAAAAGAGTCCAATCTCTCCAGGCTAAAAGGAGCCTGTTTAAAACAACCTTAGTAGAGGCCCAGTAGAAGTGTATATTGCAAAGAAGGAGGGCCTGAATAGGTCCAGGAGACTGCCTGCATGGCTAACGAGTACAGTTAGAGACTGTAAAGGGCAAAGAGGTTTCCTTCTGAAGAAGGAAGTCTTGCCCTAATGAGAATAAAAAAGAACACAAACTCTGGCAAAAGAAATGTAAGAAGGTGATATGGGAGGCCAAGAAAGACTTTGAAGAACGCATGGCCAGCAACAATAAGGGGAATAATGAGATATTCTTTAAATACGTTAGAAATAGGAAACCTATCAGAGAAGCAGTTGGCCCACTGGATGGTGAGAGAGGGAAAGGGGAGATAAAAGGGGACTTTGAGATGGCAGAGAAATTCAATGAATTCTTTGCAGCGATCTTCATGGGAGAAGACCTCGGGAAGATACCACTGCCTGAATCGCCCCTCCTGACTAAGGAGTAAAATCAGATAGAGGTTAGTAGAGAAGATGTTTTAGACCTAATCAACAAATTAAAGGTAAGTTCCCAGGCCCAGATGGCATCCACCCAAGGGTTAGTAAAAACTGAAGAATGAAGTTGCTGATCTCTTAACAATAGCATGCAACTTGTCCCTTAAAACTGCCATAGTTCCAGAGGATTGGAGGATAGCAAATGTTACACCAATCTTTAAAAAACAAAGAGAGGGGACCTGGGACAGGCTGGTCAGCCTAACATCCGTTTCAGGTAAGATGGTAGAAAGCCTCATCAAAGATAAAATCCTAGAACATATAGAAGAACAAATGTTGCTGAAGGAAAGTCAGCATGGCTTCTGTGAGGGGAAGTCTTGCCTTATGGACCTTTTTAAATTCTCTGAAAAGGTCAACAGGCATGTGAACGTAGGCAAACCTGTGGATATTATATACCTGGCTTTGCAGAAGGCGTTTGACATGGTCCGTCACCAAAGGCTGCTGAGAAAACTTCAGTCAGGGAATAAGAGGACAGGTTCTCTTATGGATTGAAAATTGGTTGAGGACCAGGAAACAAAGAATGGGGGGAGGCAATGGGCAATTTTCACAATGGAGATAGGTGAAAAGTGGAGTGCCCCAAGAATCTCTCCTGGGATCAGTGCTTTGGAGACAGGCATAAGTAATGAGGTGGCCACATTTGTGGACGACAGTAAACTTATCCAGGTGGCGAAAACCAGAAGGGATTATGAAGAGCTCCAGAAAGATCTCTCCAAACTGGGGGAATGGGCAGCAAAATAGCAGATATGTTTCAATGTAGGCAAATGTAAAGTGACGCACTTGGGGCAAAAAATCAAAACTTCACATATAGGCTAATGCAAAGGTTCCCAAATTTTGGGAGCCAATTTCAGGTGAGTCACAAAGCACCTTAGGTAGCCATATTAAAAATATGGGAAAATGGGATGCTGGAAAGGGGGAGGGATGTGTGTGGGGTTTTTGTTTTGCTTGTGTAAAGGTTGTAAATGGGGTTTTTTCTGATTTACTTTGCTGTTGGAAAATGACTGAGAAATAATCCAATTTATCTCTGCATTATCAGGAAAGCAACAGGCTCTGGCATAACACTTCTGGCAGGTCCCGGTCATTCTAAAAAGTCGGTCCCAGTGCTAAAAAGTTTGAGAACCATTGGGCTAATGGGTTCTGAGCTGTCTGTGACAGTTCAGGAGAGTGATTTTGGGGTACTAGTGGATAACTCATTGAAAGTGTCAACCCAATGTATGGCGGCAGTGAAGAAGGTCAATTCCATGCTTGGGATAATTAAAAAGGGGATTGAGAATAAAACAGCCAATATTATGCCAGTTGTTTTCAAACTTGGGCTTTGCGATGTCCCAGCCTGAAAAACACTGCCTGAGTCACTTTAAGGGGCGGGGGCAGGGGAACTGCAGCGATGCGATTGCTACGATTGCGTTGCTACTAGGCATAGATCAGGGCTGGGGACATACAAAATTATGCATGGGATGGATAGAGTGGCTAGAGGGATGTTCTTCTCCTTCTCTCACAACACCAGAACCAGGGGACATCCACTAAAATTGAGTGCTGGGAGAGTTACAATGGATAAAAAGAAATACTTTTATACCCGGTGGGTAATTAATCTGTGAAACTCCTTGCCACAGCAGGTGGTGATAGCATCTAGCCTAGGAGCCTTTAAAAGGGGATTAGACAGATTTCTGGAGGAAAAGTCCGTCGCAGGCTACAGGCGGTGCAACCTCCTCATTGTAGAAGCAGGCTACCTCAGAATGCCGGTTGCAGGGGAATGACAACGAGATGCAAGTATCTAGTTGTCTTGTGTGCTTCTTGAGGCATCTGGTGGGCCACTGTGAGATACAGGAAGCTGCACTAGATGGACCTATTGCCTGATCTAGTGGGGTTTTTCATATTCTTATAATGTACGGCTCACAGAAATATGGTAGCTAAACTCCTTTTTGCATCACAATTAATGTAAAAAGTAAATTAAAAAATTTCAATCTTTATAATTATTTACTGGGCAAAAAACTAATCGTCCACTGGATTAAAACATAAGTAATGTTCACAGTGAATGAATATATTTAAGAATTTAAATGCTTCCTGAATATTGCGGCTCTCAAACATCTGTAGTTAAGCAAGTTTGGCCACCCCAATAAATGCATGCATCAAGCTAAGAAAATGGGGGTGGGAGATATAAGAGATGGTAAAAAGGACTGTGGGATAAAATCAGTAATGTCAAGGTTCACATAGAATTATTCTCCTCAGCATCCTGTTTTTCCATGTGGAGACTTTTTTTGTATGGAGGACCAGTCAATCAGGCAACCCCCTCTCATGCACCCTGAAATAGCACCGTCTGAGATCGATCTAAATATCTATCTTCTGTTCATGAGAACTAGGTTTAAGTTATTTTAATTGAAATGTCAATCTGTGAACGGCATCTGGAAAGCAGTCTTCAGTTAATAAGTGAAGTCCAGCATAGACCTAAACTGTGATCCTTCAGACAACAGATCATGTAGGCCATGCCTCCTTAAAAGGTTCAAGAACTTAGAGGACACAAAAGTCCAACATCAATATAATAGATAAATTTCATTTCTCAGTTAAATACAAGAAACAGAAAGTACCGTAAATAAACTAAACCTCCTCCTCTACTCCCTTGCATACCTTTGCTGCTTCTCTTCGGAGTCTTCTTGATAGTTATTTCTGATACCACTGGAATCTCATCAGGGTGTCCCCCTTCCTCCTCAACTGCCTATTAAAGATAAAAAAAGGCATTGCTTATTAACCATTAATAGCACAGATCATCCAAGAAGGAAAAAATAGCTAAGTGTTTAACCCAGTGTTTTTCAACCACTGTGACATGGCATATTGGTGTGCATGAAAGTTTGGGGGAAAGTCATATATTAGTAGGGCCACTGGGGGGTGTGAGCCCCCAGAAGGAGTGCAATGTTCCTTGTCAATTGTAAAAAACTGATGGTGTGCCTTGACAATTTCAGCGTGTAGTCAGTATGCCATGAAATGAAAAATGTTGAAAATTGCTGGCTTAACCCATGACTGTCCATCTGCAACAAATATATTCTCAAAGGTCTTGGAGGGCTCCCACACATAATGTGGCCCACTGCATCCATTTTAATTTTCACACACTCCAGTGAAACAGCTTTAGAGTTACTACTTGACTTCCAAGAGAAGAGATTTCTAGAGCAGTGCTCTTCAAACTGTGGGTCGGGACCCACTTGGTGGGTTGCGGAAAGTTGTGAGCAGCCATCTTGGAAACTGCAGGTCTTACTTTTGTTATATTCTTTTTGTGAGTATTAACAGTTTGAATTTTCAAGTGAGGGTTTTTAAAAAAATTTTGTTTTTAAATTCAGGGCTTTTATATAATATTTTGTCCTAATCTTGCTTTTTGTCAGGGATTGCTACAATTATTGCAGTCCAAGAATGCCAATTTGAATTTCAGGAATGCCATTTTATTATGTTTATTATTAGGCACTTCCTGCTTGATGATGTTACTTTGTGCGCCATAACATCACTTCCAAGTTAAAGATATCACTTCTGGTGGGTCCTGACACAAGTGCCATTCTAAAAAGTGGGTCCTGGTTTGAAAAGTTTGAATACCACTGGTTTAGGCCTAAAGGAGGAGGCCTAGCAGACATTGGCCTAGCTGATGTATCTTTTATTTCTAGGGGTGTTTAAAAATGGTGCTATTTTACACAGATGCCGTGATTTAAAAGGCAGAAAGTGGTGTTCGCAGTGTCAAACATTAATCCTATTCTTCCACCTGGAATTCTTTTCAGCTTGTAGAAGCTCTTTGGCTTGTGAGGAAGCACTTGGGCTTCCCCAGCAGCAGCTTTGGTCAGCTGCTTAGCTGTGCTGAGGTGGCACTGCTGAAAGGGTGGTGTGTATGAAAGAGTGGCCGAAGGTTCTCCCATATTTTAAAAATATGATTAAGATTTGCATTTTTCTTCTTCTGTCATTTGCAGCTAATGAGTTCCTATGTGAGAACAACGTATTTCTGATTATAACCCATTTAATGATATCACTTCTGGTCCTTAGCAGGAATAATGAATGCTATTCGGCTGACTGTATAAACGGAGTTATATACCCGAGTTTTAGATTTTAACTGTTTACATTATTTATTAATAATAATTAATTATCATCATTATTATTATTATTATTTCTATCCCGCCTTTCTTTCACACTGAAGGGATCCAAGCAGGCTAACAATTTAAAAACATAGAAACAAATACAATTACAATAAAAACAATATTAACAAGTATACAATAATTAAATTAAAACAAACACCCCTGACCCCCAACATTAAAGTACAGTTCAATAAAAACGCTACTCTGCAGTGTCCTTAAAAGCTTTCACAAGGTCCTAAGGCCCCGCTGAAAAGTCCACAAAGAGGGAGCTGTTCTTAATTCCAGGGGAAGAGAACTCCACAAGCGAGGTGCCACCCCCGAGAATGCCCTGTTCCTAGCTGCCACCCCTCTCTCTCACCTCTCTTGGTGGTGGCACAGACAGAAGTGTCCCCAATAATGACTGGAGGGGGTGGGTAGGTTTAAATGGACGAAGGCGGTCCCTCAAATACCCTGGTCCTGAGCCATAAAAGGCTTTAAAAATCAAAACTAGTACTTTGAATTCAGCCTGGAAACGAAGTGGCAGCCAGTCACGTCTGTGTGCTGGCCTCTCTGACTCCGAGAGTGGTCCAAACATACTTTACGGTGTCCCTTGTGGTGGCCAAACTTTGCTGGCTTAGCTTATGCCGGCCTAACTCACTTTAGGATTACGCCCTGAGTCGAACCAACAACCCCCAGCAGCCACATGGAGTTCTGCACTAGTTGCAATTTCTGGACGGTCTTCAGAGGCAGCCCCACATAGAATGTGTTACAGTAATCTAATCTACATGTCACTAGAACGTGGGTCACCGTGGCCGGGTCTGAGCAACCCAGGTATGGTCACAGTTGGTGAATCAGCTGGAGCTGAGCAAAGACTTCCCTAGTCACAGTCGCCACCTGGGACTCCAGGAGCAGCTGCAGATCCAGGAGAACCCCCAAGCTGCGGACCTGCTCCTTCAGAGGGAGTGCAACCCCATTTAGAGCAGGACAATAGTCCAATATCCTAGGGAACATCTATCTTCTCAGAATTTAATTTCAGCCTATTCATCACATGCAGCCCACAATCTAGGACCTTGACTGCCCCCTTGGATTCAGAAGGAAAGGACCAATAGAGATAAAGGATAGGGCCTTGGGTGAGTTGCCAGCTCTAGCAACAAGAAAATACCCCAGAGGTACTGATGGCACCCTACCCCAAACCTCTGGATGACCTCTCCCAGCAACTTTATGTAGATGTTAAGCAGCATGGGGAATGGAACCTTACCGCACCACACTTAAGGGGCCGGGATGATGAGCTAGCCTCCCCCAGCACCTGGAATCTGTCAGCCAGGAAGGAGTGGAACCACTGCAGAACAGTGCCTCCAAGTCCCAACTCAGGCAACTGACCCAGAAGGATACCATGGTCAATGGTGTCAAAGGCCGCTAAGATGTCCAGCAGGACTAACAGGGACACACTCCCCCTGTCCATTTCCTGGGGCAGGTTATCCATCAAGGCGACGAAGGCAGTCTCTGGTTCCAAATCCTGGCTTGAAGCCAGACTGGGATGGATACAGATAATCCACTGAAGCTGGGATGCCAGCACCCGCTCAATCACCTTGCCCCAAAATGGGATATTTGAGATTGGCCGAAAGTTGTTCAGAGTAGTGGGATCCAAGGAGAGTTTCTTCAAGAGGGGGTAAACCACCACCTGCTTCACAGTCAGCGGCAACACCCCCTCCCTCAAAGATGAGTTCAGAACCCTCTTTATCAACTTACCCAGCCCTCCCTAGGGAGATCTAATTAGCCATGCTGGGCAAGGGTTGAGCAAGCAAGCAGCAGGTCTCACACTCACAGCATCCTGTCCACATCCTCAGGTTCTACAAGCTGAAAAGAATCCCAGGTGGAAGAGTAGACAGGTGCCTCAGGGATATCACTAGATATTCCTAATGTGGTATCCAAGTCATGCCGGTTCTGATTGACATTACCAGCACTGTTGTGCAAATGTGTCACAGGAGCCTCTGTGTGTTCCTCCCCACCAATGCAGGGGGCCAAGTGGAGTGGGCCACGGACCACACAGAAAAGCTCAACCAGACAGTTCTCCGCAGATGCGATGGTGACAGAGACATAAGCTCTCTTAGCTGCCACTACTTTCATAGAGTTGGCTCTAGAAGGAACTCTAGCCTAGATGCTGTCAGATTCAGCCCAAGTCTTTTGCCGTCTCTCCAGAACTTTGCCCCATCGTCCACAGCTCCCCAGAAAACCAAGGAGCTGCCGCTCTTACTCTGCAGCTGGTCAGAGGCTGCTCAGGAGTGATCTCATGCAGGGCCCTGCTCATCTCTCAATTCCAGAGATCAACCAGGGCATTGGGTGAGTTGCCAGCTCTAGCAATAGGAAAATCCCCCAGAGCCCTCAGGAATTCATCTGGATCCATCCTCTTCCGAGGGCAAACAATGAGGTCCCCTACCACTGCAAAGGCACAAGGCCGCAATAAGCCTAAATCTCACCAGGAAGTGATCTGTCCATGACAAAGGAGTGATCTTAATCTCCTCCACCTCCAGATCACCATCAACCTGCCCAGCAGAGAGCATCAGGTCCAGTGTGTGTCCCGCATCATGCATTGGGGCAGATATTCTCTGAGAATATCATGGTTGCCATGGTGGCCATGAAATCTTGAGCTGTAGTTATCCCTGGAGCCTCAGCATGGACATCAACGTCCCGCCAGCACTAATACGCAAGGGGACTCCAAAACCACGCCCGAGATCACCCCAGTCAACTCAGGCAGGGAGACTGCTGGGCATTACGGCAGGCAGTACACCAACAGAATCCTTATTCTGTCTCGTCCCTCCAAAATGACATGAAGGCACTCAAATCTCGTGGACTGCTGGACCTGGTAAGACGACCCTGTAGTCATGGCTGCTACAGTACCTGGTAACCTGGTGGACAAATCTGAAAGAGGCTTACACCTCCCAATTCATTTAGCCAGGTTTCTGTGATACACACCAGGTCAGTACCCTTAAAGGTAAAGGTTTCCCCACGACCGAATGGTCTAGTCGTGACCGACTGTAGGGGGCGGTGCTCATCTCCGTTTCAAAGCCTGTGAGCCGGCGTTTTTGTCCGATCATGGTGGCCAGCATGATTCTACGCCGTAGCGCACAGAACGCCGTTACCTTCCCACCAAAGTGGTTCCTATTTATCTACTTGCATTTTAGGTGCTTTCGAACTGCTAGGTTGGCAGGAGCTGGGACAAGCAACGGGAGCTCACTCCGTCACGTAGTCTCGAACTCCCAACCTTGCGGTCGAAAGCCCAGCGACAGCGGATTAACTCGCTGCGCCACCACGTCCCCCTGTCCCCCAGAGCCCTTATCATTTATTAAATCCTGGATGAGGCAAATTTTATTATTCACTGACCTGGCATTCAGAAGCAGCAGTTTCAGACTCAGGGGATCATTGCCTAGAGTGCCAAGGGTCAGAGACAATCTGTCTGTGACTGACCCTCCTTCTCCTGTAACGGCCACCCCAACCCCCACTGCCATATCTTCCACAACTTGTCACTCTACTAATGGCAGTTCCCTCCCCCAAACTCCCCTCCCCTGGGATCTCTCATGATGTCAAGCACATTGCCCTTTAGCAGGGCTGACCTTTCACCACAAAACCTAAACCACTTTGACACAATTCCCCCTCAACTCACTATCAGCTCTTTGTCTAAAAACTTTTCCTACCAATCCAACCACCATGAACAGCAACCCTCACCCCACCTCTCACTATGACTTAGGTTCCTGCACACCCCTAGCTGAAGCAGGATAACCACACACACCCTGTCCCCCTCTCACCAAGGCAGAGGTAACCACCTATACCTTAACCTCCTTTGTAAGGCCAAGATTAACCAGCCCTTACCTGAGAAAACCTCACTCTCACCCCCCCACACACACTTCCACTTTCAATCAACTCTCAGACTGACATGGCACACCCTCATCTCCTTGCAAATGTCTCAATACTGCATAGCTAGGCAATGAGCATGGACAAGGGTGCAGGGCTGGCAGTTGATGATCCAAGGGAATTAAATAGCTTCAAACCAGAGGTCTTGATCCACTGGGCAAAGAGCCACAGGCAAAGAGCCCTTAAGCTCTTGCTCTTTGGCTTGCGCAAGGCTGATATACCTGTGAAGGGGGGCGGACAGTCAACCTTCCACAGAAGCAGCACAAGAACCTCCATGGGGAGCCTCTGGGGCATAAGTTATGGGTGTGTACTTGGTGCAAGGAGCTCTAGGCACTCAGGGAGTGGATTTGCTTCCTAGAGGCCTTGGTTGCAGACCGGGAGAAGCAGAAGCAGGCAGAGAGACTTCTGGGGGCAGCAGAAGCAGGCAGAGAGACAGTGAGACTTCTGGGGACATGTAGGTATCGTTCCACGATCAGATGAGTACCCTTCAGCTACTAGGGTAGGAAATCTCAAGGCCGAAGGATGTCATTCTGGAAAGGAGGGAAACAATCCTCTAGTGGGGACCTCTTCTTCCAATGACAGGCCTGTATCCAGCTGCACTGCTCCTCAGAAGTTGGGGGCACCTTGCAGTGGGGGATTCTATAATCAGGAACATAGAGGTGGATTCTATAATCAGGAACATAGGTCTGTGGTGGATGCAAGGACCACATGATGACAGGCCTGCCTTGTGTGAAGATTTGCTCTAGATAGGCTGATAGAGAGTGCTGGGGCAGAGGTAGCGGTTATGGTGCATGTTGGCACCAATGATGTGGAAAAAGGTAGCCGGGAAGTTCTCGTGGCCAAATTAGATTTACTAGTTAGGAAGGTCAAAGCCACGACCACTGAAGGTTGCGTTCTCTGAAGTGCTACCTGTTCCATGTGCTGGGCCAGCTAGGTAGGAGGCGCTCAGGAGTCTTAATAGATGAATGAGAGGGTAGCATTAGGAGGAAGGGTTTAGACTTGTTAGGCACTGGGGAACATTTTGGGACAAGCTGGGCCTGAAGAAGAGGGTCAAGACTTGACTTGAATCAAACAAAACCAGACTGCTGGTGCATAACATTAAAAAATGGCAGAACAACTTTTAAACGGAATCCTGGGGGAAAGCCGTCCAGAGTCAAGCGACATCTGGTTCGGGACTTCTCATCCCTACAGAATGAGAATAGGGAAGTTAGACAACTGCAAAGTAAACGTTGTTGTTGTTGTTCAGTCGCTACGTCGTGTCCGACTCTTTGCCACCCCATGGCCCACAGCATGCCAGGCCTCCCTGTCTTCCACTAGCTTCCAGAGTTTGCCCGAATTTCCAGAGTTCCAGAATTTCATGTTCATTGCTTCGGTGACACTATCTAACCATCTCATCCTCAGCCGCTCCCTCCTCCTTTTGCCTTCGATCTTTCCCAGCATGAGGGTCTTTTCTAAAGAGTCCTCTCTTCTCAGGAGGTGGCCAAAGTATTTGACCTTCAGTTTCAGGATTTGTCCTTCCAGGGAGCAATCAGGCTTGACTTCCTGTAGGATTAACCGATTGGATCTCCTTGCAGTCCAGAGGACTCTCAAGAGTCTTCTCCAACACCATAATTCGAAAGCAAAGTAAATGCAGAGAATAATGAAGCAAACAAAAGGCCCTTCTTGGGAGAATCCATATGTTGTTGTTCAGTAGCTAAGCCGTGTCTGACTCTTTGCAACCCCATGGACCACAGCACGCCAGGCCTCCCTGTCCTCCACTAGCTTCCGGAGGTCACCCGATTTCATGGAGAACCCATATACACATGCTTTTATGGAAATGCCTGGTCTCCAAGGGAAGATGGGAAAACTGGAATGTTTTGGTGGCTAGGGAAAATATTGCTGTAGTGGGCATAACAGAAATTGGTGAAATGCAGAGAACCAGTGGGGTATCGCAATAAAGGTGAAAGTAGAGGTTTCCCCACCACCAAATGGTCTAGTCATTACTAACTCTAGGGGGCGATGCTCATCTCTGTTTCTAAGCTGAAGAGCCAGCATTTTTCCGAGGACAAGTTTCCGAGGTCAAGTGGCCGGCATGACGATACGCCGAGGCACATGGAACACTGTTACCTTCCCACCAAAGTGGTACCTATTATGGTACTCGCATTTTTATGTGCTTTCAAACTGCTAGGTTGGCAGGAGCTGGTACAAGTGACAGAAACTCACTCTGTCGCTTGGTCTCAAACTGCCAACCTTTTGGTCAGCAAGCTCAACAGCTCAGTGGTTTATCCTACAGTGCCACCATGTCCCACAAACCCAGCTATAAACTATAAACTCAATAGAAGAGACAGGGAGGGCCATATTGGAGGTGATGCCAAGAAGTGGCAGAATCCAGGAGAGTGGAGATTGAAGGCAGATGCAACGCCTTCATAGAGTCACTGTGCAAAAATTACCAGGCTTAAGGAGTAATGTAATAGTGGGGCTGTGCTATCGCCCTCCAGATCAAAAACTTGAAGGGGACCTTGAATTAAGTAAACAAATCAGGTAGGCAGCAAAGAGGGACAGGATGGTAATCACAGAGGGCTTCAATTATCCTCATATAGACTGGGTCAACTCCTGCTCTGGTCAAAAAAAGAGACTGGATTCACTGACGTGTTAAATGACTGTGCCTTAGAGCAGCAAGTCATAGAGCCCACTCGAGGATAGATGACTTTGGATTTAATATTGTGTGCTACTCGGGACCTGGTTAGGGATGATGTTACTGAGCCTTTGGGAAACAGTGACTATGCTGCAATCTATTTCACCACGCATGTTGGGGGAAGTGCCAACCAATCTGGCACAAAAACCCTCGACTTCCAAAAGGCAGATTTCCTTCAAATGAGAAAACTAGTGAGAAAGAGGTTGAAAGGAAAGGTAAAGAAGTCCAATCTCTCCAGGCTGCGTGGAGGCTGTTTAAAATAACAGTAGCAGAGGCCCAGCGGAAGTGTACACCGCAAAGAAAGAAGGGTTCAACAAGGTCCAGGAGGGTGCCTGCATGGCTGACAAAGTTAGAGAAGCTGTAAAAAGCAAGGAAGCTTCTTTCTGTAAATGGAAGCCTTGCCCCAGTGAGGAGAATAAAAAAGAACAAACTCTAGCAAAAGACAAGTAAGAAGGTGATACGGAAGGCCAAGAAAGAGTTTGAGGAACGCATGGCTAGCAACATAAAGGGGAATAATAAAAGCTTCTTCAAATATGTTAGAAGCAGGAAACCTGCCAGAGAGGCAGTCAGCCCGCTGGATGGTGAGGGAGGGAAAGAGGCGATAAAAGGGGACTTGGAGATTGCAGAGAAATTAAATGAATTCTTTGCGTCCGTCTTCATGGCAGAAGAACTTGGGCAGATACCGCAGCCCAAACAGCCCTTCCTAACTAAGGAATTAAATCAGATAATGGTAAATAGAGAAGATGTTTTAGATCAAATTGATAAATTACGTATAAATAAGTCACCAGGCCCAGATGGTATACACCCAAGAGTTATTAAGGAACTAAAGAATGAAGTTGCTGACCTCTTAACTAGAGTATGCAACTTGTCCCTTCAAACAGCCACGGTGCCAGAGGATTGGAGGATAGCTAATGTCACGTCCATCTTTAAGAAAGGGAGAAGGGGGGACCCTGGAAACTACAGGCCGGTCAGCCTAATGTCTGTTCCGGGTAAGATGGTGGAAAGCCTCATCAAAGATAAAATCCTAAAACACGTAGAGGAACAAGTACTGCTGAAGGAAAGTAGGAAACCCTTCTGTAAGGGTAAGTCTTGCCTCACGAACCTTTTGGAATTCTTTGAAAAGCTCCGCAGGCACGTGGATGTGGGTGAACCTGTGGATATCATATACCTGGATTTTCAGAACCTTTTAGAATTGAAAAGGTGAACAGGCACATGGATGCAAGGAAACCTATAGCTACTATATATCTGGGTTTTAAGAAGACATTTGATGCAAGTCCATCACCAAAGGCTGTGGAGTAAACTCCACAGTCAGAGAATAAGAGGGCGATCTCCTATTGATAAGGAATTGGTTAAGGACCAGGAAACAGAGTATGGGTGTCAATGGGCAATTTTTACAATGGAAAGTGGCGAACAATGGAATGCCCCAAGGATCTGTCCTGGGGCCGGAGCTTTTCAACTTGTTCATCAATGACCTGGAGACAGGAACAAGCAGCAAGATGGCCACGTTGGTTGATGACACTAAACTTATCCAGGTGGTAAAAACCAGAAGGGACTGTAAAGAGCTCCAGAAAGATATCTCCAAACTGGGAGAATGGGCAGCAAAATGGCAAATGCCTTCCATATAGACAAGTGTAAAGTGATGCATATTTGGACAAAAAAATCTAGATATATCTAAAAAATCTAAAATATAGACTAATGGGTTCTGAGCTGTCTGTGACAGATCAGGAGAAAAATCTTGTGGTGCTGGTGGATAGCTGAATGAAAACGTTGAACCAGTGTTATGTGCGTTAGCCTTGTAGAAGGCCAATTCTATGCTCTGGATTAGAAAGGGGGATTGAGAATAAAATGGCCAATATTATTATGCCATTGTACATTATGCATTATGTATTATGCCATTGTATTATGCAATTGTAAGGCCACACCTGGTGCACAGTGTATAGTTATGGCCATCACATCTCAAAAAGCACATAACAGAATTAGAAAAGCCCAACAGTATTAGGGCTTTTCACTCTAGAACAGTGGTTCCCAAACTATAGGTCGGGACCCACTTGAGGGTCACAAGCCAATTTCAGGTGAATCACAGATCACCTAGGGGAGCCATATTGAAAAGATGGGATGCAGGCAAGGGTCAGTACTCGGACAGTACAACCGGACAGGACACAACTCGGACAGTACAACCGGAGAACAGCAGGGTGCCCCCCCCGTTTCCTTTCTCCCGCTCCGCCTCCGGACGGGGGGGGGGATGTTCGCTCGACCCTCCGCGGCCCATCAGGCGGCTTCACGCACTCCCTGCCTGGCCGAAGGCCGCTCACCTTGCGAAGGCGCTCCAGGAGGACGCTCTTGTTGCCGCCGCTGTCCAGGTTGCGACGCTTCAGCTCGGCCCGCAGGTCGATCACTCGCAGGTCGCCCAACCGCCGCGTCGCCGCTGCGCCCCCGGTGCCGCCACAGGGCGGAGGGGGAGTCGGCACCATCGCCTCCTCACCGCCCGGCCCAGCCTTCGCTTGGCTTCCGTCCTCCGCAGGAGCCGCCATGAGCGGGGCTCAGAGTAGACGCCGCTTTGGCTTTTGCTCTCCTCTAGCGGGGAAGGGCAGGCAAGGGGGTCGCAGCTTCAGTCGGACCGCTTCTCTCCCCCCTCCTCAGACAAAATGGCGGGAAGGCCCGGACCTCAGAAAGCCACAGCGGAGGGCGAACGGGGCGCACCGCGCATGCGCGAGGAAAGAGGCTGGGGCGGGGAAAGAAATAAGCCTTTTCCCCTTACATAAGTTGATAAATAACTGCGAGTACCGTACTTAGAATGTAATTTGATTATGGAATCTGGATCAGAAGTAACGACTTCAGAAAGGCTGGAGGTGGCGTGTCTTTCCATAGATGGAGTGCTCCTGATTCAGTGAACGAATACCTTCACTGAATAGCTTCACCTTCAATGAATACCTCATTCACTCATTAATGAATGTCGGTTTTGATAAATATATTAAACTTTTCCCTCCCGGCCCCCAAGTGACACTTCCCTCCTTCAATCCACTCTCTCAAATGCCGTTAAAATACCTGGATGTATATTAAAATTCTTGTCTCTGGGACTGAAAATCAACTTTTATTAATTTTTATAGCAAGTCTGGCTTAGTCAGAAAAAAAACTCAGAGCAACAGCCCCAAATGTTGTTGTTCAGTTGCTATGTCGTGTCTGACACTTCACGACCCCATGGACACCAGGCCTCCCTATCCTCCACTAGCTTCCGGAGTTCGCCCAATTTCATGTTCATCGCTTCAGTGACACTGTCTAACCATCTCATCCTCTGCTGCCCCTTTCTCCTTTTGCCTTCAGTCTTTCCCAGCATGAGGGTCTTTTCTAAAGAGTCCTCTCTTCTCAGGAGGTGGCCAAAGTTATTTGAGCTTCAGCTTCAGGATTCGTCCTTCCAGGGAGCAATCAGGCTTGACTTCCTGTAGGATTGACTGATTGGATCTCCTTCCAGTCCAGGGCTCTCTCAAGAGTCTTCTCCAACACCATAATTCAAAAGCATCTATTCTTCGGCACTTGCCGTTTTTATGGTCCAGCACTCACATCCATACATTGCTACTGGGAAAACCATCGCTTTGACTATGCGAACCTTTGTTGGCAGGGTGATGTCTCGGCTTTTTATTAAGTTGTCTAGGTTCGCCATAGCTTTCCTCCCAAGAAGTAAACGTCTTTTAATTTCATGGCTGCAGTCACCATCTGCGGTGACCTTGGAGCCCAGGAAAATAAACTCTGTCACTGCTTCCATTTCTTCCCCTTCTATTTGCCAGGAAGTGATGGGAGTGGTTGCCATGATCTTAGTTTTTTTTTAATGTTGAGCCTCAAAGTCAATTTTGGCACTTTCCTCTTTCACCCTCATCAGAAGGTTCTTTAGGTCTTCCTCACTTTCTGCCATTAGAAAGTGCCTCATGCATATTTGAGGTTGTTGGTATTTCTCCCAGCAATCTCGATTCCAGCTTGTGAATCATCCAGCCCAGCCTTTCTCATGATGTACTCTGCATATAAGTTAAATAAGCAGGGGGACAATATACAGCCTTGTTGTACTCCTTTCCCAATTTTAAACCAATCAGTTGTTCCATGTCCAGTTCTAACTGTTGCTTCCTGGCCCGCATACAGGTTTCTCAGAAGACAGATCAGGTGGTCTGGTACTCCCATCTCTTCAAGAACTTGCCACAGTTTGTTGTGATCCACACA
>JAJKFI010000113.1:43171-59432 GCA_029204185.1 Lerista edwardsae | reverse complement strand
TGTCACTAAGCACACCTAGCTCTGACAAAAACAGCTGTCAGACCTGCGGTTAGACTGTTTCTGAGCTTGGGAATGGCACTTTTGCATGATTTCGGCCCATTTTGAGGCTGCCATCTTGGAAATGACCCACTTCTGGTAGTCAGAAGTTGGTCAAGTTTATTTCCTGCCAATACGCACACCTAGTACCGTCAAAAACAGTTGAAAGAGCTTTTATTGCAATTATCGAAATTTGAGGGGTCTCTTTTCGCTAACTGCACTGCACTATTCCTGCCCACAATAGTAGATGTAATGGTCATCTGAATTAAATTCTCCCATTCCTGTCTATTTTAGTTCACTAACTCCCATGATGTCGATGTTCAGTCTTGACATCTTGCATTTGACCACATCTAGCTTACCTTGATTCATAGACCTGACGTTCCAGGTTCCTATGCAGTATTGTTCTTTGCAGCATCGTACTTTCCTTTCACTTCCAAACACATCCACAGCTGAGCTTCCTTTAGGTTTTGGCCCAGCTACTTCACTCTTTCTGGAGCTACTAGTACTCGTGTTCTGCTCTTCCCCAGTAGCATAATGGACACCTTCTGACCTGAGGGGCTCATCTTCCAGTGTCATATCGTTTAGCCTTTTTGTACTGTAATCCATGGGGTTTTCTTGGCAAGAGTACTGGAGTGGGTTGCCTTTTCCTTCTCCAGCGGATCACGTTTAGTCAGAACTCTCCACTATGACCTGTCCATCTTGGGTAACCCTACATGGCATAGCTCACAGCTTCATTGAGCTACTCAAGCCCCTTTGCCACGACAAGGCAGTGATCCATGAAAGGGGCCCCAAATGTACTCTACATCTATTATGGGATGACTTTCTACAACTGGACAGGATTTCAAATTCTGGTGATTTTCTGTTTCAAAACTGCCGCCACCTCATCTCCAGTAGGAAGGCATTGAAATAACTAAGGGCCAGATCCTATTCGACTTTCCAGCACCCAGGCAGACACAGTGCAGCCTCTGCATGTGCTTTTAACGTCTGAGTAACAATTCACACTACATGAATTGTAAGGTTCCATTCCCAGAGCCAAATCCTATCCAATTTTCCATTGCAGGTACAGAGATGCCAAAAGAGCATATACTGCATCCTGCAGCGGGGGGGGGGGACGGGACAGTGATGGAAGCCTCATCAACGTAAGGGAACATTTGTTCCCTTACCTTGGGGCTGCATTGTGTATTCATTCACTCAGTCAGAATTCACTGAATCAGGAGCACTCCATCTATGGAAAGACACGCCACCTCCAGCCTTTCTGAAGTCGTTACTTCTGATCCAGATTCCATAATCAAATTACATTCTAAGTACGGTACTCGCAGTTATTTATCAACTTATGTAAGGGGAAAAGGCTTATTTCTTTCCCCGCCCCAGCCTCTTTCCTCGCGCATGCGCGGTGCGCCCCGTTCGCCCTCCGCTGTGGCTTTCTGAGGTCCGGGCCTTCCCGCCATTTTGTCTGAGGAGGGGGGAGAGAAGCGGTCCGACTGAAGCTGCGACCCCCTTGCCTGCCCTTCCCCGCTAGAGGAGAGCAAAAGCCAAAGCGGCGTCTACTCTGAGCCCCGCTCATGGCGGCTCCTGCGGAGGACGGAAGCCAAGCGAAGGCTGGGCCGGGCGGTGAGGAGGCGATGGTGCCGACTCCCCCTCCGCCCTGTGGCGGCACCGGGGGCGCAGCGGCGACGCGGCGGTTGGGCGACCTGCGAGTGATCGACCTGCGGGCCGAGCTGAAGCGTCGCAACCTGGACAGCGGCGGCAACAAGAGCGTCCTCCTGGAGCGCCTTCGCAAGGTGAGCGGCCTTCGGCCAGGCAGGGAGTGCGTGAAGCTGCCTGATGGGCCGCGGAGGGTCGAGCGAACATCCCCCCCCCCGTCCGGAGGCGGAGCGGGAGAAAGGAAACGGGGGGTTGTACTGTCCGAGTATTGCGGGGTGTGAGAGAGGTGTTTGGTCGTTTTGATTGCGTTTTCTGACCGATTGCCTCGGTTATGGCAGAGGCAAGATATTTTCTTTAAATGCTGTACGTATTTAAAGGGGTAGGGGACGTACGGGCATCGAGGAGTGGAAGCGGCTAAAGGGGGAAAGCGATCTCGTTTCTCCTCTGCACATAGTTCTCCCTTGCATCCTGTATTTGACCGTCGGACAACCTAATTTGCATTCCCTATCTGGCTCATTCTCCCCTTCGATCTGTATCCGCTTATCTGTTTACCTGAAGCAGGCACGGGAGAAGACGTCCAGCAGAATACTGGGTAGAGGGGAGGGATAGGAAAGGTTTTCTTTTTTTTGGTAGGGGGAGGGAGAATAGGGGTTCAATGAGGAGAACGTAGGGAGGAAGAGAATGAATGGGGAGAACTATAGGGTAGGACCAAGGTAAAGAGAGGAATGGATGGGGGGGGGAGTGTCACTTGGGGGTGGGGAGGTCAGGTGCAATGTGCCCATAGTAGAGCACCTTGCTCTGTGTGAAGATGATGATTAAGAATATACCTCATGTTCCAGTGAAGTTCGCAAAGCAGTTTACAGGGAAAACCTAATAATCTGTCCCAAACAGTGTGCACAATCTTTTGGAATATTAACACTACAATAGGCCGTGTTTGGAAAGATCCAGTTCTATTTTTATTTTTACCTGACTACTTAGTGGGTGTTTTCAAAGGCTGAAACTACCCTACCTTGCATCCTAGAGCAACTGACAAAAGCTGCCAAGAAACTGAGCTAACAAATCCCAGTTTACTAGGTAAACTGGAAAGGAGAGAAGGAACAGCTTGCTGATTGGCTTCATAGTTGTTGATGGCTGACCTCTAGTTGGTTCACTGTCAGTTTTAGATCTTTGTGTAATTGCATTCTTAATTGCCATCCAAATTTGGATCTTTCTGACCATGGCCTATCAGCTTGAATAGTGTTAATACTGCTACCCTTAATTTTGTTGCCTAGACAGAGCGTAATTGCCTCTGACCTCTGCCTCTGTGTTAAGCAGACCCTAAAGAGTTCCCCTTTTTGTATTTCACTGCCTCGTTTGAAAATCATTCTGTCTGTGCAGACAGTAACTTTATTTTAGCAAGTTTCTGCTTTTGTTCTTTCTCTGTGTTTTTTTTTTAAACAACACCTGAACTCTATTTCTGAGCTTTTCTTCCAGTGAACATTGTCACACTAGGACCCTTCCTCATCTTTCCTAGCTCCCTTTGGCCACCATGGAGAGCCAATACCTTTTAAAGACTGGAGGGCAGGAAACCTTTGAAACTGTTTCTCATGTGAATTCTGATTATGAATGTCCTCCTACAAAGTGTATAACTGAAAAGTGATATATCTATTGTTTCTTTTTCGTAGGCCATTGAGGAAGAAGGTGGAATTCCTGATGAAATTCAAGTGGCTTCAGAGATCACCGTCAAAAGAACCCCAAAAAGAACTGTGAAAGGTACAAAGCAATGTACTTGTGTTACGCAACTGAATTTATGTTTGTTTAGAGCTGTTTGTTTGGAGCAGTTCTTTAATGTGGGTTCAGGTGCTCATTTCAAATTGGTGCCAGGTTGCTGGCCTAGAGCCCAAGCCTGTGCATATCTACTCAAAAGTAAGTAACATTATAGCCAATGGGGCTTACTCCCAGGAAAGTGTGGATTGGAGTGCAGCCTTATTCAGATAGTGATGGGGGGGGCAGTAGCATCGGTTTTTTTATATGAAGTAATCAATGAGGCTTACTCCTGTGAAGCCAGATATTCAATAACACAAAGTTAGGAATTTGAGGAAGGGTTATTAGCCATTCAGGAATCTCCTTTACTTTTAGCATAATCAGTGTCTGAAGTTGTATGAATTCTTTAAAGCTGTAACTACACTTGTTTTGGTCAGACTGAATTGCTGAGCTTGCATTTTGTGCTTTTAAGCCCAGGGTGGCTAGTGTGTGTTCTTCAGGACCACCTTATTCTTCAGAGCCTGGTCTGGAAACCGCTTCTTTATTTTGCCATGCTCACTTGCCATGAGCCTTGCAAGTGGTTGAGCTATGAAATAAAAGTTGGTGCCACTTAGGAAGAGCTTCATAGCCATGAAGTGCATATGCATACTAGCTTATATAAGTGTGTGTATATTTAAATAGGACATATAATTTACATACACAATCCAAAAGATAGTTGCAGTTTTGGTAGCTTTGTGGTTTTAAGCATTTTAAGCTTTGTGGTTTTCTTGTTATGTAGCATAAAGATTTCTTCAGTCATGGTCTAAGTGGGGAGGGGTGTGCATGAAACCAGCCATTTGGTGATGTTTAATCTTGAACATCTTTTAGGGCGTAAACTTGAAGAAGAAGAAAGTGAAGACAATGGTTTGGAGGAAAACTCAAGAGATGGACAGGTATCGGAAATTGCAAAGAATGATTTTGAGTTAAAAAGCACTATTTACAAGCCAAAGTAACAATAGTCTCTGACTGTTCACCCTACTCTTGTTATAGGAGGACATTGAAGCAAGTTCAGATAACTTGCAAGATATTGACATGATGGATATAAGTGTCTTAGATGAAGCTGAAATAGATAACACCAGTGCCATTGATTATGGAGATGACTACAGCACTGAGAATGTTCTTGAGTCTGATAATAAAGACAATGTTGATGCAGAAATGAAAGAACTTCCAGATCAACTGATGGACAGTGAGGTAGAGCATTGGTGTCTTTTTTGTTTTCTGCCACTCTTTTGATTATTATAAGCTTAGAGACCTGTACCCAAAGATTTGACTGGTTAGTTATGATCAATATGAAACATTCAGGTTCCCATTACACCTTAGTCACCATTCTTCCTAGCCCAAAGAGTGGTTCTATGCTGCACCCTGGCAACCATCAGCAGAATAATCTGATCCCTGCACAGTAACATTTTTTTGCCAACATCTTCACCTTCAGCAGTTGGAGGTTCACAACCATCTCATGACACTGCTGCAAATCAGATGGTGATAGGGAAAGCTGGCTGGCATAACTTGTTATCTAAAACTTAATGGGCTGACTGTGTGTACCATTTTTTTTTACTTTCCATATATAGTCACATTTAAGTGTTTGTTTTTATTCATATTTAGCCAGAGAATTCCTTTGTATTTTCTGTTGAGTAACTTTAACTTCCTGTAAGGCATGTATGTTTTCTTCTTGTTCTTCCAGGAGAATGGGGAGGAAACAGATAGTGTGCTTGATGCTGCTTTACCTGGTTTATCAGCAGTAAAGGTAATTGTTCAGGTTTGCATTTTAGTGCCCTCAGTCAGCTGCTCATTTTTAACAGGAGCTATATTTTCAGCATTGACTCCTTGCAGTAACTTCTGGAAGAAAGAGCAACTTTTCAACTACTTGCTTCCATTTTCCTGTGCTTTGGTTTGGAAGTAGTGAGGAACCAAGCTGCCCAGTAACAGGGCTATCTCTAAGCCTCTTCGGTGCTATTCACACTTCAGAAGAGATGATTGAAGAGACCTTTGCCTCTGTATAAGCTTGCAAGAAAGTGGCTAGAGGTCCCTAATAGTATGAAAGAAGAATCCTTGAGATTCTTCTTTCTGTACTGTACTGGGAGTCAGACTTTGTGGGATAGATTTGGCTCCCAGTCCTCTGGTTGTCTATCTTTGCTGCAGTTTATCACAGTATGCTCTAGCTGCTGTCATTCAATAAAACTTCTAATTGAATTTCTTTCGTCCAAGTGGTAGTAGTGCCACTAGTAGTATTTCACAGTGTAGTATGTGGAACTTGGCTCCAGTGCTGTGGTGGTAATACAACCTAACTCCACTGGAAGCACAGATGTCTGGGGCCATGGTACACTAGATGGCAAGATGTGATGGTGCAATTGCTTGCCCTTTTAAAACGAGCACAGTTTGGGGGACGGTGGTACAGAGTAAAGCCCCAGCTGTGGAACTAGCCACCCACTTGTTAGCATCATTCTCTCTGCGGTTCCCGTGCTTGTGTTCAGACCCCTTTGGCGGCAGCATGGCATCACAACACCTTCTCCAGAGGTCCAGTGATTATTTCATTGTCAAACTCTCAAGTTGCCAAGCTCTACTGCCACTACACCACATACCTTAGCAGGAAGAGCTCTTGGGCTCAGCTCTTCATAGTTGTGTTGCTTGCAAGCATGGTACCGACAGAAGGTGGTTCTTGGAAAAGTAGAATGGGGAGTTGAAAAGTTGTGCTCTAATCTACCTACCTGTCCATCTCAATTTGAGTAACTCATCCAAAACTACTGCTCCAGTAGCAGTCCTGGCTCTCTACGGGCCCAGGAGCCAGAGCCAACAGCCCCCCCCCCAGTAATTGATGACATCATTGCGTTACTTACAGCTGGACTCCCCTTTAAAAAATTTTCCAAAGTGGCTCCTGCTGCCTTGGAAAGGGGTGGGTGGTCAGAGTGATGTGCTCTGAGTGTCTGCCCCTTTGAATTTTTTTAAAAGATGCTGCTGGCCCGCCTCTCCTCGCTCTGCATATAGAAAAGTGGAGGAGGAAGATGACGGGCGACTCTTGGAATGGCTGGGGTTGGCTCCAAGTGGCTGCCCTTCTTAGCTTTTTTTTTAAGCAGAGGAAGGAGAGGTGAGCAGGTGGGGAAAGGTTCCAAAGGTGGTTGCTATTTCAGCCACTGTGAGAGGCTCATCACTTTTTTTTTTTAAAGTCAAATGGAGTCGGTACCCAGCCAGCACCATTTGGCTTTTAAAAAGGGGTGAGTGGATGCCCTCCACTTTTTGAAGCAGAATGAGCCCTTTTGGGCTTTCAGGAAGGAGGGCAGTAAGCGGAGTAAGTGGCAGATCTCTGCTGCTTGCCCACCTACCAGCTGAACAGAACCAGCAGCTACTGCCAGCCCCGTTCACCTTTCAGCAGGGGAGAGGAGGCAGGTGACGGAGTGCCTGCTTGCATTTGAACTGACTTTAAAAAGGGGAGGGGAGGCGGGCAGTGGAATGGTCCCGCATGTCCCCTCCATTCCTTAAAGCGAAACGGAGCTGGTAGTGGTTGCTGGCTCTGTTTGGCATGCGGATGGGTGGGCGGGAGGGGTGTTGCAAGGGGAGGGGGAAGTGACACTGCCTCCTCCCCCTCCATTCCTTGAGCCTGGGCATTTGCCCCGTTTGCCCCCCTCTAGGTCTGCTACTGTACTGAACTAGTATTGTCAGCTGCTGGATTTGGATGGGGGTTATCTGTTTCAGAAAGGTAGATTGCACTGCAATAGGTAGCTATTACATAGCTTTTTTTAAAGCATCATGTTTCACAGGTTATTGGAGCTGCTACAAGCCTTCTTCAGCCGTTTGTGTCAGCATTTGGTACTGACACCTTTAGTAATTTGAAAGTTTGTGAACATCCAGGAATATCACATAAGATCAAGCAAACTGCTTACATGATTCCATCCTGTGGGTCCCTCCTTCAAGTCTTCATTCCTGTTATCAAATTGGTAATTGCCAATAATGTTTTTGCACAGCGCTATAGTCGTGTCTCAGTAAACGCTGAGGTTTGGTTTTGGGACTCCCTGCTGATACAGAAAACTGTATTACATAAAAACATTTAAAACAGTTAGGCAGTCAATTTGAACTGCTAGGGCTGAGAAAAGTGATCCCTTCCCTTTGCCCTATCTCACCGAAGAATGGAACATGAAAGTGATTAATCACTTTTGCGTTCTATTCTTCAGCGAGAAAAGGTCTTGGAGCAAGCTGAAAATAGCAGTTCTAAAAGTCTAACTCCCTGATTTAATTCCCCAGAAAAGTAGTTTTTAGCATGAGAATGTGTTTTTCCCCTTCTCCAGAGATCAGCGAGTGTGGAGTCAAATCAGTGTATAAAAAGGTTGGACCTGTATTTCTAAAAAGACCACCCATATTTTGCTGAAAGAAAAGTTAGAATACCATAGTCTTTTCCTTGTATTATGTTGCAGTATGTATTTGCATGTGTCATAGAGGGGCAGAATGTTCTATAGCAGTGGTTCCCAAACTGTGGGTCAGAACTGACCAGTGTCTCGCAAGCCAATTTCAGGTGGGTCACGAAGCACCTGGAGCAGCCATATTGAAAATGTGAGAAGATGGGATGCTGAAAAGGGGGAGGGCTGTGCTGTGGCTTTGCTTGTGTCAAGGTTGTAAATTTTTATTTATTTATTTTAAAGATTTTTACCCCGCCTTTCTGCCTAAAAAGGCATTCAAGGTGGCAATACAAAAAACAATTAAAAAACAGAATAAAAACATCATAATTTAAAAACAGTGATAAAAAACAATATAAAAATACAATATACAAATACAACTGTTATCCCCTGGATCGAGTGCAGAAAAATAGGCTTTTTTCTTTCTGATTCACTTTGCTATTGGAAAATGGTTGAGAAATAAGCCATGTTATTGCTGCATTCTCAGGAAAGCAGCAGGCTCTAGTGTCCCAAGGACAGTACTTCAGGCCATGACATCACTTCCAGCAGGTCACAGACATATTGTCATTCTCAAAAGTGGGTCCCAGTGCTAAAAGGTTTGAGAACCATTGTTCTACAAAATGCTGATGTCCTGCTGCTTGACCACTGGAATATTTTATTCAGAGATTCTAGCTGGTGTTATCCACACACATTTTATCATACCTTGAATAATCATAGGGACTTGAAACAGTTAGTGGCTACTAACTATAGTAGTTAGTTAATTATAGTAGTATAATTATACTAGTATAGTTAATTCAGATAACTATAACCAGTGTTGGAGAACTCGTAGGTGCTGACTTCCATAAACTCCGAATTATTTTCCAGCCTTGATAGCCTTTGTTGCTGAATTCGTTGCTGAAAGTTAAAGCCATTTAACTTTAATGTTATTATTTGCCTGTAAACCGCTTTGTGAACTTTATGTTGAAAAGCGGTATATAAATACTAGTGATTGATTGACTGATTGATTTGCTTGCTTCATCAAACATCACCTTAGATTTTGTTTTACAAGATCACCTTGGATTTTGTTTATTTCTTTCTTTCTTTCTTTCACTATAGGACTTGGAAGAGCAACATTCAGAGCCAGGTACTTTTGAATTAATTCCTCTAACTTTAAAATTAGTTTGGGAAAAGGCCTGAAACTGATTAGACCTTGCTTAATTGTGCAATGAACAATTGAGATAAAGATTGAAAATCCTATCATATCTCTGAAATACCATATGTCATTTAGCAAGTACTTTTCTAGACCTGAAAATTTGGTTTTTTAAAACATCTCTCTTTAGCTTCACTAACCCACTAGAAATATTTGTCAAAGTTGGAAAACAAGACGTCTACCCATAGGAGAGATTGTGATATGGTCCCTTGATTATCTGATCATATAGATTAGAGAACACAATATAAACGTTATAGAAAAATGCAAAAGTTTTAAGTGAGTTACGGCATAACAGAAGAAGGAAGACGAGGTTCTACATGGAAATTCCATAATGATCCAATTTACTTTCTTGGACTTTCACGTATTCACCTACCATCAGAAGATTTCCAGTTTTCATGTCGGACTGCCTGGCTTAAAAGAGAGAGAGAGAGAGAGAGAGAGAGAGAGAGAGAGAAATTCAGAGTTTGAAATGGAAATTTGAGTTCTTTGATACATTCTACTTAAGCCTCTTGGAATTGGGAAGAACTAGATCAGATGAACCTCCTGAAGACTTGTCAAGAACAAGCCAGAAAGTTGTCATTATTAGGGTGATTTTCTTCATAACTTTTAATATAATAAACCGTGTTTGATTAGTTTTAGGCATGTGAATGTGATAGACGCGAGGGTTTTCCAATCTCTGTGTAGCATTAGCCATTCTCTCCATGTTAGTCTGGCAGCCATGCCCGTTCCGCATTTGTCTTTGCTGTATTTCCCTGGTGATTAAATCTTGTGCCATTCTATTCCTGTTAAATCCATAGAAAATGAGAAAATGCTCGACATTTTGGGTGACACTTGTAAATCTGAACCCCTTAAAGAAGACGCTTCTGAAGTGGAGCAGGCACAGGAAGAGAATAACCCGTTGCCAGGCAAAAAGGCAGCTGAGGAAGAGGAAGACGCATTTGCCGCCGCCACTCGGTCAGAAGAAGACCTTTTAGATATGGACAGCCAGTCAGGCCAAGCTGTGGCCAGAAAGGAGGAAGAGGAGGAAGTGAAGCACTTAGTGATAGCAAAAGGGGAGATGAACAAAGAGACAGTAGAGGAAGCCAAACCGGACTCTGACACATTAGCAGTAGAGAACAGGAGTGGTGGAGGTGGTGAGAGTAGCAAAGCAGCTCAAACTCTGGAGGCCGATAGTGAGGAAACTGCAGAGACGGGCGCAGGTCCCCAAGTTGTTAGCGAAGATGCTGAGAAGATGGAAACGAAGGCTAATTGTGAGGAAGACTCCTCTGCCACTAGAGAGTCCTCTGCCAAAGAGTGTGGTGATCAGAACATGAGGTTTGTTTTTTTCCATTTTAGACCAGATGCTGTCTTTTTTTAATCTCACTGGTCTCTAAGAGATCAGTCAGTGTTTTCCTTCAAATTGGCCTGCGAGACCGATGAAGTTGTTGCCTTATTCTTAAAACATCATCTTTTTTTCTTCGTACTTTTTTTAAAGAATGTTTTGGTTTCTTTTCTGCAACCTTCAGATGTTCTGTTTCTTAAATCCTTAACCCTTTAATTATCTGAAAAATACATACGGTCAGCTTCCTGCACTTGCTGGATATCTTGATATAAAGTTTTTGTTGTTGGCTTTTATTACAATATTTTAAAGCAAATTCTGGTAGGTATTGAATTCAGTATACTTTTTTGTGTGAGCTATCAGTTGGCTTTTTTCTTACTGGTTTTCCTCTTTTTTTATTTATGTTTTATTGTCCTTAGTTCTGAGGAGAACAAAGAGGCAAAACTGTCTTCAAAAGAGGAGAAAGGTATTTATTTGTTTTAAATGTTTGTCCAAAAGCACACATAGAATTTCAGCCTTTTCTAGAGAATATTTGAGACTTTGGGGCTTCACCAAATCATGTTCTTGGACTTTGCACAGATATCAGATCATAATAATGTAGATGCTCCCTCATCCAGCAAGCTCTATGCATATCTTTGATTAGTCAGACCTTTTGCTGAGATGACATGGCCAACATTATTCCCTAAAATGTGCCACCTCGAGGCACTAGGAATATCTTTTTATTACTAAATAAAAATATTTTTTGACTGCAAAAGACATCATGAAACCAGGATGCAGGCTTATGGCCAGATCTTAAAAATACAGCTCCAGTGCCTGGTGCAGTATACCTTAACTGTTTTTATGCCACAAAACCCTTACTTAGCTTTCACTGTGGCCCTTGATTGTGGGAACCAGATTATTATTTGTTTTGCTGAGGTTACAGTATAGTAAAATAGAGGACTGAGTTCCAACAAAAGAGTCAGTTGCTGTGAATTTCCAGAGGCTGCATATTTTCTCCCTGTCTTCACATCTTTTCTGTGACCATAGCTATACCTGTCAGTTTTTATTTCAAAATAATTCTTGATTTTGTGATTCTGACATATCTATAAGATCTGTATTATTTTATTATGAATCTAAGAATTTGGTGACCATGCACCAATTTCACCACATGAATATATTCCGAATAGTGATGGATGTACCTCTTGTTAAGCATTAGTATATTTGTGTGATACAAATAATAGAAGTATTTTTTACTCCCAGACACAATTTAAAAATAGTATCCTTTCAAAGGGTGGCAGAAAGACAGAAGCAGTATTATTAAACAGATATTCATACACTGTGTGGTGTCATTTTACAGTCCATAACCTATGCCCACTTGTACAATATAGAACTCATTTATTTAGTATGATTTCCTGAAAATTTACTTATTAATAATATTTATATCTTGTTTGCTCACTAAAGCTCTTAAGGTGCCTTACAATATATTTAGATAAACTGAAATAAAAATAAAATATTCCGTAGTGGGGGGCAGTGGCACGTTCCTTTCTCAGGCTGCCAGCAATATCTCTGGTGGATCCTGGTTCTAGGCGACAGATGCAAGAGACACAGTGGGGCATGGAGATACAATGATGTTTACGCACCTCTCCTCAGTCTTCAGTGTTCCAGCTGTTGCTCTGCTGCAGAATCTCTGTGCAACAACAGGTCTCGCAGGAATTGAGGCAGGTCTAGAAGTGGCTGCCAACTGGGTCTTCAACCAGGTTGTTCATATTTCTTGTACTTCCTGGCTCCTAATGGCAGGCGCAAGAGACATTGCATGTGTGGAGATGTTTTCAAAAATGTGAACAGCAACACAGAAGAAAAATAAAAGCCTGTTCCATCCATGACAGACTTGATAGCTTTTTGTAAAAATCCTCCTTAATTAGAGAAGACTTAACTTTTATCTCTCTCAAAATGTACTTCTTGAGCTGTCATTCCGTATTCTCATGTTACTGGCTTAAAGGCCCTCTTCCTTGCCACAGATGTCCTAACTTCCCATAGAAAAGAAAGCTAAGTAACTCCTTTAATTTTTTTGTTATGAAAAGGACTTGGCAAACTTAAAAATTCTGTTTGCGATTGCGTTCGTGCCAGGCCAGTCTTCTTAGATGTCAAAGTAGTTGCTTCTTTGTAATAAGTATTCAGTAAAAGTTGGATTCCCTAGGACTGCGTCCAGTGCAGTGACTGACAGTAATCACACCTGTTTAAAAAGCTTAACTTGGACCCCTGAGTTATGTGATCCAGTAAGTCTTAACCTTCCGTTTTGTGTTCAAGTCTTTCTCTTGTATTTATATTCACAGCTGTGATACCCTGTTTCCAATTCTTCTTGCTACTGTAACCGTTTGAGGGAAACATAACAAGGGCTCCCATGAAGTTGGCTAGAAAGCCCTTGCCAATTTAGTTGTGAGAAACAGGACAGATGGGGCCATAGTGGAATAGTGCTTCTCACTACTACAGGGATGTGTTACATTAAATGTATAAAATTTGTGATTGTTGGGGTTCACATGCAAAATTTGCAGATGGGATGATTGGCACTTGCCAGTGGCTAACCAAAGGACTTGTGTTCACTGCAACGTAGGTTTTTCCTAATTTTGACTTCTTAGTTATTGAGACTGTGATCAGCTTCAGCAATGTATGGATGGTCATCCAATGTTTTGCATTTTCTTAGGTCGCAATAATGCCAATTCCAGCCGAAACTTCTGGGTGAGCGGCCTTGCTTCCAGCACCCGAGCAACAGACTTGAAAAACCTCTTTAGCAAATATGGAAAAGTAAGATTATTTGAGTTACTTTTTTTTTGTTTTAATACTTATAATAAAGAGATGCTATTGAGAATGGCTGCAATTTAACTGAACAAATCATGATCCTACAAATCATGCTGCTACGTGACACAGGATGAATAAGACATATTGTAACAAGACTGCATGATGATAAATTTTTGGCTGTGTACTGATGTGATACTTTAGTGTGTGGGAAATGCTGTGTGAGTTTTTTATTTTAAACAAGTGCACTAGGAAATGGCTGCAAAACTTGGCTCAGTTTAAAAACTCATGAAATTCAAGTGTGAAGTCCTTTGTAGTCTACGCTTGAAATTAAGGCAAGGTTGCACATTTGTCCTTCAAAACTGCATGTGGAAAAGTTAGCAGGTAGTTGAATGATGTTGTAGTTTTCCCTAAACATTTGATTATGTTCTTGGGTGTTACAACAAGAGTTCATACCTCTTTTTCTCCCTACATGAAAAGAACATGCTTTACTAGCACCCTTCCTCTGTTCATGTCGCATGCTCCTGTGCGTGCATTCATTCTCTCTCTCTCTCTCTCTCTCTCTCTCTCTCTGTGTGTGTGTGTGTGTGTGTGTGTGTGTGTGTGTGATTAAAAAAAATCTGTTGCTTGTGAAAGTGAGCAGTACACTTTCTGATTGCTGAACAGGGTGATTCCTTAGGGTGGAATCCTCACTGTGCTGGAGCTGGCAGGCTGGCGTGCCTGTGCCGTATCCAGTGCACGTTTGGAGCTGGCTGGAGCCTCCACGGGTCACGGGCATGCTTGCACCCTTAGCCTGAGGTAGGCGCCAGCTACCCTAATGGGCTTGCTTGGATCTGTGCTTGCTGTTTAGCAGGCGTAGCTCTGAGAAAGCCACATGGCCTGAATTGGGACCATGCAGCCTAGGGACGGGGGTTTGGATGCTGCCCAATGGCCACATCCCAACTCCACCCCCCTCCCTGGATCAGCACGCCTCCCGGCCCACCCACCCTCTGCCCAGAAACACTGCTGCTAGTGTCGGCCCAGCTGCAGCAGTGCTGGTACAAGGGTGCTGGTCAGCTAGTGTCGGTCCAGCGTCGGGCTTTGGATGGGGCTATTAGTGTTGTTGCAGAGCAGCTCCCATTCTACCTGGTTTAAATTCAAACAAGAGGCCTTGTGTCTTGACTGAAAACGATGGGAAACTATACTTGTCATTTTTGATGAGCTAATCCAAGGTCCTTGAAGTCTGAACAGACTGATTGGACCTAACTGGGATATCCAGGGCCTCTCCTGCTTTGGAGCTTCTGATAGCATTGTTTCTTCCATCCACCTCCTCTGACTAGCTTACTGAAAATCAGCATACTGATTCCTTGCTTTTCCTCATGCAGGAAATCCGCAAGTCAGTAAAGATGTATTTCTTCTAAACTCTTTAGGACAGCAGTTCCCAAACATTTTAGCACTGTTCATAATGGCACTTTACCTACTTAGCTTTACTTAAAAAAAAAAAGAGACCTTAAAGAAATATTTATTTACAGGGAATATTTTTTTTCTTTACAACCCTCCCTCATATTTCTGATTAATGAGGTGTGTGTAATAGGTGCACTTGTTTCTAGTGAAAGAAAAGTGTCATCTTCTGCCAATAAGTTGAGGGGGGAATTAAAAATCTGCACGGCTCTGGGGAAACACCCAGTTGGGCAAGATTGGGTAAGGCAGGGAAGGGGGCAGTTCCTCAGAACTGAGGAAAAAAAAGACTTGCTTTGATTACTCACTGGACCAGAAAGATAGGGGAGAGAAGACAAGAAAGTGCATTGGGGAGGGTTTACCTGACTTTTTTCCAATGCCCTATTCCTGCTTTGCATGCACCATCATTTCTCAAGTCTCTGAGTAGAGCTGGGCACTGTATTGTATAGGATTTCTGGGAATTTTTTATAAGAAAGAAGTGCATACAGGCAGCAACCTGGGAATAAGCCCCATGGAAAATAGTGGAGCTTCTGAATCAATGTGCTCAGGGTTTCGCTGAGAGAAGAGTTCCTTCCCTGAGGCTCACCTCATACAAGAAAGTGCAAGGAAGGATCCAGACTGAATTGAGTCAGTGCAAACCTCCACTGCAGCAGCCATTTGCTGCTAGCCTACAGGAAGGCACCACTGCGCACAGGGCTCTGCAGAGGCTGGGATCAAGAGAGGGAAGGGGGTGATGGCTTAATGCGCGCTTGCCTAGCAAGGAGGGGGCATGAAATGAGGTGCTAGGAGCAGGCAAGACCCACATCTCATTGCACTGATCTGGGAACCCAACTTGGGATGAAGCCATTGGGTGGGGGGGGGAGAGAAGGGCAGTGCACACTTGCCTGACAAGAAAGCAGCATGAACCAAGTTTTGGATATTTGTCCAGCTGCTCCCATCATGCATCAAAAGGAAGGGATGGGATGGTGTTCTTTCATACATGAATTGTATCTGGAGTTGTTTGCTGATGTCCTCATTTCTTTCTTGGAGCTGCATCCCCACAACTGACCCTCTTCCTTCTCTTCTGGTATAACTAAATGCATCTCCCCCATTCCTTTCTCCTCCATTCTGAGGAAGCCCTCAGCTCCCAACTTTGTTCTTTCCCAATCCTCCCTCCTTGTCTTCCAGTTGAGTCTCCCCAGCATTCACCTTCCAGCCCCTGCCTGAGGCCGCTGTAACCCCCCTTTCCTGGCTCTCCAGACCTTGCTTTCTTCCCACCTGGGCACATATGATCTTTTGCCTCCAGAGTCACCTGAACTTTGGCAGCAGAAACACATGGCAAAGTAATGCCTGAAGGTAGTGCAGGTGGCTCCCTATAGCTGTATGGGGATCCCCTTTTCTCCCCCCCCCCACTACCAAGGTGGTGAGCTGTGGGGAAGCTGCAGATCAGAGGCAAAGAATAAAGTAGCAGGCAGGGAGAAGATAAGGGGAGAGGAAGGAGCTGCTGTTGTGCTGCCATCACCACCACTGTTCACAATCAGGCCAACTGCCAGGGGTGTCTAGAAAGTGTGAGGGGCAACAGAGAAAGAGGGTGGCACCAAATGGAGGAATAAGTTATTCTGATCAGTTGGATTTCCCCAGCACTGCTCATTGCCACACGTGGCTTCCTTCCCCCTCTCATTCTCCCCCTGCAAACACTCTGTCCAGCTTCATGGAGGCTGG
>JAJKFI010000113.1:0-43161 GCA_029204185.1 Lerista edwardsae | reverse complement strand
TCTCATTCTCCCCCTGCAAACACTCTGTCCAGCTTCATGGAGGCTGGGGCTCTTTTTCTTTCAGAGGGAAACAGGATGAGGAGAGGCAGGCAAGAATTGAGGGTGCAGCTGCAAAGCATCCCTCTCAACCCCAGCACTCTGCAGAGCCCTGTGTATCATGGTGCCTGCCTGTGGCCCAGCAGTGGAGGAAGGAGAGGACTACTGTGGGCTGTCTTTGGTTGCACCATCAACTCTTACCTGCTTCTCATTTTTTCCTGCAGGAAAAAAAACCCCAGTTTCCACAGACTGGGGAGTGAGTGAGTCCACCTCGGCTTGGGCAGCTTACATGACCCACCAGAAATTGGCTTGCAACTCACAGATGGGGAAGTGCTGCTTTAGAACCAAATAGCTAACTGCTCTGTGGGATTTTGGATGACACGCAAGCTGTCCAATCTTGCCTCATTCACCCATTTTGTACTGTTTTTTAGGAATGCTTAGTTGCAGCTAGTTCCCTTCTCCCTCTTCCTGGCTAACCATGTTGGTCATAAAGCCATTCCACAGAGTGGTAACAGTACTGCCTTCATTGAAAACAACTCTTCGGGGTTTGAAGTCAGTCTTTTCCAAGTCCCTCCTGGAGGTATTGCCAGGAACTGAACTGGGAACTCTCTGTTCAGGTAGTCTACCACTGTGGTTCATTCCCCCCATATGGGCAACATGGATGGGTGGCTCCACTGTGCGTGCCCTGTTTGAAAGCACCCAGATAATGGCCCTTTGGAAATGGAATGCTGAGTTAGATAAACCTTGGTCTGATCTAACTGGCAATTCTGTTAGCATATCCCCCATTTTATTTTATTTTTTACAGAATCTTATTTTAAATGTATTTGTTTCTATTCTCAAGGTGGTTGGTGCAAAAGTAGTGACCAATGCTCGCAGTCCAGGTGCTCGATGTTATGGTTTTGTGACAATGTCCACTGCTGAAGAAGCCACAAAATGCATTACTCATTGTCACAAATCAGAATTACATGGGAAGATAATATCTGTTGAAAGGGTATGTAGCAAGTTTTTTTTCCTTTTAAAAGAAAAAGAGAGATGCATTTTCCAAAAGTTACTACTTTTTCTAATGATGACCATAATTTCAGGCAAAAAATGAACCTGCTGCCAAGAAGCCTTTGGACAAAAAAGAAAGTGAGGTGAAGAATGACGCTTCAGCCAGTGACAGGTTACATTCCTCAAAAGTTCTTCATTCCTTTGTTTTTTGCCAAAAAGTTCTTTTGTTGTTTTCTGGAAAACAAAGAATCATATCCAGACACTGTTACTGTGGAGGACAGCACTTGAGTCACTGTTTCAGGGTATTCTTGAATATGTAAAGGGACCGTTCTACCAACTAAACCAAGGTTCACGGTAAAGCTCTCCCAACACCCTAACCATGATGCTCATCAAAAACTACATGTAAAAAGCTAGCATAGCTGCATAGAAGGGATCTCACTTCATATTCTCCCTGTGGTGGCTGCTTTCTATGAACAAGGAGTTGTATCATTCAGAGTACAATCCAAACCATGGGCTGGAATACTCAGATCAACACACCTTCCCCTTATCCAGCCCAGGTCTTGGATATGCTGCTGTGCTACCTGAGGAAAGGGAAAATATTCTCTTTCCCCTGAGTAAGGCGCAGCCCGGATGAGGATACTCAAAGCTGCATTTGCAACCTCAAGGGGACGAATCGGGGCCGCTGGTGTTAGGATTTGGCCCAAAGGCTGACTTCTCCTCCCTCCCCAGGGCAGGCCACCTGGCTCACCTGGCCCACCCTATGCTGGCCTCAAAAGCCGGCCTTACCTTCGGGCCTCTGGGCCTGGGTGACAGGGCAGTGAGGTCAACGCACATCCGTGCCCTGACTGATCTCCCTGAAAAATGGTGCATACATACAAAAATGGTGCATACAACTTGGGCTGGCCCACGTGTAGGCTTGGATTGCACTGTCAGGCCTGCAACCCTTCATGTGTATTCTGAAATGGTGCAGTTACAAGAGGGAGGGTGTGTTTGTGTGTTCTAAATATGCAGTATTCTGCATTTTTGCAGATCAACTGTAAAGAAAGTGCTCTGTGTGAATCTGGAAAGTTTTATTGCATGTCTGGGGGAAGAGATGGTCCCTTTGTATTTAATGCCTGAAAGCCCAGAGATTAGGCTGCCCCTGATCAATACGTTGATATGTGTTCTCATCTCCTTGCTTCAGCATCCTTGGCTGCCTTTTGTCTGTAGTCTTCTGACTCAAAGTTTCCATTGGCTATGTCCGAGACTCTTGTGAGGGTTTTCTTATTGGCCCTGTAGAACCAGCCCTGTTTACAGACATTCAAGGAATATAGGCAATTGTCCTCTTCTGACTTGGAACTGTTGTTCCATGTTGCCAACACTGATTGGTAACAGTTCCCCAGGATTTAAGACATTGTTACATTTGGCTTTGACAGCTTAAAATATTGTGAATGTTTTTAGACTACATAGCAGCTGTGTTTATGGTGAAGGGGATTGTGTCCCCTCTGAACTCCCCCAATTCTGAACTCAATTATTTTATAGGTCTGTTAATGTAAAAAAGAATGAGAAGTCAGAACCCAAAGAGGATGCTAAGAAAGCAGAAGAAAAGGATGAAAAGGGGAAAGAGGAGCCAAGATCTGGATCAGCAGAGCAGTTGAAAACTCCAAAATTAGGTATTTGAATAGGTTGCTTCTTTGAAAAGAAGTGTAAGTGGATGATTATAGGGAGGGGGAGAGTTCTTTTTTTCTTTTTTCTTTTTGCCAACTGTGTAATTAGGGAAGACACCTCTGCTACAAAAGCAATTAGGAAGCTACTTTAGTGATTTTTTTGTGTTGCTCCACTGTTTCTCCTTGGTTCAGTTAGGCGTGGCCACTAAAGTGGATGATTCCCCGTATGGGCTCCACCTTTTTGCCTTGTCCTTAGAAAAGGGCATAGCCTGCTGCAAGTTCTGTCACTTACACTGTGCGTAGCTTGCATACCATATGTTGTCAGGAAAGACCATTGTTGAAAATGGTGGAGAAGTTAAAGAATACAACCCCAACTCACCCAGCATCTGAATAAATAAAAGCTGACCCATCTTACCCCAAAGAAATTGCCTATCATTCTTTTAAGTCATTACTTATGGCCTAACACCTGAAATGTTAACAGTACGTTTTCAGAATATTGAGGTTTTCCCATAGCTTTGGAGAGCCAGCACGCTCTGTTAAATACTTAATTTTTCCTCCTTCACTTTTATGTAGGAAGCAAAGGAACAGAAAGGACTGTGATAATGGATAAATCCAAGGGTGAACCTGTTATTAGTGTGAAGACAACAACTACATCAAAAGAGAGAGTAAGTAAACCATGATTTTTTTATTTGATGGGTGCTACACAGGTGGGCTCTCATTATCAGCGGATTTCATAATTCATGGGTTCTGAGTTTGCAACTGGATGGGCCCACCTGGTCCTCTGAAGGCGACCGCAGCTGTGCATTTCCGGAAAATGTTCAGAGACAGCCAGTGACTGCCCGTAGCCTCTGTGGGCCTCAGAATGCCAGTTATGGGCAAAAGAAAAAAAAAAGCTACTGTACTTCATTTTTGTGTGACGTTTTAATGACCTTATATGACATTCTGAGGCCCCAGGAACTGGATTATGGCAGATTTGTATTGTATTTCAAACCTCATGAACTCCTGTGTGGGAGCTCCACACTTCTCAAAGGTGGACTCTAGTTTATAAGGCGTTTTGGTGAAGTTCTCCATCCAGCCTCTCTGCCAGTCTAAATATTGCAAATAGCAAGATGTTCGTGAAGATCTCTTGTTGGCCCATTTGGACTACTAGGAATGTATCAATAGTGCTGGCACCTTTTTCCAGAGTCTGTGAACACCCCCCTCATACTGGTGATAATAGAGCGCACATTTGTGGAGATTTCAGAGACACTCTGAACCTGTTTTTAAGTGCTTATTGAGTACTCAGTTATTGTACTATAAATTGAAGACTTGCTAGGTGGTGAAGCAGTATTTCAGGAAATTAGAGTGACTCAACAAATCTCCAAAAGAAACTTGCTCTTTCATCTTTCACTTCACCATCAGCACACAAAAGTGGTTACTAAAATCATCATTATTAAAAATGATTAACCTTCAGCATCAACTCCCAATCTGCCTGTTTAAAAAACAACAATAGATTTAGACTATTGTGGTTCAGGGAATGTATTTACATATTTTTTTAAAAAAACATTAAGTTCCCTTGAAACCCTGTCTCTGTAATTATCCTTACCACTTTGGATGTTAAATGCAGAGCATCAAGAGCCAAGATCGCAAATCGGAGAGCAGGGAAAAGAGCAGGGAGAGACAAGGGATCGTGCCCTTTGACAAGATCAAAGAGCAGCGGCGGCTAAGAGAAGCTGAGCAGCACCGGTAAGCCCCACATTCCCCAAGAAGCTTCTATCATACTCCATTGAGTCTTGCTTTCCCTCTTCAGCACTTCCCATCTTGCTTTCCTAAATTATAATCCTTCTGCATTCAGTTAAGCATCCTGAAGACTGGTAATGACAAGTAGGACACTCTTACCAATAGCTATTGATAACTAGTTTTGCTGGAGGGCCATTACAAGTGGGGCAGACAGGCAGGCAAAGCCTCAACAAGGTGGCTACTGCCAGTTCCATCTGGCAAGATCTTCCATGCTTTCCTATCTGAAATTTTCCCAGGTTTCAGACATCTGAAGGAAATGTTCAACACGCTAGACCCTGAAATACTCTGCCTGCAAACTACATTATCTCAGCGCACATCCTCTTTTTTTGTCACTTAGTTTGATAATTGGGGCAGGTAGATGGTGCTTTTCAGGGGACAGATTTAGCCCAAGTGAACACTTGTTACTTGTTGGGTACTCTTAACAGCTCATCCACTAATACCCAGCCCTCCTTTTTTCCCCAGTCTTGGTCTTTTCTATCTAGTGAACATGATAATCTTCTTTTTGTAGTGGCACCCAGGTTATGGAATAGCCTTCTGCAAGAGGTATGCCGTAGGCTTTACCCTCTGTTTAAGAGTGCTTGAAGACTCTCATTTCAGTATGTGTCTTTTTAGCTGGATCTTCTTTATTTTTCTGCTACTACTGCTGTTGGTTCTTTTTACTTGTTTGTATCATAAAGTGTGTCTTAAACCTTGATACCTAATCTGTCCCTTCCCCCTCCCCCCCCCCAGCTGGGACATCCTTGAGAGTGATAGACCACCAGACCCTCTGGAATTGGCAAGTGGGGAGGGAAAATCATTAAAATACATTCAGGGCTTAACAAAGTACGTAAAGCTTACAGAAGAGGAATAGGCATATGGAGTAAGGTGTTTCATCACACCTAGGAGATTCATGTCCCATGCTTGTTCAGGATTAACTTCAAATTATGACTATCTTCAGATGCACAAGAACCTATCTTTAAAAGGCTCTCATGGATTTGAGCCAGTCTAGCTGTGGTATGTGGTTCATAGTTGAGGGGCAATAGCTTAGGAAGAAAAGTCACATTCATAAACTGGCGGTAGACAACATGCTTTGTTATCTTTCATTTTCAGCATGTGTTGCAGAACTAATCATATCTTTAACAGAATGAACACTACCATAACAATCCATACCAGTTGCCAGGGAGGAACAAAAACACACTAGAGGGAGGAGCGGGGAAGATGGCCGCTGCTTAACATCTCCTTGAAAACCCAAGAGATATCCTTGATAACATCTCCTGCCTTATCTTTATTTGCTTTGGAGCTTTCTCCTTCCTTTTGGAACTAAACACCCTAATTTTTTTTAGCAGTTTATGACAAGCAATTCTTCACTGATTCACTAACCTGATTTAGAAGTGATCCGGTTTGGGGCATCTGCTCCTAATTCTAGGGATACTGTGTTGCCGCTAAGGGTAAATTTAGGCCCAAGCAGTTTGTGTCACTGGCCCCTTTGGGTATTGAGAGTGCAGATGTAGATCAAACCTCATCCATTAATTGACACCAGGTGTGTAACAATCCCTTAATTTTAATTCCATAAAAATTGTATCATGGAACGTAGCAGGCTGGGGCAGGAAGTTATCCAATTTTGATTTTGTATCCTTTTTGAGGGGTTATCAGATCATTTTACTCCAGGAAACATAGATGTCACAGCCATTACAATTCTTGGGTGATAATGTCATCTTGCTCCCAGCGCATTGTTTTGGGAATAGAGGTTGTCCCTCAGGCAGCTTGGCAATTCTCTTTACAGCCCAGTTTAAGGTAAAGGTTTCCCCACGACCGAATGGTCTAGTCGTGACCGACTGTAGGGGGCGGTGCTCATCTCCGTTTCAAAGCCTGTAGAGCTGGCGTTTTTGTCCGATCATGTGGCCAGCATGGCTCTACGCCGTAGCACATGGAACACCGTTACCTTCCCACCGAAGTGGTCCCTATTTATCTACTTGCATTTTAGGTGCTTTCGAACTGCTAGGTTGGCAGGAGCTGGGACAAGCAATGGGAGCGAGCTTCGTCACGCAGTCTTGAACTCCCACCCTTGCAGTCGAAAGCCCAGCAACAGCGGATTAACTCGCTGCACCACCACGTCCCATACAGCCCAGTTTACATCAGAATTAATATTTATGGCGGATAGCCATTGTATGGTCCAAGTGCTTAAATTAACATTAAATCTTATGTAATTTTAATATTTAATGTTTATATTCTGCCTATTCAGATAAATGCACTTAGGAATCAACAATGAAAATACCTCTTACAGATTACCAGTAACACCTTGGGAAGACACTTTCAATGTAATTATGAACTCGTTATAATCTTGGGCCTCTATAGAATTGGAACCTTTGTTCCAGAAGTTTCTAACTCCAAAAGTTATTTATTTATTTATTTATTTGAAGAATTTATACCCCGCCTTTCCCATGCCGAAACAAATGCCCAAGGTGGCTTACATGAGCACGCTAGTCTAAACCAACATTTTTTCAATGGGTTTTTTACAAATATACAGTATTCTTGTGATCCTCCAAATCCTCAGTCCTAGATGTCGCCTTCAAAGTGTGGTTCTCTCCTTTGGCTGCATGCCATCAAGCCTCAGCAGGCAATCGCAAGTGAAGCCTGGACAGGTCCTCATGGTCGTATTCTGTTCTTTTGTTGGCTGGTCTTCTCACAGACCCCACCGCAGCTCTCACTTGCAGTGAGTAATCAGCTCCACAGCGACTGTTCTGCCACCACAGGTACTGCAGCTTGTCACAACCTGGCATCCGTCTCCCATCCAAAAACAAACCATAGATTCTGTAGCTCAACCATCACACCTCCTGTTAGAAAAGAACCAGGTTATAGCTTGGGGACTTGTTTGTTTGTTTGTGTGCGTGCTTTTAAAATCAAGGCCACATTTCAGTTTTAGTATGAAAAGTTCTTATAGGAGCTAGATTAGTAATAGCCAAAAAACGCATATGTTGAACCTATTCCAGGGCAGCTAGAATGGCAAGCCTTACCAACTTTCCAGCACTGGGGTAAGAGCAATGCAGTCCCAAACATTCCCTTACCTTGAAAAGGTCTCTGAGACTACTACTCCACTGCAGAAAGCAGAACATGCCCCATGGGCACAGCTATGTCAGTGCTGGAAAGTTTGTTAGGATTGTATTCTAAGTTACAAGATACAGATGATTAAACTTTATAAGTTACGTATGCCGCTAGATTGGCTAGAAGGCTATTAATTATACTGTTGTTTTTTAAAATCTGCTGTCTTTTTGCAACAATACCTAAAATATACCCAGTCACATTTTTTGTTTGTAGCATTGTCACTTCGCTCCTTCTCAACAATAAAGTCCTACAAAAGGGCAGATAGAGCAGTTTTAAAAATATGGTATGTCTTTAAGATGGCATACTTCTGTATTAAGTCTTGGTGTGTAGAGCTGATAATTTTTTTTCTGCCTCCTACAGTACTACTCGTGAACGTCGGGAAAGACAGCAGCGTTTGCAAGCTATCTGGGAGCAGGAGGAAAGGGAGAGGCTGGAATTTGCCAGGGAGAGGCTGGAGATTGAACGGACACGGCTTGAGCGGGAGCGGATGGAGCGGGAGAGGCTGGAGAGGGAGCGCATGCACATAGAGCATGAGAGGAGACGTGAGCAGGAGCGCATTCAGCGTGAGAGAGAAGAGCTGCGGCGGCAACATGAGCAGCTACGTTATGAGCAGGAGAGGCGTGTGGCATTGAGGAGGCCATATGACATAGATGGGAGGTAAAATGAGCTTACAATTCCATTTACACAAGTGAATGTTTGGAATATATGTGCCTACATAAAGCTCTTCAGGAGGGCCTTCTGGGCATGTCAATGCACCTTTTGCACAAAAAAACATTCACTGAAAACTATCCACTTTGTGGGGAAACTGTGTGAACAACAAACCAAGGAGAAGAAAAATCCTCTTTCAGCTTCTATCTGATTTTTTTTTTCTTGCAGGAGAGATGACCCATACTGGCCAGAGACAAAGCGGATGGCAATGGAGGACCGCCATCGCTCAGATTTTAACCGCCAGGATCGGTTCCATGACTTTGATCACAGGGATCGTGGGCGTTACCAAGACCATTCCTTAGACAGGTTAGTTAGTGGACTGATCTCCTGTTAAGTAATATGGCTTTTTCAACATTGCTTGTTGTTCATGTGTCCACATGAACATGGACACATGAACATGGACTCATGGAAAAGTTTGTCTTAAAAAAAAACAGTGGGGAAAAGCCATATAATGGTCCTCCTTCCTAGGAAATTCTGGTTCAAAGGATGGTTCAAAGGATTTATTCTGAAGTCTATATAGCAAAGTACTCTATTATATCGTTCTCTATCGGAATGTATGATGACCGGGAAATCTACTTCAGTGTAGGCTGGGCTGTATGTGGAAGCGTGGTAAAATCTGCAAAATTGTATTGTTCTGTATGTTAGTATAGGCCAGTGTCCAGTGCATCTGCCACTCCTGTTGCTTCATCTCCTGGTGGGAATTATAATTTTACCTTTTGCTTAGATTTGAATGTTACATGGCTTTGAGATCCAATCTTGGCTGAAAAGTAAGATATAAATGTAATAAATGAATTCCCTTCTCAAGCCACTACAGCAAGCAAATGAATGTGTGTAGTGTAACTCTCTTCCTCAAGAACCAGAGAAGCATGTTTCAACACTCCTGAAAAATTCACTTTTAAACGTCTTTGTGTGAACCAAGGAATAAACTGAGTGCAAAGATCTGACCTAATTATCGTCTTTCCAGGAGAGAAGGGTCACGTGGAATGATGGGAGACAGAGATGGACAGGTGAGCTGCTTTGGTGGTGGACAACCAGTAGAGGTGACAATGCTGTTTACATCCTGAAATGTTCTGCTGGATGACATCTTGAAAAGCAAGTTCCATTGTAAATAGCATCAAGTTTTGTTTTCAGTGGAGAAACTAAAATACCCCAGGGCTCTGTCTTGGGCCCAGTTCTCTTTAACATCTTCATCAATTACTTGGATGATGGGATACAAGGGGGCCTCATAACGTTTGCAGGTAACACCAAACTAGGAGGAGTAGCAAACACAATAGTATATGTAGAAGCCTTCAGGAAGACCTTGACAAAATGGAATATTGGGCTGAAATGAATAAGATGAAGTTCAAAAGGGACAAATGCATGGTTCTGCACTTAGGCAAAAATAACCAAAGGCACCGGAATACCTGGCTTGGCAACACAACATGTGAGAGGGATTTTGGAGTGGCAATGGATCACAAGATGAACATGAGTCAGCAGTGTTCTGCTGCTGCAAAAAAGGCAAATACAATTTTAATCTACATTAGTAGAACCATAGCTTCCAAATTGCGAGGAGTTGTGATTGGCGAGACCTCACCTGGAGTACTGTATCCAGTTCTGGGCATCTCAGTTCAAGAAAGAAGCAGCCAAACTGGAGCGGGTTCAGAGAAGAGGATGATAAGAGGGCAGGAGAACAAGCCCTATGCAAAAAGTTTGAGGGAACTTGTTATGCTTAGCCTGGAGAAGAGAAAGCTGAAAAGGAAGATGATTGTGCTCTTCAAATACTTGAAGAGCTGTCATATGGAAGAAGGAACAAATTTGTTCTCCACTGCCTCTGAGAGTAGTACTAGGTCCCATGGGTACAAACTACAAGAGAGGGGATTCTGGCTGGACATCAGGAAGAAATTTCTGACAGTAAGGGTAGTTTGGCAGAGGAATAATTTGCTGAGGGAGGGAGTGAATTCGCCCTCATTGGACAACAGAGGTTTGACATGCTGCTGGAGATGCTCAAGGACGATTTCCTGCCACAGGCAGAGGGTTGGACTAGATGACCTTATAGATCATTTCCAACCTTATTATTTTCTAAATAGGCTTGATGGCTGTTTCTGTGCAGGTGTTAATGTTAAACTTGTAAATATATAGACCTGGTGTATGTTCTCTCTGCCACCCCAGAAACCCACATTCTGCATTTAGAATACATTTCATGCCAGTTCTGTGGGGTTTGCCTTGCATTTGACAGCCAAGTTGTCAAATAATAGTTGTAATGTTTTTGAGATAGTTGTAATATTTTAAAAAATGGAGCTAATGAGAAGGAGTGCATAAAGGCACACCAGTAAAATGGTCTGTTCCAAATGGCTTATTCAGAACCAAGCATGCACTGTCAAAAATGAAATAATTTGTGCCTTATTCCAGCTATTCAGCCACTTTGGCCATGATTATGCTTTGCACTTTGCATGCTTTGCACCAGAACATGTTCCTATTTGTGGTGTTAAATCCAAATGAACTGGAGGATCACATTCTCCCTTGCAGCAGATACACTGGAGCTGCTGCCACAATCTTTGACCAGTCAGTCAATTTTGCCTCATTTCGACAAATGGCAGTTTCCTAAACCCATCTTCTTGGTGCTGCCTTCCTCTCCTTGTCCCTGGCATGCATCTCTGTGTGTGCACATTTCACTTTCTGGACCATGTTCCAGGTGAGAGAAAAGAATCAGGGTAGAGGAGGAAGTGGATCAACCTACAAATGGTTATATCAAATCACATTTTCTGATTCCTGCCTTTCTGCCTCAGTGCTACAAACACTTGAACTGCAAGCTTGCATCAAGTACATGGGGTGAATTAAAGGCAAGCTAAAGCACTTTCAACAGTGGTTGAACTTGGGAGTAAATACATCAGTCTTCATTTATAGTTTCTCAGTTCTGAATATGATTGAATTGTGTGGCATGTGATAGGAGTGCTGTAGAAGGTTGTCAGAGACACCAGAGGGTCTAATCAGGCCTTCCCTTCTGCTTCATGATTGGTCAGAGCCCCATTTTCAAACTGGTAAAGCACGTAATTTCTAGCATAACATTTGTTGTACAAGTTGTCTTCCCCTTAAAATGACTCCGCTGATGTTTACACACAACAAACTATCTGTAGGCAACCGTAATGAATTCCCCTTTCAAGCCAGCCTGCAAAGCCTGCAGCAAATAGTCTGTGGAGATGTTGGCACAATCCTGCTTTTCTCTGAATTCTCCTTGTGAACTGAACTCCAGTTGTGGTGGAAGTCTATCCAGACTAGAGCCTTTTATACCCACTCCCTCTGTTTTTGCCCCCAAAGAGAAAAACAAGATTGAGGGCACAATCCTAACCTGGAGTTAGGCCAACATAAGTAACTTCTTGTTAGGCCAGCGTAAGTCACATCTGTGCACCGGCCTCCCTGACTCCAAGAGTGGCCCAAATACGCTTTACAGTGCATTTGCAACACTCTTGGGCCGGCCTAACTCCATGTTATGACCTGTGTCTGCCTTCTTTGGCATTCCAGTTCACTTCTGAGCTCTGTTTGTAGCTTAAATTCCATTCTTGCATCCTCTCTTCTCTTTCAGCACTACACTGCTGAACGTCATGGCGGGCCAGATCGCCATTCACGGGACAGTTGGAGCAGCTATGGATCTGACAGGCGAATGAGTGAAGGACGGGGGATACCCCCACAGTCTCGGTGAGTGTGTGCTTTTTTCTGTTGCAGCACACTGAACAGGAGAACCTGGGAGTGAAACAGCAGGTAACCATCATAGAATTTTTTGTGTGATCTTGTAAAAAGCCTTATGAACTGCCAAAGTAACCCTGTCATTTGTGTGTGTTGGAGGTATTTAGACTTTATCTGCAGTTGCATAGGAACTGTACTTAAAAAGTTTCATTTCTCCTCAGAGATGGACGTGACTGGGGGGATCATAGTAGGAAATTTGAAGATCGTTCCTGGCAGGGCAATGCAGATGGAGGAACTATGGGGCGAGATCATGACCGATGGCAAGGTAACTTTTTTCTAGTCAACGGTTTTTATCTTGAGAGTGCCTACGTAAACAAGGCATTGTGCAAAAGAGACGGATTTACAATTTGTGAGAGCCTGTTGAGACGCACAATGATAGGAGAGCAAAATTGGAGAATGCCAGAGTTGTAGGAACAGCATGTGAAAGTATTTTTCAAGTTGTTGATGCTTAACAATTTCCACTCAAATAAAAGTTTGAGTGTATTTGGGCAGTCATCAGATAAAATCCAGAATTTTGCAAAAAGAACACCATTTTCCCAACAGGATTTCTTTTTTTCTTTTTTTCAGAGTAATATTTTATATTTATTATTAAAGTTACGGGAAAGGGAGGGAGTTACAAAGGATTTGGGGTACAGGACGAAGGAATACACATTGGGTAAATGGAGGGCTACAAGCATGTCTATGAATAATCTCTAAGTACATGTAAAAAAGAGTTTTGCAATTCTATGCTTATTTTAAACTTGCTTTAAATCAATCAAATCATTCAAGTGCCCGTCCTTGGTGTGAACCATATCTTCCAAAATTATACACTTACTAAATCCATATATCTTTTATATCCATATAATCCATATAATTACACCAAGAACTAACATACTGTATATAAGGAGAAATAAGAGCCATCTAAACAGTAAATAAAAAGAAATCTATATCTATCAGAAAAAGAAAGAACAGAAGAAACAATAAAAAAAACATAAAAAGCTAAAATCTATAAGATTATGTATTAGCAGTTCTACAACTCATTCTAAATAATATTATGGTATCAGGACTATATTCCACCATTTCTCTCTCTGTCTTTTTTTCCCCCCCTCTTCTTTTTAAAGTCATAATTATCCTTGAAAATTCCATTATAATCTTATTTAGCTATTGCGTTATCTCTCTGTTTCCCCCACAGGTCTTCTAACTTTCTCTCAAACTTCTACGTCACAAGCTTAACAAATGTATACGCCCCTCTTTGTTCCTCTTTCTTCCCCATCCTAAAGTCGCCATTTTAACACCAGCTTTTTGACAAAATTAATATCTTCTAAACAACACTTAATAAAATTCCCAATCTATTCAATTTCTCCACCACTACACTTATCTTTATGATAATCTTAAAACTTTCACAAATTACTAAAGTCCAAACCAAGTGATTTCTTGTAGTATCTTTCTCTTTTGCTGCCACCAAAAGAGACGGCTTGCAGACAGTCTCTCTCACAGACGCTGCAAGTCGAATTCAGCCTTCTCTCAACTTGGAAAGGGGAGATGAAATTTTCCTCTATTGATGAATTGGATCTCTATCTTCTCGGCTTGTTGTTAAAATGTCTCTAGTTTCAACTCTTCACTTTTCCCAGCAGGGGTCTGCTTTGAAGTCACAACGCGTAGGAACTCTTAAATAGTCTGGTTGAAAGTCTTACAAATTAAGTTATAAATCATCCTTAGAAAGTCTCCTTGGAAAGTCCTGACATCCACTTTTCTTCTCACCACTGAGTTTACATAGTATCATTTTAAAATACTTTTTCTTCTTGTTTCATCCGCTTGTAAAACTTATTATAAAGTTACTTCTGCAGCGTAACTTCTGAAGCATTAATTAAGCATTTTCCACTCATATCATGTGCACCTCATTAGCATAGGTCTAGCATTCGCTTGTAGAAATATATCAGGTTACTTCTGTAAAATCGCTCCTGTCATATTAGACATGTCAACTTTTCAGCTTATCAGCGGCCATTCTTCTTAACAAGGTGCAAAAATATATCTTTAATTATTCATCCGCATAAATGGTTTTTAGCATTCTTCCACTTCTTCTCTTCTGCACGTCTTAATTCTGCCGGGGGCTAACAGAAATAAAAGTCCTTACTGATGTAGACAATTTGCTTCCTTCCATGATCTAATCCCAGAGGTCGACAGCCATCAGCCCTGCGAGAACGCAGGCTTCTCACGTCCTGCTGTTTACAAGCGGGCTTTCCCTCCTCCCTGGGTCGGCCGTTCCCAGGGGATCGGTCAAACCAAGTCACTCAACTTTCAATCTGCTCTTCTGCAGATAGAAACCTTTCCCTCCCTCAGAAGGGTCTGGAACAGAACGAAGATTGAGCCGCAGCCTCTCCGTGGTAGAGAACTGCGACTTGCCTGGCGGCCATCTTGCCCCCCCCCCCAACAGGATTTCTTCAGAGGGCATTGGGGTCTGCATGGAAAGTTGATCCCAACTGTCAGGGGACCTTTGGGGATAGTGTGTGATTATAGAATAAGAGGCTGTTGGCGAAGGATTTCAGTGGAAATGAACATGTTCCCCTCCTTGCATGAGCAGAAATGCTGTTCCACTCACGCAAACTTTTCTTTGGATCTGTGCCATTGTCTCATAACTTGATCTGCAAAATCCAGGTATTGCTGTCTGGATCAGGTATCAAGAATTAGGAAACTAAGGAATGGGGATCCTAGAGATTAGAAGGATAGTGCAGAGGTGCGACCAAAGAATAGGAAGTGGTTGGGGCTGTGAGCTGAATGCCCTCTTTTGATTTGAACTATTTGCCTACATGCATATGCTTGTAAAGGAGCTAGAGATCTCTTACACCGAACTATTGGTATGCCCAGACCAACTATTTTTCAGGGGAAACTGCAAGAAATGATATCAGTTCAGATTCATGGTGCGATTGTAACCTTGGAATTCCTATTTTTGTTCTAGGTGGTGGCAGAGGGAGACGTGGCCATGTAATGCGAGGTGGAATGTCTGGGTAAGAAGCTTCATTATTGCTTTCTACATTCATAATTACACTAGCCTTTTCTCTAGCTCAACAGGTTTTTCCAACCTATCTCCAGCTCTACCCTAATATTCTCTTTTGTATTGCCACATTGCTACCACATAAGCCTCCTGTGAAGGCCTGGAGGCACAGATGGAAAGACTTGGTAGTTTTATTTCCTAGCTGAATTTCTTTTTCATGGTATTCTTGAATATTTTTTGTTGCCCTTTCATTCTGAGTAAAGCAGTGGTTCCCAAACGTTTTAATATTAGGACTCACTTTTCAAAATGAGGGCGCAATCCTAACTTGGCCGGAGCAGGCAGGCCAGCATACCTGCGCTGTATCCAGTGCAAGTTAGGAGCCTGCTGGAGCCTCCCTGGGGCAAGGGCACGTTCGCCTAACCATCGCATCCCACCCCCATTCCCTGGTCAGCATGCCCACCACCCATCCAGTTCCTCCTGCTTGCCCTCCCTCCTCCCAGAACCACCCTTGCGCCAGCCAAATTCGGCTGGCGCAAGGGCAACTTTCCACCAGCGCTCTTGGGCCGACGCTACTGCTAGCGTTGGCCTGAGAGCTCTAGCGCCAACGCGGGAGTGCCGGTCAGCACCCCCACTTCGGTGCTAGTGACGTAGCGCTGACACAACAGCGTTGCGTCGGCACTATGTCCTATACAGGATTGCAGCCTCAGTCTGTCAGGAGCCACCTAGCTTTATGAGACTAAAAAAAAATCTAGAAGAAATAAGCAGTGTTGTGCACACGTCTCGAAATTAGTTGAGTCAATTCAGGAGTCTCTGCTCCCTCATGAATTGACTCATGCACAAGTCCTAGCATGTGCCCATGGTGATGCCACCCTGGAATTTCACAAGTCATTTTCATGAGTCAGGACTCTTGTCTTGGCAAACTGCAGGACAGGTCAGACACGCACATATGCATTCGCATCTACAAATGAGCAAAATGGGAGGTGTGGGAGATGCAATTGTCATTTCACATTTGAAGTTAATGTTCTGGCTGGCCAGTGATGTACTGCTGACAGCGGTTCACTCCTAACTGCCCACTGCCACAAAATTTCCCCGCCACTGTTCGCATCACAACTGAACTCAGAAAAATAGTCCGTCGCAGTACATCATTCAGAGTGCAGTCCTAACCTGGAGTTAGGCCGCCACAGTTGGGCCAGCAAAGTTTGGCTGGCATACTCTTGGAGTCAGAGAGGATAGCACATATCTGTGTGCTGGCCTCTCTGACTCCCAAGAGTGGCCCAAACATACTTTACAGTGTCCCTTGTGCCAGCCAAACTTTGCTGGCCTAACTGCTGGTTAGGATTGCGCCCTAGGATTGCTGGTTAGCATGCAGTGAGACCTGTTTTTTACCAAAGTTGGGCTGACCCGCGGCTGTTAGATGAGTGAACACATGCAGCTGCAGGGAACCTTTGGTTCCATTCCAAACTGGCTGCCTTGATGAAAACTCCCCTGCAGCTAAGCAATATTCTTCTATGGCAAAGACTCCTTCTCCCTCGCCCAGAGCCAGAACTCAGACCACTCTTTCATCTAATCAAGGGTTCAAACCTTCGGAGATGAACAAGACAACTCTGCTCCCGCCTCCCTCCCCTTTCAGTTTACTGGCCATACCTTCCTCTGCCCAGGTCTCATGTTTTTTCCTCCTCCCCACACCTCATGCTCTCTGCAGCCAGCTACCCGAAACTGAGACATCTTCAAAAGTCTTAGTTTGCTGCCTCCCCTCCACCCCCACCCCCACCTTCTGGCTGGAATGAAACTGCCATTTGTCGTGGCAACTTTGTGGTGCCTGCCGGATCTCCGAAAGAGTAATGAAGTGCGCAAACTGATTCAAGTTGCTGGAATAGCTGACTCATTGAGAGTCAGTGTTATGTTCCCTGGGGTCTGGCATCAGCCGCCTAGACACCCCCGAGACCATGGGTGGTGGAGCTAGTTCCCTCCTGACCACTAGCAAACCCCCAGTGGTCCCGGGGACTTTACCCCTGCCCAATTAAGTTCCTAGTTAACTCCTTTGGTAGCTAAGCCCAGTGGCTAGACTGGAATAGCAGTTCCCAGAAGAAAGGCACACCGGTCTGTAAAATATAATAATGTTTATTTAGACTAACGGTTACACTACAAAGGCACAAGAAATAGACAGCTTGAAAGTACTTGACAAACCCAGTACAAAATAATAAAGCTGTCTGCCTACTTCTAACTAGCCCTCTCTCTCATCTGGTTTCTCAAGAAAAATAGTCAGGGTGCTCAGGGTGCTCAGCTCACAGACTACCTGTGAGGCCAGGTATCCATGATGGTCTGTTGAGCTGACTGCTAAATCCCACAGAGAGTTCAGCTCATAAAACAATCCAACACCCTACCCTTCTCCTGGGGTTTTCTCTCTATTCTCCTTTGGGTTGCTATGCCCCAGCTCCCTCCCACTCCCAACCACAGGTTCAAAGCTACTGTTGTTTTATAGATAACAAGCTGTTCTCGAGGCCAGCAAAGCTCTCCACTTCTGAAGTTGTTATCTGACTCTCTTGGCCATTGAGCACCAGACTCTCTGAACTTGGTTCCCACCAGCTGTGGAAAGGACAGGGAGCTGAGCCTGCAATTGCACAAATATGGAGTCAGAACCAAGCCTAGCTTCTTTCGTTCATGACAAATTAGTGAGTCAGAGTAAGACACGTTAATGAAACATGTGACTCGATTCAGAGTCAGGCCAAAATGTCAAAACTCGAGTTAAAGTCACAAGTCTTTTTTCACTAAACTAGAAATAAGTTTATTTTGATATATAGCAAATATTTATTAAATATATGGGGTTCAATTAGCCACTCAGCCATGAAGCTTTGTGGATGACTTTGGGCCAGTCACTATCACTCAGTCTGACCTACCTCACAGAGTTGTGAGGACAAAAGGAGGGGAGGTACTATGCATGCCACACAAAGCTCCTTAGAGGAAGGATGGTATAGATATATGAAAAATAAATAAAAATATTAGTACGTGTAATAAATATTTTTATTTACAAAAAACTTCATCTATTTCTTGTAATGAAGTGGGTGTGAAGGGTGCACTTGCTTCCAGTTCGACATGGCACTGACCTCCTGGGTTGCTGCCTGACTAGAGGGAGCCTGGCCTTTTCTTGGCTTGGAGAAAACGTCAGCAAGCAAAAAGAAAGTATGTGAGTTAAAAATCAAATTAAAATCACAGAATGATTTCCTACAAGTTTCTTTGTGGACATAACTACGTGATGAGCTGATATCTGTTTATTTTGCCATTTACACATGTTTTGGGAAGGTATGCCCCTCAGAGTGCATACCCTGATGCACACAAGCAGGGCAGAACAGCCACATTACAGAGAAGGATACACATACCTCTACTTACAGAACCAAAAAGATACTGGGGGTGGGTGGATGGAAGTGGGAGAAGACAAGAAAGTGTATTAGGGGAGGGTTTACCTGTCTCCCACTCCCTAATGCTTTGCCAATGGACTGTTTCTTCGAAGGCATCCTCATTTTATTTTTCAAGTCCCTGAGAGGAGCTAGGCACTGTATAGGATTTTGGGGATGGGGCAGTTACAGGAAGGAAGCATATGTAGCTGCAATCCTGTGTACCCTTACTGGGAATAAGCCCTATGGAAAACAGTGGAGCTTATTTCTGAGAAAATGGGTGCAGAGTGGCTCTCAGGCTCACCTCATCCAGTGGGCCTGGAACAAGACTGAATGGTTGCAGACCTCCTCTGCCAGAGCCTTTGCCTCTCCCCAAGATGTCCCAAGGAAAACATGCATCTTTTCCAAAACAATTGCCCCCTCCATTTGAATCACTGGAGAGAACATTTACAAGGGGGGTGGGAGTGAGAGAAGTGAAGTCAATCACACACACACCCCTAAGACTTGTCCCGTGCAGACCAATTGTTAGGGTGACCAGATGTTCCTCATGCTCAGTGATGTTCCTAAGGGGGTTGGGGAGCAGGAGCAGTGGTGTTCCTAGAGGGGGGCAAAATGCTAAGTGTTGCAGGAGCCTGAGCTCCATTGTAACTCAGCCCCTCCCTCTCACCTCCAGAGCCATTAACAGCTTGGAGGGCAAAGCCACTGCACCAGCTCTCCAAGTCACGAATGGCTCTTGTTTTTTCCATGCAAGACTTTCTCCAAGTCTTGTTTTTTCCATGCATGTAGCAGTAAGTAGGGGAGATCATTCTGAATGACAGCTCTTTGACACACTCCCAGTTGGAGGGGGAAGGTTCCTGTATTTCTTCCTGTAAAAGTCTCCGCTCCTGCTGCCAGCAAAAGTCATAGCCAAAGTAAGGACACTGAACAAGTGTGTATTCAGGACAACATAACCCTGGCAAAGCATGCAGCAACTGCAGCCACCTTGACTCCTTGCATCTGACAAGAGCAAAGTGTGCAGTAGCAACGGCCCTGATTTCTCAAGCCCACTCTGCCTTGTGGCAGAGCGTTGTGTTCTCGCTCATGAGCATGTTTTGCAAGAACACAATTCCTGGAGCAGCTGGAGACTGCTTGGCACTAAGCCAATGGAAACAGGCTTTAAACTCACTGCACAAGCCTCTGCTCAGCAGTCTTTGGCCAGCTCCACCCATCTTGGCATTGGGTTTTAAGGAGCAATGTTATGCAAAAACATATGACACAGGCAGCATTTAGTGATTCACCAAAAATCAGGTAACGACCCACAGTTTGGAAACCACTGGAGTAAAGGAAGGATTATACAGTTTGAACTTGAAGAAAAGTCAAATTTAAAGCTCGGCACACTGCAAGGGGCATCTGTTGGTCGGTGGTTACAAAATTGCCATTTCAAAAAGGCACTCAGTTAATATTAAGCTGTGTAAATATATTTAGGAAAGAACTATAACATGAAAGCTTGCTTAGCTCCACTTCCTCTCAGTCTATTTTATTTTTTTCTTGTCTTATCTTGTCCTATACATGTCTGCTCAGAGCTTCACTGAGTTAATTGAAACTTAGTCCCAGGTAAATGTATACGTATTGCAGGCTTAGTTGCCTAGATCAGGAAGTGACCCCAGCCTCAGATCCTTTATTCATAGTCACCTGAGTATAATCTGAACTGCTCTGGTCTAATTCATGCAAGAAGGTTTCCTTGACTGATATGATTGGTCTCTGTGCTCTGAACTGGATGACAATGCTGTGGGGATAAGGAGGGAAGCTTTTGTTCATCTGCTTCCCACCTTTCCCATGATCTGCCCCATATCAGGGCCAAAATCAGAAGACTTCACTGCTGACATGGGGACAAAGGCAGAGAGATACCATCTTTGGAAACCAAAAACCTATACTATAGCAGGTACCCAAAGCATGTGTGAGCATCCCTGGGCTTGACCTTAAGGAACCTAGGTTCAGTTGACTTAAGCCTTTATGATTTGAATGCTGAAGACCATCTGATAATCCTCTAAAATTGTCAAGGCACACCATCAGGTTTTGACAATTGGCAAGGCAACACCATGCTGCTTGTGGGGAGCAGCAGGGTGGCCCCCAAACTCCATGGCACACCCCAAACTCCCCCAAATTCCATGGCATACCTGTGGACCATTCGTGGCACACTAATATGCCACAGCACACTGGTTCAAAATTGTTGCCTTAAAGGAAACATTTGTATGGAAGAAAGAAAGGGAGTTTAATCACCATAGGTGCCAATTTTGCACACTTGCCAGGCAACCAATTCCTGACAAATTGAGATTTGAGGCATTTAAACATGAAACCTAACATTTATTATCTCTTTCTAGGCGGGGAGGATTCATGCGAAGTAGCACACAAGGCCAGGCATCACATGGAGGAGAGGGACAAGGGGAAGGCTTCTCAGGACAAGATCGAGGAAACAGGCCCAATGACCCTCGGTTCAGTCGCCGCTATTGAATGTTTTAATGGGTTTTTTCAAACTGTATGATTGCAAGAGAGCTGATAATACACTACTATTCAGTGTACCACTGACTGTGACTTAAGTTAAGCTTTATCATTTTAATTCATAGGTCCAGTATGTGAAACCGTTCAGGGTTTTTGTTTTTGGTAATGTGTTCTTATATGTGCTGCCCTACCCCATTCTCAATCCTGATGCAGTTCTTTTACAAGGCATTCCATTTTCTATAAATAAAAAATGGTTTACAATTTCATGGTGCCTGTTTTTCTGAGGTCTGAAAGAAGCTTGATTTTTCAAATTGTATGTTCAGGGTTTGTGTGTATTGTGACATTGCAGGAAGGATTCAGAATAGGATTATTCATTATTATATATTACTATAGCATCCTGGTACTTTATATTTAAAAAGGATGGGTCCCCACCTCAGCTGATGTACACTCTAAATTTAGGCAAAGGAGATACAGATGAGCAGAATATATGCATTTATCTTCATCTTCCAAAAGGGAACCCATGTACTCTGTTGCAGCAAACACAGTGATTAAGTGGACTGGAGCCCATAAAAGCATATACTGAAATAAATTAAATGGTCTTTAAGGTGCTACAAGACGTTGTGTTTGCGTTTTATTTCAATTACATGTACTTAGGCTTAGTTGCAACAGAGTATGACTACCAGCTTGGGCCAAAGACTTGACAAAGATGAGTTTGGGGAGGGTTTTGCAGAAAGTAAAATGGCATCATGTCAGTAAAATGGCCATTCCAGGAATAAGGGGAGAGCAGGAGATCTTTGCAGGGCTGAAGGAAGCAGAACTGGATGAGGAAAGATAATAGGCAGGGGTGTGTCAGAATGTAAGAACGGGAAGATCAAGCAGGTTTTTAAGATGGGTTGCTTCAGTATTAACTTTGAAATCATTTTTTTCCATTACAGGTAAGATTTGTGTTGTGTAATAAAAATTAGCCAAAATTGCTACCATGTAATTACAGATAACGTTTGCTACGCATACAGTGCTAGTTGAATGCTTTTCATGGTCATATTCTCTTGTCTTTTCAGTAAAAAAGATACTAATAGTATTATACCCATGTAGATGGAAGGGCAGAAGCTGAGGGAATACTGTGATGCCTCAGACCCAAGAACTGGTGTGAGCTGATAGCTTGTGCCCAAGAACAATTGTGTGAGGGAGTTGCTGATTCCCAATTCACTTTCTTTAGTCACTGCACTGTGCTATCTGTGGCATAAGCTGCTATGCCATAGAAATATCTTTTGCCATTCTTACTGGTCTGTGATGCTCTGGTTTCTACTTTGCTCCCCAATGGATGGTAGTAATTTGGAAGTGGACACTTGCCTGAATATAAGGGCCTAAAACCTCTTCCCTTCCAGATATGTGGAATGCATAAAATGTCCCTAAAAGAAGTGCCAGCCGTAGTTGTGTTTGAATTTTCCTTGCACATGCAAGAAATGGAGGGGGAGAGCATCACTAGTTAGAAACGAAATACTTTTTTGCCTAACTCCTTGTCACAGGAGGTGGTGATGGCATCTGGCCTAGGTGCCTTTAAAAGGAGATTGGACAGATTTCTGGAGGAAAAGACCATTGTGGCCTTAGGACATGATGGGTTGTGCAAGTGCAAGTGCACTTACTTAATGCCAAGTGCAAGGGAGTGGCAACAGGATGCAAGCATCTTATTGTCTCGTGTGCTCCCTGAGGCATCTGGTGGGCCACTGAGATACAGGAAGCTGGACTAGATGGGCCTTTGGCCTGATCCAGCAGAGCTCTTCTTATGTACTGTATCTGCAGTTTCAGTTTTGGCTGTGACGGGATATTAACAAGTTAGATCAACTTGTTGATCCCATGAACAATTCTCAAGAATTGAGTTTGCACATGGTGAGAAAAGGTAAGCCATACACAGATGGAAAGGATTACCTTCTCCCAGTGATCAAAGATGCTGTCAGACTTAACGTTTGGTGAGAAGGGTGTAAAAGAAATGGAAACAGTTCTGCTTCCATGATCTTGCACAGAATAGGTGAGATGTCCCAATAGGTGGAAGATGAGCTGATCTGAAGAGTTCGTGAAAGCCAGTTCTTCTCACTGCAACTGGACAAATCAACCGATATAGCAGGTTTGTGCCAGCTGCTTGTATTCATACATCTGGAACAAAGAAATCCACAAAGAAATGTTGTTCTGTGAACCAATTACTTGAAGTAAAGGTAAAGACTTCCCCACGACCAAATGGTCTAGTTGTGACCAACTGTAGGGGGTGGTGCTTATCTCCATTTCTAAGCTGAAGAGCTGGTGTTTGTCCAAGGACAGTTCTAACAGCAAGGAAGCTTGCTTTCTCCTTGGATTTTGTTTTGTTTTGCTCAGCAGCCGAGAGTGAGATAAGAAGGAAGCCTAGTCAGGAAATCGAAAGTTAACTAAATGCTGTTTTGCTTCTAGCTGGACAAGAAGGGGAGTTGAAGAGTAAAACTCTCACATTCTTCCTGCAGCTTGAACAGGGAGAGGAGGGGGACCTTTTGCCCTCTTCTCAACTGGTTCTGTCTTTTGCTGGGTGAATGTTAGGACAATGTATTAGCTAGGAGTTAGATGCTTTATTATTTTGGTAATAAGCATCATGTAGTTATGCCTTGCTTTGGTCTGCTTTGAAAGACCTTTTAAGCCTCTATGCTGTAACTTCTATACGTTTTAATAAATCATTACATTTTACTCCATGGTGTGCCTCATGTCCTGGAAGCGGGGGTTAGCTGACTCGTCTTGACGCTGTGTTACACTACTGTTGGGCTAAGAGAAATGCTTCCTGGGCCACTGAAGGTTGCTAGTGGCCAGGAGGGGGACCACATCCCACGATGCCTGGGGGCAGTTTGGAAGAGCCAGGCCCCCTGGTCTCATGATAACTATGTGTGGTACAAAGAGTGGTGTTGTGTCTCAGGCAGTGGTGTCATTCAAATGATTTAGGAACAGGAACTCACTTTTGATTGACACTTGTCGGGAACCCGGAACCAGCCACAGAGCCCGTTAGGATCCGGAACACCCGTTCTGGTCCATTCCCCCTGAATGACATCACTGGTCTCGGGTGATAGCACTTTGTCCAGATGCTACATGGACTCACTGTAACATTCAAAGGGAAGCCCTTGTAGCAAAATCTATGCCAGATAATTCCATAAAAATAATGAACTTCATAAAGCAAAACCACTGCAAGAACGCCTATTTGAAAAGGTGTGTGAGGAGATGGGTACTGACCATAAATCACTATTTTTGCACACCAATGTATGTTGGCTGTCAAGGGGGAAAGTGCTTATAAGGCTTGTGGAACTCTGTGAGCCAATTGTGGCATCTCTGAACAAAAGCAAAAGCGATTAAGGTGAATGGTTACACAATGTCTTGCAGCTAACATTTGGCTGAGATATTTTCAAAACGAAACAAACTTAATATTGACTTATTTGTACATAAAGAAACTAAAACCAGTACTTGTCAAGAAATACAGAAATATATATAGTTCCAGATCATTTTTCTTAATTGCTTGGTAGCAGTGGTTGCATGGGGAAAGAATTGGAACAAGCTTCTGAGCTGGAATATTTTCTCTTGTCTTTGGCAGTTTGAGGTCCTAGGTGAGAACAGCAATGTAACTTTCTGTCGGATTATGTCACTTCCAGCCATGACATCACTTCCAGTGGGTCCCGGACAGATTAGCACTTCCAAAAGTGGGTCCTGGTGAAAACGTTTGAGAACCACTGGTATAGACCTTTGGGCAGATGCAGCCCATCATGGAAGGCTTTCAAAAGCTGCACCTGCTCACATTCCCTTTTCTATAGAATGGTGAAAGGTATAGGCACACTGTCCCAGTGGTAACTGAAGAGGTTTTCCATGGGTGAGTGAAACGTTTTCCATGGGATTTAGACGTTGTGACTAAATCCCACAATATGTTCTAATCCATGGCTTGAAAACTTGAGCAACACTTTTCATTATGTTTTAGAGTGTTTTTCAGAGAGCTGCAACTCTTATTAGAATGCGGGTGGTGGAACAAGTTGATATGCATAGGGAGCTTGATTTTGGCTATCCCATTATAATACCTGTTGCATTTCAACTTTCTCTTTGACAACTGGGTGCAACAGTCGATTACTGAAGTTGTAAGGTACCAACCTGGACGGAGACACCAACTCACAAGCGCACAGAAAGCTGAACAGCCGCGCTCGCTACAAGCCGCGGTTCAGACAGCCCACAATAGATAGCCTAACTTGACTTTGCCCGGCGTCCTTTTTGCCCCTGCTCCGCTCCCGCTGTACGGCTGCGGGAGTCCCCTTGCCACCGAGGCCAAAGGGGAGCCCCCACCCACCCGTGGAACGCCTGGCGGAGGCCTGCCGGTGATCAGCGGTCGACCTCGCCCGGAACGCCTCAGGGGTGGGGGGCATCACCCTCACTTCGCCCACAGCATCACCCTCACTTCGCCCACAGCAGAGTCAGCATCAGGGCGAAGCTCTTGCGGCAACATATTCCTCAACCTGACCCAGCAGAAAAGGGCGGGGACGCCGCGGACAAACACGCAGCCAGCTCCTCACAGACCACCCTCCCACTTCGGCCGTCATCTAGGCCCCTATCTGCGGTTCGGTAACAGCTCTGGCGCCGCCTTCTTAGATGGCTAGCCAATCACTAGCTTCGACAGACAGTTGTAAGGACTACAGTTCCCGAAGGTCTTCGCGAGAGGCGCTCGCGCGGTGAAAGCGACACGGCCGGGCGCCGAGCTGTCCTTGGGCCGGTGCAGAGACCACCCAGTCATGGCGCCCCGGATCTTCCCATTTGTCAAGTGAGTCGGGCGGGACACCTATTTAATTTTAAAATTGGGGGAAAGAATTTAATAAACCCCCCTTCTCTCGTCCAGGGTGTGAAGGTTGTGCCCTTTTTATGTACAGTATTTATGTCCCGCCTTTCCCTCCGAATAAACGGAATACGCGAAGCGGACTGCCCTTCTAATGAGATCTTGTGGGGGCTTTACTTTTTCGGTGCTTTTGTAAAAGCCTCATAGTCTCGCCTAAATTGCTGGTGTGCACCGCTCTCCCCTTCTTGTCCCTCTGTGCAAAATGGTTGCACAAGAAGGAGCCCTCTTCCCAAGGCTCTGCTCATTTTGGCATGCAAACGCGTAGAACTTTTACAGCTGCCGAGTCCCCACACCTTGATGTTGGTGTTCAGCTCTGTGGAAAACCCCTTTCAACGAAAGAAACGATAACAATAAAACGAGAGTGGTGGTTTAATATTTGTAGAATGCTAATTCTTTCTGAGCCTCACCCTCTGACCGTAGTGTTTTCCTCAATTTAGTAATCGAATGCAAGTATCGAATAATATTTTGCGTATTCTGCTGTACAGTGCTGGAGAGGTGAAAAGAGCTGGTATCCTGGGGGAAGGGGTTGTCCCTTATGTGGTTCTTCTTTCTTCTAGGCTTTCCTGTGGCTCTGAGATCTGTGTAAGGAGCAACAATCCAGCAGGTGTCATTGCATCTGAAATCTGTCAGAAAGCTTTCCCTCTTGAATTTCAGCCTGTTTGTTGTTAAAAGCACAGGATCCCAGCAAGAGACAGAAAGGCAATCCCAACTGTCCGGGAGAGCTGTCAACATTAGTTCACGAAAATTCTGGTGCAGAGGTCTGAGTGCTTTGAGGAAGTCTAAAGTTCTTACTCCCACAGAGGATAAGAGTCTTTACAGTGATTTTCAGGGTCCTCAGTGACCTTCTAATAAAAAAAGACTCAAGTACAAAGAATTTTCTCTAGAATTTTGAAGTTGAAACATTACATAATGTAAATGTCAATATAAGCAGTAGATTGTTGTGTATTTATTTCTTCTTCCAAAAAGCTTAGAATATTGTATGGCACAGTCACTTGGTATTCACATGGTGCCCTGTAAAGTTTGGTGATTTGCATTTTGAGGCAAGGCAGCTGCAAGCTTTTTGGAGTTTGTTTTGGGATGTTCTTGAGATTACTGTATTATGGTAGGGGTTTTTTGCTAAATGACTTACATTTTAATTATGTTTTAATTTCTTCGAATGCTACCTTTTTGAGTAGGAAAGATAGAAATGTTTAATGGTAAAATAAAATGGATAATATCTGATTTACATTTTAACTAGTCAAGTGTACAAGTCTAAAAATGTAGAAAACCTTCTGAAACTGTTTCTCTCTTGGTTAATAAACTGATGATTCTATCCACTCTAATTTTCCGTGTTTTCTGCTCAGATTCCTGATCAAAGGAGGAATGGCAGGGGGTGCTGTGTATGTGGTTTACAGCCATGGACTGCTCAGTGATGGTGATCAGGGAGCACAAGCCCTTCGAAAAGCCCAGGATGCCATTCCCCCAGCTGTGAAAGAATGGACAGAATATTTTGGTTGGCAGGTAAGATTGAAGGAGTAATTGGTTGCACTGTGACATTGCATTATGCATCATATTATAACCATATTCTGAGGAAGGCTATGGAAAACCACTCCATACAACAAATCTGCCTAGTAAACGTCACAATGTGGGTCAGTAATAACTCAGTGCTTGCACCTTTATACCCATACTAAAATGAGAGGGTTGGGAGGGCCACCTAATGGTTGGCAAGTGAGGGATTCAAACTATGGACTTGCCAGCTCTTGTGTGCTATGCTGTTGGGTAGTTTCCTGCAATTTTCATGAAATGATGTACAGTCCTCAGTATTTTTCTCAAACAGGTTTAGCTTTTCTGATCTCTGATTTTTTCCAGCTTCCAGCAGTTCCAAAGACTGAATTCTCTATCCGCAATTTTTGGAACTCGGGTAAGCGGTTTTTCATTGTCTTGTCATTTGAGTGGTTTTCAGATGGTGTTCCAGGGAGTCTTGGGTCTCTAGAACACTTATGTTCTTCAATGGGAGGGAGAAGGTGCAGGCGAGCGTCTGGTGTTCAGTTTCTGTCCCAACAGGCCTGTTCAGTGTCTTGACTATATACTCAGAATCTTCTCCAAAGCTGACAAGCAAATCTTGTAAACATATGAAGCCTCCTAATGCTGATTCAGAGCATTGATCCATTTGCTTTAGTATCTTTGTCACTGATTGACAGCAGCTCTCCATAGGTGTTTTTTCTATACTGCCTCTAGAGATCCTTTTACCAGGATGTATTACCTAGGATTGAACCTGAGACTTTCTGCAGGCAAAGCAGGTGCTCCTAGTGAATGTATGAAGCTTATATTGAGTCTGACCATTGGTTCATCTGTCCCAGTATGGTAGGCTGTATGATCCTTTATTGCAAGCATCCTTTATTGCTATCTTTAAAAATCCCTTCATACAGAAAATAAGCCAGCCAGGAAGAATGGTTTTCCAAGCCTCTCCCCGACACACCTATTTTCTAAGTCCAGGGAAGCTTTGGGATAGAAATCTGCAGTCCAAAGTGATAACCCAGGCACCGGTTTATTATCTCAATAAGAACTAGGTCAGAGTTCCAAATGCAGCCCCCAAAAGCAGTTTATTCAGCCTCTGTTATAAATGGGTTCTCATAGATTATAATTATTATAATTATCCCTGCATGATAGTTGGATAATATGTTGAAAATATGAACATGATTGCTCACTTTCTCTTCTGTTTGCAGCTAATGAGCTTCTGGCCATAATCTGCTTAATGATGTCACTTTCTGATTAATATCAGCAGGCACCATTAATGCTTTCCTTCAGCTGTCTGTATGAAATGAATTTGACAACTCTGAACTAGGTGGCTTATGGAAATTGTTCCATTTGTTCATACCCCTTGTGGATTCTTTGAACCAAATGATGGGGGAGGCATTCTGAATAAATAAAATACAGCTGTTTCATCTGTCTATTTTGTTAATGTTTTGTTTTTTTTGCAGGAGTTCGGACAACTATAAGCACCCTCTCCGTGGCCCCCACAAGGGCTTGTGAATACACCCAGCAAGGATGGAAGTATATGAAGGACCTTGTCAAATGACAGCCCACCAAGGAGGCCTGTGTTTTGCTATCTAATGGGGATTTCCTTGGTGCCTTCTTGCACAGGATAGCTTTATTGCTGAAGGGCTACATTAAAGACTTTGAAACACCCCTAGGAGGTTTTGGCCTGGTGTGTTAGCCACCCATAGAAGAAGGGGAAAAACTGATGTAAATGCAGGTTGCAGGCCATCCGGTGATCTGCGTGGGTTTTGGCTTCATGTTGGTTGAAGAAATGAGCTTTTCTAGCCTATGGCTTTGTTTGATGGAATATTCATAAGCTTTCCATAACATATCAGCATCTCCAAAATTTAAAGAAACTATCAGCATGTTAGCCCTGGGGACAGATAGGGCCATGTCGTTTTTCTTAGTGGAGAATGGAATAGGCAGCATTGTTGAATTTAGGGTGGGGAATGAATAACAGACAAAATTGTTACATATCCATGGATTTTATCAGGGGTCTCAATTTGTACAAAACAGGTACCTGATTTGATTCTGGTCATGGTTGTGTATGACGCACATGACTATGCCACACATTTACACAATTACACCATTTGAGAATTCAGCAGCCTATCAATCAATCAATCAACAGGTACTTATATACCGCTTTTCAACACGAAGTTCACAAAGCGGTTTACAGGCAAATAGTAATAATAAAGTTAAATGGCTCCCTGTCCCAAAAGGGCTCACAATCCAAAAAAAGGCAGACCGCCAGCACAGCCACTAGAAAGACTGCGCAGGGGTGAAGAGGGACAGTTACTCTCCCCCTGCTAAATATAAGAGGAACACCACTGGAAAAAGTGCCTCTTGTCCAGTTAGCAGGGGTTAACCTAGGTTAGCCTAGGTGTCATGGACTTCGTTTTCAGCAAAGCAGGTTTTTGACTCCTTTTGTCTATGAAGTCAAATTGGAAGACTTGCCAGCAGTGAAATTGCAAGAGTCAGACAGGGCTGTTCAAGACTTCCATCTAGGAATGTTGGTGGGAAATGGTCTCGGTGGTCTCTACCAAGCCTGTTGCCCCTTCTCTTAACTAGCGTAAGGGGAACATAAGTGCAAAATTAATATGAAGAACATCTTGCTTGGATAAAATTGTGCTGCAGCAGTCAGCTGGGCACCTCCTTGCTTGTAGGGCATATTCTATAAGACAGTGTTATTCCAACTGGGTTGGGACCCACTTGGTGGGTCATGACCTGATGTCAGGTGGGTCGCAGAAAGGTGGGAGCAGCCATCTTGGAAACATCACTCTTGGAAACATTACAAGACATTACTCTTGTTATATTCCTTTTCTGAGTGTTAACAGTTTGAATTTTCAAATGAGGGTTTTTTAAATTTTGTTTTTAGTTCAGTGCTTTTACACAATATTTTGTCCTAATCTTGCTTTCTGTCAGGGATGTTTCATGGCTGTACATTTAAGCGTAACAGCCTCTAAGAGTCATGCACAGACTCTTCACTTTTAAATCCACAAGCTAAAGTAGCCCCAACTACAGGGGCCTATTCCAAAGCTATAAAGCTTAACTTTAAACTGTTAGGGTGCCCAAGCAGCAAAACTGAATTTAGTTTAATACTAGTTCCAAGAATTCACAATTAAAACGAGCTTATAACTTAACTATATTTATTCTGAAAACATGCAGCTACATTTACTAGAAAGGTGTAAAAGAACCAACGGAGATACACTTTAAAATAAGAAAAAAGAAACTAGGCTCCTAACACTGACTAGACCCTAATATCTGCAAGGTGGTTAGCCTTGCTGGTTCACCTTCTCAGTCCAAGCAGGCAGCAGGTCCAGGCTGGAACATCTTGGACTGATGTAGAGAAGGTGACTTGAAGGTTTGAAGATCTGAAGGTCTCTGATATCCTGATGGTCTTGATGGAGTCTTGAAGATCTGATGGTGTGTGATGGTCTGATGCTGTCTTGAAGGTCTGATGAAGTCTTGATGGTCTGATGGAGTATGATGATCTGTACCCCAGAACAGGTATCTTTATACCCCTCTAGTCGAATCAATCAGGATAAAGGTCGGACATCTCCTGATGGGGTGATGGAATGTTCAGAGGTCGCAGAATGGTCAGAAAAGGTTATGTACACAACTTAAGTGATGGGTCTCAGCTGTGTGGAATCTTCTTGATTGCTGTACAAGCTGGATGGAACCTTCCTGATTATAAGTTGATAATGCAGTGTCCCTGACCCCAGCTATGACCTCACACCTTTCTGCAGGAAATAGAGGAACTAGAAAATTACATTCTAAGTGAGCTGGTATGTTAGCAGCTTCAGCTCTTTCCCACACAATGGAGTCATGTTTACAAAATGGAATCAAACCATGGCATAACCTTTTTTTGCTCTTTACGTCCTCCTTATGTGCCAGGGCATTTTTGTTATAGTGAAGCCATACCCTGAAATGCAGGGGTGGAGCATGGTTGATCAGGAACCTGATGGAAGGACTGCATCTAAATGCAAAAATGACTGGAGCTAACAGCAAATCATGTGCTTCCTTAATTCTCCCTGTCTCCTGATATTTTACACTTTCCCTTGAAAACTCAGGGGCTGTTCCAAAACATACCCGGAACAGATGTTTTACAGAATAGGAAAGTGGGATCATGTCTGGAAGACTGTCAAAACAGGCTGCCTAGCCAACATATGCCTCTCCACTGGATGAGGAAACCCTGCATATGTACAGAGCCATTAGGGTGATTCCAGTCCTCTGTCTGCATCACATACATTAAGCTGATCTCTGCAGAGTTAATTATTGGACATTCCAGCTGTGCAGTGGCTGACATCTCTTAGCTTCCATTTTCAGACAGGGATCTTTCCCAGTTCCGCCTGAAGGTGCTGGGGATTAAACCTTGGCTCTTCCACATGCAAAGCATGGGCTCTATCACTGAGCTATGGTGCCTCCCCATTTGCTACCGATACAACTGTGAAGGGGTTGGTGGAGGTGAAAGACCTAACAGTGGAGATCAGCCTTTATACCCCTACTTGGCTACCTGTTGTTGAGGTGGGTGAAGATGGTAGCGGCAGAATTGCTTTCACCACAAATGTTGCTACCACATTCAGTAACCCTGAATCCTTTCCATGCACACTGAATCCTTTCCATGCAGGAGCAAATGATGTCCATTCCCCTACTTGGAAGAAAGCAAAATAGTCCGGTCAATTTAGGGGGAAAAAACCCATAACCCAGGACTAAGTCTAATAAAAGGTCTGTCAACTGTTCTTGTCAGTACTAGGTATACTGAGTGACAGGAAAAAAGTTCTCCAAAATTCGACCAGCGGAATTTTATAATACCGGAAATTTAAATAACCGGAAAATGGGTTATTTTCAAGATGGCAGCCGCAAACCATGAAAATCGGCCAAAATCATGCAACCGTGTTATTTTTAAGCTCAGAAAAAGTCTAACCAAAGGTCTGTCAACTGTTGTCAGTACTAGGTGTACTGATTGACAGGGAAAAAAATTACCAAAACCTGACAACCGGTTATTTCATCACACAGTCACTAATTTCAAGTTCAAGTTCACTAACTCACTAAGTTCATGCTCAGCAGCCTTTTAGAAATGCCCACCAGGGGAAGATGTAATGTCTTGGGGTAGGAGCTAAGCCTTCTACGTGTCCTCTCTTTGATACCTGCAGAGGTGTGGCCTTGAGTTTCCTTCCTTCCTTCCTTCCTGCTCTGAGCACATGCTCTCTTACTCTTCTGACCACTGACCAGATCAGATGTGCATCTAATACCAGAGTAAAGGCTTTGCAGCCACAGCCATTTTGAGGTGATGGGATATGAACTTAGTGCTTACCCAACATCACTGTTCGAGGACTACCACATTCTGAGAAAGGTCGATAAACCGCAATTGGCCCATGCCATTGATGAGCGTTGTAAAAATCGAGCATCCATGGAAATAACACCAGATGCTGTTCCGAGCACGCAAAGATTTGTTATTGACGGAGGCTACCTGATACGGAAGTTGAAGTGGCGGAAGGGAGACAGATATGGCAAAATAGCAAAGGTGTATGCAGACTTCACAGTTGAACAGTATGGGTTGGCTACTATTGTGTTTGATGGATATGACGCAGGTCCTTCAATAAAGGATAATACACATAAGAGAAGGCAACAAAACTAAGTATCCAATAGTTCACTTCACAACTGATACTGAATTCGAAGGGAAGCAGGAAGAATTCCTTTCAGCAGGGCGCAACAAACACCAACTAATCAAATTAATAACTGAAGAACTGGTGACGAGAAGCTGTGTGGCTTTTCAAGCACAAGGTGACGCTGATGTGGACATTTCAAAGGCCGCAGTGAATAGTGCCAAGGAACATTCCACCACGCTCATTGGGGAGGATACAGACCTGTTAATTCTTCTGCTACATTACACAGAAGTGAATGGCAATCCACTGTATTTTAGATCAGAGACTCAGTCACGAGGCATTCCAAAAGTGTACAACATCAATTACTTGAAGTCTACTTTGGACAATGCGTTATGTGCACAGTTGTTATTCCTTCATACATTCACAGGATGTGATTCCACCTCACATATTTATGGTGTTGGAAAAACAGTTTTCCACAAACTTTTAAAAGGGAATTCTGTCCTTCAGTCCTGTGCAACTGCATTCACTTTACCAGGCAAGAACCCCACTGGCATAGTAAGTCTTGGCAGTCAAGCGATGGCTGTTATTTTTGGTGGCAACAGCAACAGTTCTTTGGCAGCCTTGTGTTACCAGACACTTTCCAAGAAAGTCGTCACAGCCAAATCGTTTGTGAATCCAGAACGCCTGCCTCCAACTGAGTCTTTCACAACATTCCATAGTCTAAGAGTGTACTGTCAGACCATGATTTGGATGGATATGGCTAGGGAAATGAATCCTGTGGACTGGGGTTGGAAACTCAATGGCGGTGAACTTGTACCAGTAATGTGTGATATTACTGCTGCACCAGACAGTCTACTGCAAATTATACACTGCAATTGTAAAACTGGTTGCAGTGGTACCCACTGCAGTTGCAGAACATACGGACTTCCATGCAGTTCTGTATGTGGACCATGTCAGGAAACGTATTGTGACAACCAGGTGTTAGGTGGCCTAGTGGGCAGTGATGAGGATGAATAGAAAATTAAGGAGTTACTGTTTTATCCGCATATTGCTGCAGTTTTCTTAACTAAGTTTAAAGGGTTCTTTGTTGAATATGTAGTTTAAAAAAAGGAAACAATTCAGTTCAAATGTATAATGATATAATAATAAAAACATACAACTTGATATTTGTTATGACTGGTATTGTACTTGCAATGCTCATTACATTGGAATCCAATCTTCAACCCATGAACCAAGTAATTGGTTAAAATGAATTACTTGACCATACAAAAAAACTTGAGTTTGAAAAATGAAAAAAGGACTAAGCTTAAAAATGACACGGTTGCATGATTTTGGCCGATTTTCATGGTTTGCGGCTGCCATCTTGAAGATAACCCACTTCCGGTGGTCGAATTTTGGAGAACTTTTTTCCTGTCAAACAGTACACCTAGTACTGACAAGAACAGTTGACAGACCTTTTATTAGACTTAGTCCTGGGTCTAATGACATATTGACTGGACTAAAGGGGGTTCAAATATTTGGTGCCAATTGTGGGATCTAAATCTGCCCCTGGAAACACCAACCATTGAGAACTGAGCTATTCTTCAGCAGCATAGCCCCACTCCAGCATCCTGTTCCTTGGTTATGCTAAAATGTGATGGAATATTGGAATCTAAAGTTAGAACAGCTGGGGGAGGGGTATGCTAACTCTTGCAAGAAATAGATTCCAAAATAAACAGGCGGAAATGGCAGGACAAGGAAAAGTCCAAGGTTCAGAGATCATCATCCAGGTCTGGACCATCAACAGCCTGCTGAAAGAATCAGGCTCTAGATAATCGTCTCATACTCCTGATGCATTGCTTCAATATAAATTTCCTCATGTTCCCAGTAGTAGAATGCATCTCTTTTTGCAAAGGGCTGGCCAACAGAGACCTTATCAGAACTGCCTGCAATGCGATCATCTACGGAAAAAATGCAATTTTAGTTCTTTCTGTGAATCTGAGATTTGTGATATACATTCTTCAGAACTCAGTGGTCTCAATCCAGAGATAGTAAAGTGTGTTGAACAAATCAATGACCATAACAACTTGATTTCAAGAGGACTTTGGCATCACTTTCAGAATTGGGTCAGGGTCTCTGATTTGTATTATACGGCATAATTACAAGTATTTCTTTACTCAGCACATAATTAATCTGTGGAACTTCTTGTCACAAAATATGGTTATGTGACCTGACCTAGATGCCTTTAAAAGGGGATTGGACAGACCTATGGAGGAAAGGTCCATAAGTAACAAGTTACAAACCATAATAAGTATGTGCAACATCCTGGTTTTAGAAGTAGGCTACCACAGAATGCCAGGTAGTTGCAACAGGAGTTGCAACAGGATATCTTATATGCTCTGAGGTATCTGTCAGGCCACTGTGAGATACAGGATGCTGGACTAGACTGGCCCTTGGCCTGATCCAGCAGGGCTCTTATGTGAATGGGCTGGTATTTCAGAGAAGACATCAGAACATAAGAAAATGAGCTCTCTCTATTGCATATATTTACACATATTGCCTTTTTTAAGGCATAGGAATGATAAGGAAAATTTGTAAGGTTCTGAAGCCTCAATTATGGAGAAGTGTTCAATTATCCTTCTGAGATTTCAAAGCATATCTTTGCAACCTAAGGACTAGACCTGAGTTTTTGTATTCAGAGGCACGAGTCCAAAGAAATCCTTTATCCAATTCCACAATCTGCATTGATTCTCACTCCTGCAGATCATAATGTGTACAAAGCCCTGTCTACAGCCCTCTTTGCTCAACTAATATTTCTCAAAAGGTTCTCCATGAGGAGCCACAACGGCTGCTTTGAAACATGTCTGAATATATAGCCTAGATAGAAGATGGATAGCAAACAGAGTGTGGTGAGGCCTTCCCAAATCTACCTGTTTTGGTGTCAACTGTCCTTCCAAACAGAAAGATAGTCCCAGCCATCATAGCAGCCAAGGTCAAGATTACAAGGAGGATGCCCCACCAACGTGAGACAGCAAGACATGTCAAGCCATTCAGGAGCTAGGAGTCCAGCAGGCCAAAAGTAATTAGAATATGAGAAAAACCCTTCTGGATCAAGCCAAAGGCCCATTTAGTCCAGCATCTTTTTCCCAGTGGTGCATCAGTTTGGAAAGACAAGCAGTACAGAAAAGCATACAGCCAGCAACTTGTATTTGAAGGTATGCTGCCACTGGATCTGAAGGTAGCACATAGTCATCATTAACTAATACTGATAGACTTGTCCTCCATGAATTTGTCCATTCAGTCTTTAAAGTCATCCAAACTAGTGGCCATCCCCACATCTCATGGCAATTAATTCCACAGACTTGTAGCCCAAAACCAGTAGCGTTGCTCCATAGAACCATGCGGTACCACAAGCAAGGGGCATCACTTCAAGGCGTGGTTGCTGGGAACAAAGACGTTGACTTCTTCCAAAGCAGCTGCCTTTACTACCAGGAAGTGCAGCAAGACTAGCTGCAGAGGCAGCAGTCAGGTTCTCCTGCCCCCCATCTGTGCAGTCATGTTCAACCCGAAGTTCTTGCCCCAAGCATTCCGGAAGCGATTGCAGTGATGTTGTAATGTCACCACAGTTACTTCTGGGCAACCGGGGGGGGGGCAGCAGCTGGGGGTGTGACCTGGGGTGGGCAGCTACACTGCTGCCCAAATCCATCCAAACTATCTTGCCAGCAGAATGCATGTTCTTGCCTACAGGAGTATCAGGATCCAGGTTCAAACCCAGAGAGTCCTCACCTTCATCCAGGTGGCTACATCTTCCATCTCGATGAAATTCAAGATGAAGTTTTTCACTCTCGCAACAGGTCCATCCTCATCTACAAACCAGCAGATGTGAAATTTGTCGCAGTAGCCTGTTCTGTCTCTGCATGGTGAGCCTGGCATCAACCGGATTTTGGAACCATTGAAGAAATGGTTCCGTACAAGGGAGGTCATGCTGGCACAGGTTTTGGCCTGCCCTGCAGATGCCATTTTGGAACAGAGTTCAGTACGGAGTTTATTAATTAAGCTCAGAGACTGTGATTATATGTTTTAAACCTGGTATCGCTTATATCTTAAAGCATTCCAACAATATATACTTTATAAATGAAAAGCATTGGGACTGAGCCAGAACCGTGCAAAGTTTTTTGCAGCTATTTCAGCAAAGACGCTGCAAAGTGTGCAAGCAATATCTGCTGAGCTCTCTGAATCCAGAAGGAGTAGCAGAGTAAGATTTCCAGGAGTGGGAGGGTAGGGTGCCTTTTTTCAGCTTGTTTCTGTCTCTCCAGGTCTGATAAAAGTAGACATTTCAAATTTTAAAAAATAGATAGGGCTGAAATATTGATTGAAAAACACTGTGTATGAATATTCACATTTCCCCTTCTTGTTCCCTTTGGGTTCTGCTGCTTTTTCTTCTTGATCAAGATTAGTTACATCGGTGTTTCCAGCCAAATAAAGATCACTTATTGAACAGGATGGCACCATGCTACTCAAGCCAATCAGTTTTGGTTGTGTGATGCTGTTTTTAAGGGCAACTAAGAGTGAGGGCAAGGCTTTCTGGATTCACCATGCTGAGGATCATGAGGCCACTGAGGCAAAGCGAAATCAATTGAGGGGTGTCTTTTCTAGCTCCTTTACTGTTAGAATAAATTTTGCAAAGTAGTAAAAGCTGCAGTGTAAGTGATGTGAAACAAGAGATAGCAAGCAATGGCAACATAAGATAATTTTGCAAGGTGTCCCTGAAAAAAGGAAAGGTGTGTTCTGCAACCATTTGACTTAAAAGGCAAAAAGACAGTTAAGATGCGTAGGTCCCAATCCTCATCCTTGTAAGCCTTATTTTGGTGACATATATCCAAAGAGGGAAAACGATGGGGAGATTTTTGAAAGAGGAGATAAGATCTATTATGCGCCATTGCTTCTGGATCAGCCCCCTCCCACCCCCTCCCTGTCCCAGTTCTTCTCCCAGAATGCCAGTTTCCACTCCCTCCTGGCCCATAATCCACTTCCCATGCCATTTTACCTACATTTGAGTGGGTCACCAGCTGCAACAGTAGGCTGTTTGCAGTGGCAGCTTCAAGATAACCACCAGTGGAACTCTGTTCCATCATCGTAACAGAGCAGATACAATTGGGCTGTTAGTAAGTCAGGTTCGTCAACCAAAATCACGTTCCCTCACTTTTTCGTACATATTCATAATAATTTCCTGGTGCAATGTCCAGGAAATGTCCACATTATTCATTCTGTTATTCTCTCCTGTTTGGTAAGGAGAGGCAAATAGAGTAGGAAATGTTCCATTTCTGGCCTGAAGATATGGTGAATTTGGGATGAAATGACAGATGTTTTTTGCCAGATGGTCTTGCCCCACTAACCTTGCAAGATGACAACAAATTCAGAGGACTCAGTTACTTGAGCTCAAAATAGCCTCCCTGGGTCTCTCTTGCTGATTGTATTAAATATGGGGTTGAACAGGCAAGGAATACTACCAAGAAGCATATTACTGAAATATAAAGACAGAGCTCTAGTACGATTGCACTGTCTATATCAGTAATATGCTTCTTGATAGTATTCTTTGCCTATTCAGGGAAGCTATTTTGAGCTCAAGTAACCAAGTCCATCTGAATTTGTGGCCATCTTGCAAGGTTAGTGGGGCAAGACCACCTGGCAAAAAACATCTTGTCATTTCATCCCAAATTCTAAGGTCTTCCCTGATGTAAAATTCTGTGACACTAGTGTCACAGAATTTTACACCAGGGAAGACCTTGGATACAATGTAGCAGTTGCACCCTATCTCCCACAGCTGGATATGCATGAACACAGAAGGACATTTACCTTGGCATGCCTCTGTGGACTTCCCTCAGCAGTGTCTGAGGGACTATATTAAAATCCCTTTTTTTTGGAGCACCTTTGCACTTGCAGCCTGGAGCAAATTGAAACCATGGAACATGTCCTGTAGGTGGTGTACATACTCCTGTATATGGATATCCGCACTGCCCTCATTTCTCCACTACTGAGTTGATTTCCAGGTAGTGTCAGGAATATTCCTGTTTGCTATGATCTGATTCTTACCCGGCACTTACAGATAGCATTGCAAAATTCTTTGCGGCTGCAATAAATCTATGGAAAACGATGCTGAAAGAGCATGGACCCATTCATCTGGATTAGTCATCTGGATAGTGTTTGGGAAGCAATGATACCTTTAAATTTGGTTTGCTGTGTTATGCATTTGCACTGAAGCAGACCTCTGTGAATAGGAATCCTGTTAACATGGCATGCGATAAATAATGGACCTGATAACACAGAAATGAATTACGGAGGTAGGGGATATATTAACTTTGAATTTCTGATTTTAAAATAACTGTTAATATTATGCATTACCGACTATATTGCTTATGCTATTACTGTACTACAGTCCAGCCCAGAAGAAAATCAAGACCAGAAGACCAGCCCAGAAGAAAATCAAAACAGTAAAGTTTTGACTGAGATCTTTAAATGAAGTATAACAAATTTCAAAGTAGGAATAAGAGACAGGAGAGAAAAAAAAACCCTAACAAATTTGTATTTTTTTATTTTTTTTTTCTTAATGGATCATGTCATGACAAGCTCCTGCACTTTACCACTGCACAACAGCCTGTAACCTGAATTTGTTTGGACATATTTAGTGTCAGGGTTAGAAATTCAAAAAGAAATTAGAAGCTCATACCTGGCAGCTGGCAACAGAGCTGACATCTTTCCACGAGGGAACCGGAGATGCAGTCGCACTGTTCCAATCCATGTTGGATGCAAAGGGATCCCACACAGCACTAAAAATGTGAGACATGTGGAGAGGCATGAATTCTAGGAGGAAGGTAAAGATTTTAAAGCAGGAATTCAGCACAATACCTTTTACAATTTTGAGTCTGGAAGGGAATCAGGCCCTTTCACACCAAATTCAAAGCTAAATTGGTGTTTCACTTCATGGTGTCCATCTCGACAAGGCCCATGAAAATCACCTTCTCCCTAAGGTAGAAGTCTGGTAGTAACCCTTATATAGTCACTAGGTTCGCTAACAAGGGAATGATGGGTGAAAAGGCCTCCTCATTCACACCCCAGGAGGACCTGCTGACAGATATGCTTATCCCCCTCCCGCATCCAAGGCAAACAGCTGTTTTGATGGCAAACAGCAATGTTAGGATTTTCAGCAGGAAACACACACACAGGCAGCTGTGTTGACGCAGTTGCACTGGAATAGGTGGGCAGTAAGCTCAAATTCGGCCAGCACAGGGGCTTATCCAGGCAGAGGGGAAGGCAGGAGGGGCGTGGAACAGGGCGGCGGGAGGGTGGGCTGGCCTGGGGAGGGGCATATACAGCGGTGGCATTCAGCCGGTATGCTGGGCGGGACTTACCTTTGAGCGGCATTCCGCCTGTTGCCTAATGGCGCGTTCCGCCGCTTTCCCACCCTCCCCGGTGGGCGGGCGGGAAAGCGGCGGAACACGCCGTTACACAACGGGCGGACTGCCACTCAAAGGTAAGTCCTGCCCAGCATACCAGCTGAATGCTGCCGCTGGGCATATAGTCCACTGTGGGAAATGCCTAACCAATCAAAGAGGCGCATGGCACCTGGAAGCACAACCCCTGCGCTGGGTACTGGCCAATCAGGAAAGCACACATCAGCCCAGATGTGCTTCCCCCCTGCTGACCAATGGGAGACACACACAAGGGGGCAATCTATGGCGGGAAAAATGAACCAATCCCTGATCACTGTGATGTTTTGAATTGACTGTATGTGCTATAAATAAAGCAAGCGCAGAGGGCTCGCTCTCTTTGACCTCCTCACGAAACCAGGCCTCCGTCTCTTCTTTCACCCCCGCTGGCCCGGGGTCCCTGCCAGCTCAGCCAGCTGCTTGCTAGGCTGAGTTTCTTCTGAGTTTCTTCATCTCCACTAGCCGAAGAGAGCTAGCTGGAAGATCCCCAACAGTCCACTAGGCCACATCCAAACCCCTGTCCCTGGGACACATGACTCTGATTTGGGTCACCACCATCACCGCATGCTCAGGTTTGCGCCTGCTAAACAGCAAGCACAGATCTGAGCAGGCCCATTGCGGCAGCTGGGGTTTACCCTGGGGTAAGGGTTTACCCTGGGGTAAACATCCTCTTGCCTCATGGTGAACTCCAGAGGCAGTAAATCTGCGTTGGATACAGTGCAGGCCGGCTAGCCTGCCTGTTCCAGCACAGGTTAGGATTGGCAGGACGCGATGGCAGCAGACTCTTCTTTGTTACGTATCCCCAAGATGTGGTAATTGCCCCATGCATGAAGGTTCCATTTAACTATCTTACTTAAGAGCGACTGCTGTATTAGCTTTCTATAAGAGCATGAAAGAATCTAACAGCCCAATTCTGAATCTGGAGGTGACCAGGAATCCAGCAGCACTGAAATGTTGACCACTGAATCCTAAGGCCACCAGGAGACTGCTGGAGGTCTCCTCAGGGGAAGGGAGCTTGTGTTCCCATACCCTGGGGAGACTGCAGCTGGTGGCATTGTATCTCCTCAGCTCTGCACCTGTGTTTGAATGAGGAGGCACCCCTCCACCCACATCTGGGTCTGATCCTCCCCCCTCCCTTCACCCTGTTCCGCCCACTCCCCACCTCCCTCCCGCCCCCAAAAGCCTTACTGCTGGCTGGTGCTGGACAAGCACTGGTTGGCCTTCTGTACAGTGAAGAGGCTCAGAGTGCAACCCTAACCAACTTTCCAGCACTGACAGAGCTGTGCCAAAGGGGCACGTGCTGCATCCTGCGGTCGGGGATGGGGGCAGTCATGGAGACCTCCTCAAAGTAAGGGAATGTGTGCTTCCTTACCTCAGAGCTGCATTGCCCTTACCCTGATGCTGGAAAGTTGGTTAGGACTGCGCCCTCAGTGCCAACTGGCACTGGCCCAGGTCTGGCACATGCTTCTCCTGTGGTGCAGCAAACGTGCTTTACAGTATGGTTTCAACACTGAGAGCCAGCAGTACGAGCATCCTGCTGGTGATAGAGCCCTCATGATTGGGCGCTAAATCCTGCTCTATCAGAACAATGACCCAGCTAATCCAGCATCCTCCTTCACACAGTGGCCAACCAGATACCTCCAGGGCAAGAGAGTAATAGCCCTCTTTGCCATCCAGCGACTGGTAGTCGGGTACACTGCCTCTAATCATAGAGGTTCTATATAATTATGATTGATAGCTACTAATAGACCTATTCTTCACTTGTATAAACTTCCTCTCAATTTTTGAACCATCACAGGGGATCATGGCAATTTTTCCACATTGTTTGCCCTCAGAATCTGGTATTTGGAGGTAGACTACTCCTAAATGTGAACATGTTACTCACAAGCATCAAGGCAAAGCCCTCCATTTTTATTTTCCCCCAGCAGTGGTGTAGCTACCCAGGTGACAAGTGAGCAGGCTGCCCCAAATGCCACCCTCAGTGGGGTGATGCAACTAGTGAGCAAATTTGTGAAAATCGTGGTTTTTAAGAATAAAACCGTCATGTTAGATACCATTCAGGGTGTAATTAAAAAAAACCACATTTTAATATCTGCATTTTATCAAAGTAACAGCCAAAAAACCCCTCGCCACAAGTCTACCCCTCGCCATGAGTCTACAGGTCGCCGCAAGGCTGGCCCTTGCCACAAGTCTGGCCTAGGCCACAAGTCTACCCCTCGCCACAAATCTACACCTAGACAGAAATCTACCTTTCCCCGCAAGTCTACCTCTTGCCAGAAGTCTACCCTTCACCACATGTCTACCCCTCGCCACAAGTCTACCCCTCGCCACAAGTGCACCCCTTGCAACAAGTCTAGCCCTAGCCACAAATCAACCCCTCGCCACAAGTCTACCCCTCGCCACAAGTCTACCCCTCGCCACGTCTAACACCTGCAAGAAGTCTAGGCCTAGCCACAAATCAACACCTCGCCACAAGTCTACCCCTTGCAACAAGTGCATCCCTAGCCATAAATCAAACCCTCGCCACAAGTCTACCTTTCGCCACAAGTCTACCCCTCGCCACAAGTCTACCCCTCGCCACAAGTCTTCCACTATCCACAAATCTACCCCTCCCCACAAGTCTACCCCTCCCCCAAGTCTACCCCTAGCCACAAATCTACCCCTCCCCACAAGTCTAACCCTCACCACAAGTCTACCCTTTGCCACAAGTCTACCTCTCGCCACAAGTCTGGCCCTCGCCACACCTCTACCCTTTGCAACAAGTGTATCCCTTGCAACAAGTCTAGCCCTAGCTACAAATGAACCCCTCGCCACAAGTCTACCCCTCGCCATGAGTCTACTGGTCGCCGCAAGGCTGGCAGGTGCCACAAGGCCACAAGTCTACCCCTCGCCACAAG
>JAJKFI010000112.1:3691767-3766037 GCA_029204185.1 Lerista edwardsae | reverse complement strand
GGCCGCCGCTCGGGCAAAACGGCTCAAGCGGTGGCCAGGAGGCGCTGTGAGTCTCCCCAGTTCGCAGAGTCGGGAAGGCGCGCGGCTCCCCTCAGCTATGGCTCGGGTTTTGCCCGAGTGGTGGCCAGGAGACACCACCAGCACCCCTGGTTCGCAGAGCCAGGGAGTGCGTAGCGTCTCCTGGCCATCGCTCGGGCAAAACAAGGAGGCGGGGGCTTGGTTTCTTCTCGCCATGTTGGCTGACATGGTGGACAGAAGCCCCCCCCCCGCAATGTCATGACGTCACGACGTGGTGACGTCGCATGCTATGGGCGCGGTTTCGCCCTGGTACGCCTCTGATAGGCTCCTGCATGTGCCACTGTGGTCAGATAACCCCCTGCTGCAGCCTCCCCAAGCAGTTTAGCCTCTCCCTGTCTTTGTAGCCACCTTCCCCTCCCGCCTCTCTGCTAACTTACCTGCTCCGGTGGGTGAGATGACACAGTGTGTGGGAGTGCTCCAGCCTTCCCGCCGGTGTCTCAGAATCTTGCCAAGTAGCGCACTGCCAGAGCACATTTTATGACTGGCGCCAACTGCTTTATGAAAGTCAGTGCCAGAGGAAGAGGCACTGTGATGGTGGGCTAGGTAGGGCTACCCAGATAGGGCTGGGCTGCGATGTTCTTTGTTCTTCCCATGTCTTATCTACATGAAACTGATAAAGAACATGTTACAAAATTCATGCATCTAGACTGTAGTATAGCTGAAAACTGTGGGCCATTTACACAAAAAGGTAAAGCTCCTTGCAAAACGTAGCACCCCGGTCCGCCTCCAGGAATGCTACTGCTGGACTGTGGTTTGCATTATTTACAGCTATCCGTAGAAGAGGGGCCGTTTGTCCTGAAGTTTCTTTTTTTGTTTGTAATTCTTATTATGTTTTTATCAATTGAAATATGACATAATGCTTACTATTTACCTTTTATTTTCAGGACAAAATTGACTCAGCTGTGGATGGTGACACCAAGGATGGAAAGGTAAAAAATTGTAGTATTCCGTCAATCTCAGTGCTTCCATCTATAATTTGAAGCCGTCACCATGCTTTAATTGGCCTTATTATAAATATCACTTCTGACACTAAATGCCCAATCCTGTCCAATTTTTGTGCCAGTGCAGCCCCATGGTAAGGGAACAAATGTTCCCCTTTTATTATTTTGAGGAGACCTCCCTGCAGCCACGTGTGCTCACTCGCTCGCGTAACAGCCACAAGTCAGCCCACGTTTGGGGGGGAAACAGGTCTCACTGAATAAATGAATACATTTTTCTCCCTTTCGTTCTTCAGTTGCGCTATGAATGGTGGTGAAGGGGTGGAGGATTCATCACGGCGGCCAGTTAGGAGCGAAGCGCTGTCAGCAGTGTATTGCTAGTCTGCTGGAATGTTAATGTTAAATGTGAATTGGCAACTCCAACTGCACCCCTCCACACATCCCATTTTGACTGTTTGTAGTCACGTGCATGCACGCCTGACCCACCCCACCTCTTGCCACGAAAAACTCCCCGCAGTATGGCTGAGTCGATGCTGCTCTCTGCACAGACCCAGCGCATCCTGGCCTTACAGCGCATTAGCAATAGCCGGCATTTGTTCTGAGGACATGTTTCCATGGTCATGTGGCTGGCATGACTATACGCCAAGGCGCACGGAACGTTGTTACCTTCCCACCAAAGTGCTACCTATTTATCTACTTGCATTTTAATATGCTTTCAAACTGCTAGGTTGGCAGGAGCTGGGGCAAGCAATGGGAGCTCACTCCATCGCGCGGTCTTGAACTGCCAACCTTCCGGTCAGCAAGTTCAGCAACAGCGGTTTAACCTGCAGCGCCACCACGTCCTATACCTAGAATACCTGTTGATAATTTCATCTTGTTGTTGTAGGACAAAGAACCCATGGATGAAGCAGATACCACCAACAATTAGCTGAAGTAAAATGCAGACATTGAAGCTGTACTTGTGTGTGCTGACAAATAATAGAAGACTGGTGTTCCTGAAATCACTTATAGCAGCAGAGATTCTTAAACTACTTGTGATCACGTTGATAATGACATTCCTGTTTTTGAAGGAAGACTATTTATTTAAGGTTCAAATCTGGATGCAAATCAATCACATTCTTTTGAGTAATTGGGGCAGGGGACACATTTCACTATCAATATTTATTTCCAAATATATATGTGGGTAAGTTTGATCGTGATCAGTACGGTATAAATATAGCAAGTTAAGCCAACAGTTATCCAGCAGTTTTCGGCTCTGTTTCAGAGGGGTATTCATTATGGCAGGGTATGATCAGAGAGAGAGAGAGAGAAGCGTTTACACCTATATTCTATTATTTCACAATCTTGTAGTTTAATGATTTTTATGCAAGAAATAAAATTTCAAGCTCTATGAACTTGAACTTGTAACGTAGTCCTAGCCTTACTTATCCTCTACAGCAGGGGTCTCCAAACTATGGCCTGGGGAGCCAAATTTGGCCTGCCACAAGATTTTTATCTGGCCTGCAGCTACTTAAAAGTATTTTTACTCATATGTCTCAGTTTAAGCATGGCAAAGTTTCTTTGTAAATTTCACATTTCTCTTTTGTTCGGAATCATATCATGATGATTACAAAAAAAGATCCAAGTGAAACTTATTCATTCATTTATAAAACTGATTTTTTCCAGCCCACGAAAATCTGTAAAATATATGAGGTAGCCCTCATACAGAAAAGTCTAGAGACCCGTGCTCTGCAGCACACACATAACACGCACACACTCAGAATTGTTGATCAATAAAAAAAAAACCAAAAGGAATAATAATAATAATAATAATAATAATAATAATAATAATACCAGTATTGACAACATTGTACCAGTCAGTGGTGGTCCTACCTTTTGCCCTGGGGGCGGGGGTGTGTGCAAATTCATCTGGGCAGCAGGCTGCGCAGCATCCCTGGGCCCTCGGGAAGCTGTCTGCTGCCTCCAGAACTTCCGGGTTTAGTTGGAAAACGGGAAGTACTGTTTAAAGACCTTCTGAAGGCTGTAGAATGCTTTTAGAAGGCCAAAGGACATCGTGCAAGGCGCCAGAACTTGTGAGATGAGTGGGGGGGGGGTCAGTCTGCTCCCTGACCCCGGGAGAGGCACGTGGGCCAGGGACACAACCAGTGGTGTCATTCAAATGATTTAGGAACAGGAACTCACTTTTGATTGAAACTTGTCGGGAACCCGGAACCAGCCACGGAGCCCGTTAGGATCCGGAATGCCCGTTCTGGTCCGTTCCCCCTGAATGACATCACTGGATGCAACTGTCCACACAGTACCATTTTTAGGATCAACTACAAAGCTTGTTTTTGAGTTCCGCACAACTCTTCCTCAGCTCTGCTGTTAACCAGAAAAACAAAGAGGCAAGCAATTTTAAGCTACACCACTTTTCAAAATACACCAGCAGTTATTGGTATTCATCTCTAGAACGAAACAGAACTTGCATGTCGCCTGTGAAGCAGTGGCGTTCCTGGGGGAGGAGGAATGCTAAGTTTTGCAGGAGCCTGAGCTCCCCTGTAACGCAGCCCCTCCCCCTTGCCTCCAGAGCAATTCACGGCTCAGAGGGCAAAGCCTCCAAGCCAGCTCACTGAAGTGTGAGCTGGAGGCGAGGGACAGTATTACACAGCTCAGGCTCCTGCAAAACTTAGTATCCCCCCTCTAGGAATGCCACTGCCAAGAGGCAGAGAAACAAAGGAAAGGGAGAGCATCTTGGTCCCATGAGGAAAGTTGGGAGATGCGGTCTGCAATCCTATCCACACTTACCTGGGAGTAAGCCCCACTGACGGTAATGGGACTTATTCCTGAGCAGACATGCATAGGATTAAGCTCTTAAGAAGCAAGTGGTTGAAGGACTTATTTCCTTCCTCCAAAGCTTGTAAGGGGGTTGCAGCTTTGGTGTTGTTGTTGTTCAGTCGCTAAGTTGTGTCCGACTCTTCGCGACCCCATGGACCACAGCACGCCAGGCCTCCCTGCCCTCCACTAGCTTCCGGAGTTCGCCCAATTTCATGTTCATTGCTTTGGTGACACTGTCTAACCATCTCATCCTCTGCCGCCCCCTTCTCCTTTTGCCTTCAATCTTTCCCAGCATGCGGGTCTTTTCTAAAAAGACCCTCATCCTTTAGAGAATCCTTTAGAAGACTCTTTAGAATCCTCTCTTCTCATAAGATGGCCAAAGCATTCGAGCTTCAGTATTTGTCCTTCCAGGGAGCAATCTGGCTTGACTTCCTGGAGGATTGACCGATTGGAACTCCTTGCAGTCCAGGTGTTGGAGAAGACTCTGAAGAGTCTTCTCCAACACCATAATTCAAAAGCATCTAGTCTTCCGCGATCTGCCTTCCTTATGGTCCAGCCCTCACAGCCATACGTTGCTACTGGGGAAGCCATAGCTTTGACTATGCGACTCTTGGGGGGCAAATTCGCTGAGCAGGAGCTTCGCTTTTTGCTCAAGCAAGAAACGTTCAAGACAGGCAAGAAAAGCAAGACAGGCAGACCCCCGAGCGACAGCAGCACAATCCCGTATGCGTGTCCGCTTGTTGTGTGAATTATCTCCCACATCACGCTCAAAGCAAAATCAGGACAACTCAGGCACAGCTTTCCTGGGCGTGAGGCCCACTGAGCACGACGGGGCTGAGGCGGCAATTAAATCCTATACGTGCTTTCCTGGGAGTAAGCGCCACTGGACACCATGGGACTTACTTCTGAGCAGACACGCCTAGGATTGTGCGGCGCAGACACGGGCAGGCTCGCAGTGCTGAGCTGAACCCCGCGGCCCGACAGCGGGGCTTGCGCTCGCCCTGCCGCCCGCTCCAGAGGCTGCCGTGGAGCGACGGCTCCCCTCTTACTCCCCTCAGAGCGCGGCCAAGGCGAGGCGGCTCCGCTCGGCCTGGCTCCGAGGGCGCTGTGGGCGGGGATGGGGGGAAAGGGCGACGACGGCGCTCGCTCTCTCGCTCGCTCCTGCCCGCCCCGTTACTCGCCCGCCTGAGGCGGCGGCGCCAGCGAGGGGGGACATGGCGGGCGGCGGGGGCCGGACGGGACTTTGCCCCCCGGGCGGCCTGGAGCAGCTGGAGCTGGGGCGGCTCCGAGACCCGCTAGGCGGCGGCCGGAACAGCGGCGCGTCGTGCTCGCCGTCGCCGCCGCTGTCCTCTTGCTCGAGGCAGGCCTGGAGCCGCGACAACCCCGGCTTCGAGCCCGAGGAGGAGGCGGCCAAGGCGGCGGCGGCGGCGGGGCCGGTGCTGGAAATGGAGGCGGGCTGGGCGGCCTCGCCTTCCTCCGGGGGGCCCGGGGGCGAGAGCGGGAGGCAGCGGCGGCGGCGGCGGCGCAGGCGGCGGGGAGAGAAGGAGGACGGCGACGAGGAGGAGGAGGACGAGGAGGGCGGCGGCGGAGGAGGAGGAGGAGTAGGGGGCGACCGGCCGCTCCCTGCAGGCTCGGCGCCCTCGCCCTCGCCCTCTCCTCCGCGGCAGGAGGACCCGGAGCCCGCCGAGCCCCCGCCTCACCGCGTCGCCTGGGCCAAGGGGCTGGCGCGGCGCCTGCGAGGTGAGTCGCCCGCCTGGGCTGCCCCGGCGCGGAGGAGCCCCGTCCTCGCCCGCCTCGCTGTCCCGCGCTCCCCTGTTCGTCGCTGCCCGCGTTTATGTCCATACGAGAGTAAGAACAGCCCAGTGTAGAAAGAGGAAAAAGGCGCCTGAGGGGGAGGCAGACGTGCAAAATTAGGCAAGGCATGGATAGAGGGGCGTTTCTCTATTTTCTCTCACCCGCAACACCAGAGCCAGGCGACAGCCGCTAACTTTGGGAGAGGTAGAACAGATAAAAGGAAATACTTCTTCTTTTTTTTAACCTAGTGGGTAATTAATCTGTGGAACTCCTTGCCACAGGAGGTGGTGATGCCCTCTGGCCTCGGAGCCCTTAAAAGAGGATCACACAGATTTCTGGAGGAAAAGTCCATCGCAGGCTACAGGTCAGGTGCAAACTTTTTATTTTTGAAGTAGGATATCTCAGAATGCCAGATGCAGGGGAGCGGCAACGAGATGCAAGTGTCGTGTGTGCTCCTTGATACATCTGTTGGGCCACTGTGAGATACAGGAAGCTGGGTTAGATGGGCCTTTGGCCTGAGCCAGTGGGGCTCTTATGTTCTTATGGGTCAGACTCAGACCAAAGGCCTCGTCCAGCTTCCTGTATCACACAGTGGCCCACCAGGTGCCTCAGGATGCACACATGACAACAATATCCCTGCATCCTGTTTCCACTTCCTTGTATCTGGCATCCTGAGATATCCTACTTCTAAAACCAGGAGGTCGCACATACCCATCATGGCTTATAACCTGTGATGGACTTCATCTAGAAGTCTGTCCAATCCCCTTTTAAAGGCATCCAGGCCAGAGTCCATCACCACCTCCTGTGGCAAGGAGTTCCACAGAATTATTACATGCTGGGTAATGTCCTAGGATCCCTGGTTGATCTTCATTCTCCTTTACTCTTCACCCCTCCCTTCCACTTGAAAACGTCCAAAGCGGGTTATTATAGAAGAACAGAATAACCAAAATTAAATTTGCCATCCTATGCATACTTTCCTGGAAGACTCAGAGACATCTGTAACATTGTGCCCCCAAATAATTAGTAAATGTTAAAGCAGCACTTGAAGCCTTCTGCACACAGTCAATGAATAGAGTGGGGAGGGGGCAGGTAAGTTCAGAACTTCGAAGTTCATAAAAGAGTGACTTTGAGCATGTGTAAAGTGTTATTAGCAACAGACCTCTCTCTCTCCCAACGTGGAATGTGAAGAACCTTGACATCCCTGACTTTGGAAGTACTTTCAAAGTAGCTGATTTTCCTTCTGCTTTCCAAGTACTGTATCTCCAAAGGACAAAAGACTGCAGCTGTCCCTCTAGCCAATCCCTCAGATATAATGAGTTAATGGCAGTCCTTTGTTACCTTCCTGCCTTCCAAAATTAATTATGTGGCCATCTGAGGTGCATAGTAGTGGCTTATGTAGAGAACTGAAGCAACGTTTTGTGGGAAAGAATAAGATCAAACTGTTGCTTTGAACGACTCTGAAGATGCCCTCTGTTGCATTGACTGGACATGGGGAGAAATTGTTGTATCCTTGCAACAAAATTACTCCCTTGGCAAAAGACATGTGGATTCTGTGCAACATACATGTCACATGTGTGTGTTGTGCTGTAAACCATGTGATTTGGAGGTGGACATTTATTTATTTAGGGTGCTCTATTGTGGTAGTTCCAGAATATCTTTTAAAAATATATCAAAGGAATTGTTCTCATGAAATGCTGTCTACAAAAAGGAATTGGAGATGGCATAAACTATACCAACATGTTAAACCAACTGGTCTCTAAGGGCTAAATCCTATCCAGTTTTCCAGCCTTGATGTAGCTATCCCTACAGGGTATGTGCTGCATTCTGTGGTGGAGGGGCAGTCAGGGAGGCCTCCTCAAGGTAAGGGAATGTTTGTTTGCTCACCTTGGGGCTGCATTGCAGCTGTGTTGGCACCAGAAACTTGGATAGGATTGGACTCTTAAGTTGTCACAGTGTGTTCTGCCGTTTTGCTGCTACCAAGTAACATGGCTACCTCTCTGGAATGTGTAGTTAGATGGTTATCCCGAACTGGAACAAATGAGCAAATACTGGTTGACTAGGCAACTGAATGCTTAAAAAGTACTCTGAGTTTGTAAACCTTGGCCACACACACACACAAATCCTTCCTCTCCCTGTTTTCAAAAAGGCTCCAGAAATGAAAATCTTAAAGAAGTTTTCTGATTCATATTGCATGCAGTTTTCAATCAGCCATACACACATCTGAAATTAATTTCAATATTGTATTTGGACATCTAACGCTATGCACTTAAAGTTCTGCATTTGAAGTCTTGGAACCCAACAATATAGTCACTTGTATAGGAGGTTCCCAGAGAATAGCTTTGGCCTGAAATTTTCTCTTAGATCCTCTAATACCTTTTATGTTGTTGTTAACATAGGTTGGCCCATAAGATTCTTTAGTGCTTGTGTGAAGATTAACAGATGAGGAAAGGAAAATCTTTTTTTACTGAGAACTGGGTATAATCTTGACAACTGTTTATGGAACTTTCTCTTTCTCCATTGCCAGCCTCCTCCTAGTGGTTTATTGTGTGTTAGATGGATTGTAAATGCAGTCATATGCATTTGTGCTGCATATGATTTTACATTGCAAAATAATATGTTTTTGCGGTTTCCGGACAGCCCGATCCAATGTGAGGCAGCACTAATGGTCCATGCACTGCCCCGGCAACGGCTGTTGTGAAAGTGGGACTGCATGGTGCTCGCCCTCTGTGCTGGCCACATGCTGAAGAGGAGCGCATAGCGATTAAATATGCCAGACATTTCATATGGCTTCCTGATGTTTCTTTTTCAAGGGCTGTGGGGTACAAGACTAATGGAAGAAACAACAAGCAGAGAAAAATACCTTAAAAGTGTTTTACGAGAGCTTATCACATACTTAATTTTTCTCCTGGTTCTGTGTATCTGTAAGTACTTTTTGCTAATATATGATAACCACTAATTATCAATTATCTAATTATCCACTAACCACCATTATCTGTTTCACAGATAATTCAACCTAGTTTGGGACAGGGCAAGTTAAATGAGTTCATGCATGGCTAAGGCTGCAATCTTATCCATACTTACCTGGGAGTAAGTCCCATTGACTATAATGGGATTTTCTTTTGAGTAGACATGCATAGGATTGGGCAATAAGGAATAGCCTATGTCTATTATGATGATGTCTGTGTTTTCTATGTCTAGGAATAGGCTATGTCTATTATTTGTCTACAATTGGAATTCTTCTTAAAAACAGATAATTTTAAAGTAGCAAACATGCTGTAAGGCACATCTGGGCCAGCCCAAGAGGTGCTGGGTTGGTGCTAGTGCGGGAGCTTTTCGGGGTGGGTGGGAGGGAGACAGAACGGGGTGGGCTGTCCCTTGGGCAGTATGCTCGGGGAGGGGAGAGGAGCTGGGAGCTAGCCCAATCTGGGCTGCTGCAGGTGGCTCAGACCTGTACCTGCTATTTAGCAGCCCCATTGGGCTGCCTGGGGCTTACCCTAGGGCAGTGGTGTCATTCTATAATGAAGTGCCGGAACGCAGGCGGGACTTACCCCTTGATTGACAGGGGCCCCGCAACGCGTCGCCGCCTGCTGTTCTGCCGCGGAGGGCTTCTTCCAGGTGGTGCGCCCCTCCGCGGCTCTCCGCAGCACCCAGAGCGCCACCCAGGCAAGCGGGCACCCCCTCCGAAGCCAGGGGTGCCCGCGCGGGGCTCGGAACGGTGGCGACGCGTCAGAACCGCGCAGCCAATCACGCGGTAAGTCCCGCCCACCGTTCCGGCACTTCATTATAGAATGACACCACTGCCCTAGGGTAAGGGGACAATGAGCAGCCCCATTGGGCTGCCTGGGGCTTACCCTGGGATAAGGGGACAAATGACCTGTGGTGAGCTCCAGCTGCCTCCTGTCTTCTGTAGGATGCAGCACAGGCTGGCCAGCACCTGCCCAAGTTAGGATTAGGCTGTCAGTAGATATTAATATCTACTTAAAAACAGTTGTTTTGTTCGCTAATTAACTGGGACATACAAAATTGCTGTCCCAGTCATCTTGTTTCAGCCAAGCAATATTGTGAAATATGCATACCCTTTTATTACAGGAATGTGTTGATTTGCCTATTTTTCAGTATTTTTGATAAGCAACAGGCATTTACCTACCAGCTTTGAATCAGTGATGTGATAGTCAAAACTAGTTTGTGCCCTGAACTATGGTGCAAGTTGCAGCACCACCATTTTCCTCTCTTTTGTTTAAATTTTCTTAAGGGAAGGAGAGAAAAACAAAGAAAGGAGAAAGTACTAGAAAGAGAGAGAATGAGAAAATACAGAGAGAAAGTGGAGGAGAAAAGTGTCCTTGTACAGAAAAAAAATAAATCACAAGTAGATGATTACAAATCAAATTTTGAGGGTTGAGATTAAAGGTGAGTCCTGAGTCTGAAATGAATGAAAGCTACTATTGTAACACACATGCAGTCCAACCCTATCTAATTCAATGGGGGTTATTTCCAATGCACATATTGGGGAGTAAACACACAGTGGGACTGATTTGCAAGTAAATATGCGTAGGGTTCTGCTGTTAATTTCACAGCTGAATAGTCTTGGGCTTTTTATCTACATCTGTAACTGGGCCTGTGTGGCAGTGAAGTATTCAGTGGAGAGAGTTTCTAGCATAGAAAAATTATGCTTCAATTTATATTTAGTTATAGGGTGCAGGGTGATTAGTCACAAGAATTTTGGGGCTGCTGCTCCCTCAGATCAGTTTAGAGATGGGCAAGTCCAGATTGATCCATGAGATTACATTTCCATGACTGCTTTCCAAACCTAACATTGGCACTTGTTTGCCATATTGTCACATTGCCACAAAAGTATCATTTGATGCCTATATGCTATGAATGAGTGTTGCTTTTCTTATTTTTAAAACGTATTTGGAATTGTTTTTTCCTTCCAAATTTATTCTTACAGTGTCTTATGGGATGGTGAGTTCTAGTATGTACTACTACACAAAAGTGATGTCACAGCTCTTTCTGGATGCACCAGTGTCAAAAATGGAGACCACAAACTTCAAAACTCTCTCCACAATGGAAGACTTCTGGAAGGTAGAAATTGTAATATGGATACTGTAAACCAGTAATAAGTTTGAGTAATATGTTTAGTATATGGGTGCAAGAATCAAAATTAATTAAATTGCAATGTCTCTGTGTGTGGCTAACGGTAGGCCTCAGTCCTGCCTTTTAAAGAAGCTATTGGGCAGCCTGATTGGGCACCCTGAAAATAAACTGTGCCAGTGGGGAGGCCAGCACTGCCCCATTGACACCACAGTGGAAGTTCTGGCTGCTGGCACAGAGTGGGTAAGTGCTGAGCAGGCAAGAGGAGGGTGGTAGGACAGCATAGGGGAGGCGTCCCTGGGTGGCGAGAGGGTGGGACAGACCTGGGAGGGGGCTGGGTACTGGGAGAGCCCTCCTCCGCCAAATCCTATCCCCCCCCCCAAAGTCAGGGCTTCTCAAGTCTGCACCAGCAAAGTAGCTGGCACAGACTCAAGAAGCCCCACTGAGCACTCTGGGGCTTTACTTGGGATAATGGGACGAATGCCCCCTTCCTCCCAGGAGATCTCCAGCCTGCTCACATCTAGCATAGGATGCAGTATTAGCCATTCAGCGCTGCTGCTCATATGCTGGATAGGATTGGACTCTGAAATTACTAGTCCATAAGCGTTTCTGTTAGCACACCTTTCTGCATGTTTATCTTTGTGGCAAGTTGATAACAACGTGGGAAGAAACCTAAAGCATATTTTTGAGGCTAAATTAATGCCTGCTTAAAAAAAACAACCCTTGCTGAAATAAGTAGCAGCTTATTTCCCTAAAATATTTTCTTTCTCAGTTCACTGAAGGCCCTTTGCTGGATGGTCTCTACTGGGAGATGTGGTACAATAATAAAACAGTGGCAGAGAATAGAAGTTTCATCTACCATGAGAATCTGCTTTTGGGCGTGCCCCGTATTCGGCAGCTGAAAGTGAGGAATGGCTCATGTTCAATACCCGAAGATTTAAAAGATGAAATAAAAGATTGTTATGACGTTTACTCTGCGAGTAATGAGGACACCACTCCATTTGGGCTTCGCAATGGAACTGCGTATGTATTTCTCTAGCATAGGGGTCACCAGCGACACTTCCCATTATGCTGAGAGTTATTTAGCCGATGCTTGTTGAATTTGATGCCTATCAAATTGTTTTCAATCTGAACTCTAAACTCTCACTAAAAATGCTTAATTTTGTTTGACGTTTGACATTGGTTTGAAATAAGCATCAACCTTCTGCTAAAAGATAGGACAGCTGCTGTAGACCTGAAGAAAACTATTTGAGCAGAATTGTTCAAATGCATCTAGTTCTGAGAAATGAAGCTGAGAGTTTTCTAAGGATATTTCATAATTGTTTGCTTTTTAGAGTAATAATGTTTTTTACACGATCCCAGTTCTGCATGTCAGAGCTTCTCAAAGTGTGGGTTATGACCAGTGGTGTCATTCAAATGGTTTAGGAACAGGAACTCACTTTTGATTGGCACTTGTCAGGAACCCGGAACCAGCCACGGAGCCCGTTAGGATCCGGAACGCCCGTTCTGGTCCGTTCCCCCTGAATGACATCACTGGTTATGACCCACAATTGGGAAGCAAAACTGGGCCATTCCCCCTTAAGGGGAGTCCTGACAGTTCCACAGCACTGGGAGGCTCTGTACTATTGTATCTTTTGCTGTTGCATTTTCAGTTGGACTTACACCAGTGAAAAGAGTCTGAATGGAAGCAGCCATTGGGGGTTAATTGCAACATACAGTGGAGCTGGATATTACCAGGATCTATCCAGAAGCAGAGACGAGACAGCTGTACTAATCGCTGGCCTTAAGAAAAACCTGTGGCTTGATAGGGGCACAAGAGCCACATTTATCGATTTTTCAGTATACAATGCCAACATCAATCTCTTCTGTATTGTCAGGTGGGTCTGAATATTTAAAATGGTAGCACAGAGGTTTATGCATAAGTCGGGGTTAAGGATCAGAAAGTTTGAACTTATAGCAAAATGACTTATAAAGGGGAATTTTCCCCCACAAGAAATAATGTACTAAGGGCATAATCCTAACCTGGAGTTAGGCCAGCAACGTTTGGCCCGCACAAGGGACACTGCAAGGTATGTTTGGACAATTCAGAGGGGTCAGCAAAACAAGTTCACCATCCTCCCTGACTCCGAGAATGGTCCAAACGCACTTTACGGTGGCCCTTGTGCTGGCTAAACTGGCCTAGCTGTGCCAGCCTAACTCCAGGTTAGGATTGCGCCCTAAATAGGATTAAAGAGGGGGTTTTCTCCCACAATAAACAGTGGAATAAGGCAGGAATGGTGGCTCTGGATAGAGGCATGCAGTCCTGAACATGTATAAACCAAGTGTATGCAGATCTTGTAATGGAAAAATTTAAAGATCCAGGGATATCCCTTCAAGAGCATGCAGATATGGATATAGCAAGTGGAATATAAATACTGGAATATTTGTATCCAGGTCATCAAAACTTTGAGGACCCAAATTTGGGGAAATGAGGAGAAATATAACAGGGATCCTTTGCGCTAGGTTGTCCACTGCAACGAGGCTGTATTTTTGCAGCCAGTCTTATGCCTATTTCCTAGAAGTACAGTAACTCCGGTTGAATTTTTCTCCCAAGAGACAGTGTGTTGCATCTTTAGGATTGTATCAACTACTGCCTTACTATTGAGAATTTTATTAATTGTGCTTAAATATTAAGCAATATGAAATGACCTTTCACGTGTCCTAATTGAACAATAAAGGTATTTCAGCCTGACATTTCAGGATCTTTTATCACCCGAGACCTGGAATTTTTCAGCTTTCTTTTCATGTAGTCCATCCTCACATAATAAATGGCTTCAAATCCCTGATTTGGGATGAAGCAAAATGGGTTACTTTGGGGAAGTTGCTATCTCTCAACCTACCTATTATGCAGGGTTATGAGAATAAAATATGCATTCATTTACTTTTTACCTGCAGGTTACTGGTAGAGTTTCCACCAACTGGAGGCCTCCTAACATCTTGGCAATTTCAACCAGTGAAATTGATCCACTACATTTCCACTTTTGATTTCTTCCTGGCTGCCTGTGAAATTGTGTTTTGTCTCTTCATCCTTTATTATGTGGTGGAAGAAATTCTGGAAATTCACATTCATAGACTGTATTATTTCAGGAGTCTGTGGAATTGTCTTGATGTTCTCATCATTGGAGTGAGTTAAACTTTTAATAAGATTACCTTTTGGCACTGCTATCTTTTAAGAAGTGTTTATAGATCTACACAGTTATGGTTATGTATTTATTTACTTAAAAAACATATATCCCACCTTTCCACCTGGTAGGTTAAGGCAGCTTACACAATAAAAGACAACAATAAAAACAATAATTACCCCTGGTGCTGATGGCTTATATAGGGACAAAAGGACAGCTTCTAAAAACTAGGAATGTGCAAACATAGTTTCCTTTCAAAGTCTTTTCTCAAGAATTTATGCATTTTAGGGTAGTAGTTATTTTGTATCCTGTTCATTATTTCATCGAACAGAAATTTCAAAACTGTGCTATAATAAACACACAGGCCTCACCATTTGATATATAATTATAAAACATGTATTTTTCATAAATATTTATATACTTTTTAAACAAATGAAATAAATGTGAATTAGAAGAATAGGCAAGGGCAGTTGCCCCCAGATTGGGATGCACAGGTGATGAAATTTCTGTGCACACAATATTTTACAAACCAATAAATATCCTTTCTTTGATTTAGTACAGTTTTCAATGACATAACATTACATGTATCTGATGTGTTACTAACTCAGATGGTGTCTTACAGGAAAGAACTAGTTCAAGCAGGCCCTTCATCTCCCTGTCTGTAGAAATGCTGTGACAAAGATGCTCAGAGAGAATAGTGAGAACAGTCAGATATATTGCACAACAGCACTGTAGTAAGTTTGACTTTAAAAAAAAATCCCATTGTTGCAACAGATACCGTTTTCTCCAAAGTTTGGGCTGGTGCCACCACTTAGTGGGTACCTCTCTCTCCATAATTTGGGCACAATTTGTTTAAGAACATAAGAAGAGCCCCCCTGGATCAGGCCAAAGGCCCACCAAGTCCAGCTTCCTGCATCTCACAGTGGCCCACTAGATGCTTCAGGGAATACACAAGACATGTGCATCTCGTTGCCACTCCCCTACATCCGGCACTCTGAGGTAGCCTACCTCTAAAGTAAGGAGATTGCACTAACCAACATGGCCTGTAGCCTGCGATGGACTTTTCTTTGATAAAAAGTTTATAATTACAGTAGTGTGAATTATTTTGGGTTTGGGCTCTATAAAAAGGAGGTCTAAGAGTTGCTAAATAGGCATGACTAAAGGACACTGATATCAAAGATATATAATATGCAAGAGATGTTTTCCTATGTACTCTACTGAAAAAGTCCTAAGTGCTCTCCCCTAAACCACATATAGCCAGAATCTATCACTTGTAGGATTGTAGCATTCATAAAAAGAAAGCAAGCTGAGATGTACCATACTGAGATGATGTACTGTATATACTCATGTATAAGTCTAAATATTTATGCTTGAAAATTGACCCTGAAAACATGGATTGACTTATATATGGGTCAGTACAGTTAATAAAGCTTTTAACAGCAGCTTGGGTAGGGGCTGGGCTAAGAAGCAGAAAGCTACGGGGGGTTAGAAAAAAAAGGAGCAATTTTACTTACCAGTAATTGTTCTCATGCACCAACAGACAGCAAGCAAAAAACCAGTAGCCATTTTCCTTCTTCTCCAAACAGGCAGAGAGGTGAAGGTGCTTTTGGGAATTGTAGTTATTATGAAGGCTGCTGCTGTGGAAGTGCTGTGCTGTATTCCTCACAAAACCTACAACTCCAATAAGCACCTTCATCTCTCTCCCTTCTTGTTTGGAGAATAGCTCCATTTCTGTGCTGCCTCAGAAGAATGTGAAATAGCTCCTTTTTTGGTTGGCTTTCTGTTGCTGCCTCAGAACAATTACTGGTAAGTCATACCCGCCCCCTAGGTTTCACCCTCGACTTATGCATGAGTCATAGCAAATTATTTTGGGCTTAGAACTTGACCTCGACTTATCCATGAGATCACCTATACTTGAATATATACGGTACCTTATTAGTTAAGTAATAAGTATTAGTTGAATATATACGGTACCTTATTAGTTCTTTTTCAATCTTCAGCTATCAGTGTCAGCTATAGGAATTAACATATATCGAACATCTACTGTGGATTCATTACTGAAGTTGCTGCTGGAAAATCAAAATAGTTTCCCAAATTTTGAGCCTTTAGCATACTGGCAAACCCAGTTCAACAATATTGCAGCAGTCACCATGTTTTTCGTCTGGATGAAGGTAAATATAACTTTATTGTGATTATTTGAAACAAATGAGGGTGCCTAGATCTATATAAACATCTTCATTTGTTCATGTTTGTGACTTTGAAGAAGCAGTCTACATACCTTCTCCATTTTATCCCTTTAAACTTGTGAACATGTTTTATCCCGCTGAACATGCAAAATGTATAAAGCCATGTCCTAACACAGCAAGTAAAACAGCAAGAAATAGAAAATGCGGACAGACTACAATTTATTCAGTCCAGACTTGCAACCAGGCTCTTTGTTTCTTATTGGCATGGCATGTTCTTTCATGCAGTATACAAAGCTGCATTTGAAACTTGTATTTTTTAGAGCTGTTCCCAATTGGAGAGAATCAACTAAAAAAAGAGCAGAAAGCTCTGAACTAACAAATCATAGTGAGTACTCATTATAGTGAGTGCTTCCCTATTTGGAGAAGACAAGAGAAAAGGGAAATGGCAAAAAACATGGTTTTGAAAGTATGGAACACATTATGGTTTGGAATTAAAATTGCAATTAATGTAAACCATACTTTCACCTTAATGTACTTCCACTGAAAATATTTCAGTTCTTATAAGAGATCATTACAAATTACCGTGATTGACCATTAATCCCTCTAACTTCTGTTCTTTTCCCTCCACTAAAGTATCCAATGTTTAATATCTTTTTCTCTCTTTAACAGCTCTTTAAATTTATCAGCTTCAACCGAACAATGAACCAGTTATCTACCACTGTGTCACGATGTGCTAAAGATGTCCTTGGCTTTGCTATAATATTTTTCATCATTTTTCTAGCTTATGCTCAGCTAGCTTACCTTGTGTTTGGCACTCAGATTGATGATTTCAGTACCTTCCAGAACAGTGTGTAAGTACAACAATGAAATGTTCAAAAGGCTGTCAGTGAACTAGCATCAGAATATCCTCATCAGAAACAGATCATGCCAAAAAATCCAGTATTATTATTAAATACATTGTTAAGATTCTAGCCGTTTTACTGACGTTCTGTCTGCTTCTGGATGTTCTAAAATTTTGTGGTTAATGTTTTTTAACCTAATGCAGAAGTTGTTATCCAAAATGAACTGCATACAGGTTGAGTATCCTTTATTCATACTTTATTGAGTATGACTGAGGTTTGCCTTGGGCAGCCCAATCCTAAGTGCTAAAATGGCAACTGCTACATCCTGAGTCTGCCCAGGCTACCACCGGGGCCTCGGAGGAAAGGAGTGTTTGCCCCCTTCCTCTGGGGAAACAGCAGCCAGCCGCTGTGGGTCTCCTTGGCTCTGCGCCCGTGTTTGAATGGGTGCAGAATCGAGGAGTCCCGTGTCAGGCTGTCTGCCTCTGGAGTGGGTTCAGAATGCAGTGGCAGAAAATATAACCATCCCCTCCCCAATTGTCCCCTCTCCCACACCCAGTTCCACCTGCTCCCTGCCTCTCCCCTGCCCCAAATCCTCTTACCGGTCACCGGTGCTGCTGGAGAACCAGCGGCCCTTTTGCTTGGCACTGAGACAGGGAGCTAACTAGCGCTGGCCCAGAACCCCTCCTCTCACAGTGTTGCAGACATGCTTTATGGCATGCTTGCAAGACTTTTAGCCAGTGATTCGGATGTATAGCTGGCGTTATGGCCCTCAGGATTGTTTTGAAAAGAGATCAAACTTTTTAAAAATTAAAAAAAAAGATAATTTACACTACGGAGGGAGCATATTAAGAAATAGGAAGAGCCCTGCTGGATCAGGCCAAAGACCCATCTAGTCCAGCTTCCTGTCTCTCACAGTGGCCCACCAGGTGCCTCAAGGAGCACTGGAGACAACAGGATTCTTGCATCCTGTTGCCACTCCCTTGCACCTGGCATTCTGAGGTAGCCTACTATTAACGTAAGGAGGTTGCACAACCCATCATGGCCTATAGCCCACGGTTGACTTTTCCTCCAGAAATCTGTTCAATCCCTTTTTAAAGGCATCTAAGCCAGATGCCATTACCACCTCCTGTGGCAAGGAGTTCCATAGGTTAATTATTAGGATTAGGCTTCATTGCTAATGAAAGTTTCAGTTCTGTGACCTTTAACTATTGGTTGAAAAATCTTGTTCTTTTTAAAGCTTTACTCAGTTCCGCATCCTGTTGGGAGATTTTGACTTTACTGAAGTTGAAGAAGCTAACAGAGTTTTGGGACCAGTTTATTTCACCACATTTGTTTTCTTTATGTTCTTCATTCTTTTGGTATGTAAGCATTTATTTATTGAAACTTTAGTTGCTTTCTGTCATCTTCTCAAATTTGAATTTTAATTATTTTGATTTGTTTTCTTCCCAATGCCAAGGTATTTAATACCAGTATAAAATGCTTCCACGTACATAAAGAGACTTACAATTTAAGGACCTCTGACTTGTAAATAAAGTAGGAAGCAGAGGAAAATAGGAAATTTTTCAGGTTATCATCACAACCTTGTTTTGTCCATTGTCTACTGCTCTTATTTTTCTCATTGGAAATATTGGCCCTTCAGAGTTCAGTTTGCTAACCAATAAAGAAGATTGGTGCGTCAGTTCTGATGAAAAGAGAACCAGTTACATAAACAAGACTCAGAAGTCTACTATGCTAGTAGACACATGTATTTCTGTTCATGTCCCACCTTATAATGTGAGATCTCAGCCTCATAAAATTACAGGGTGGTGTAAAAAAATTTTTCCAGATTTCTGGAATGTGTGGCTTGGTTGTCTCCATTTTATTATGGAAATTTGAGCTCTGCTGATCAGAGTCAGCCCCCTTCAACTGTCTCCATTCTCCCCAGTATTTTGTCAACCTGGAATAATTCCCTCTTTCCAAATGGATTGCTCTCTTTGAACTCTTAACTAATAGTCTTCAGGCTTTTTAGAACTCGAACTCACCCACCCCTCAATCATGCAATCCACTCTGTGTGTGTGTGTGTGTGTGTGTGTGTGTGTGTGTGTGTGTGTGTTTTACTGTACATGTCTGCTTTTATTTTGATTTGTTTTTAAATGAAAACAAATAGGAAATGGTGGTGAAGCAGCTGACCCAACCCACATTAAAATCAGTGTGACCCAGTTTGTGGTCACGGTCCACCCATCAAAAACCAAATGAACCAAACAGTGCTGAAATCGTTTCAGAAGCTATTTTGAGATAATTTTTTGTTTTCTTTTTTTAAAAAAATTATAAATTGTGTGAAATGGATAGTTGCAATTCAGCTATGTTGAATGTTTGATCTACTGCTCCTTGCCAGAATGGGAATGGCTGCTATGGCTTTTCTGTTTCTTTCTATGCTACAAAATGGCTGCCATTTTGACCACAGAGGTTGATTAGAAAATGCTCATAAAGTATGTTAAATTTGTTTGCAAGAACTGGGTAAAAACTCTCCAGTATTCCAGGAGCTGCCAGCTTAATTGTAATTGCAACGGCTCTACTAGGATCCTCTATACCAGGATCCTCTGCTTCTGACCTGGGCAAATCTTAAACGAGTTTTTGTTTGTTTTTGTTCTTCCTTTCCTCAGAACGTAACTGTAGAAGTGTGAGTACACCCTCAGTGCTATAGTTGGGGTTGGGTTTTTTTGAAAACCACTTTTAGGCAATTAAAATATCTGAATAAAAACACAAAACACTGCCGTTTGTTTTATTCAGATATTCACACAAAAAGGCAGTGTGTTGTGTTTTTATTCAGATACTTTCACACCAAAACACTGCATTTAGGTGTTTAAGATATTTCCAGAAATTAAATAAGACTACTTTTCCAATTAGAAATAATACTGTGGCTGCGTCTGCTGACATTATATCACCTATATCATCCACCTAGTGCATTTTTTAAAGCATTTAAAATTAATAAAAATGAGACTGTAGAATAAAAACACACAACACCGCAAGTTGCTATTTTAATCAAGAAATTTTGGAAAATATTTCACCAAAAAAAAAAGCACACCCCAAGCTATAATTAATGAAGCCAAAGTTTTCAGACTTTTTAACCTACTTTTTGAAATGTTTGTCTTACACAGAACATGTTTCTGGCTATCATCAATGATACATATTCAGAAGTCAAATCAGATATGGCACAACAGAAGGCCGAAATGGAATTGTCAGATCTTATAAAAAAGGTAAAAGCCTGTTACAGGGGGTTGTGTTCCTTCAGTCCAAACAGGGGTTTACGTCCTCTATATTGATATAAAATGCTTTGAGTAAAATCTAGCTCTTCCACATGGATGGTAGGAAAAACAGATTTAAAAAATTTCCCTTAGCTCCATCCAGACCTTTTTAACCTGCCTGTGCTCAGGGAAGGCTTAAACTGAGATGTGTATTGGACACACCCAAGTTCCTGTTTAATGGGCCAGGCAGAAAACACTGCCACCCTGCTGGATTTTGCTCACTCCTGCCTGTTGGTCATCCATCTACCTGATCATCACATCCAAGGGTTCAAGAGTATGACCCCTGGTTTTCTGCTTTGAGCCAGCCAATTTGAACCGTAGAATCTGGATCCCCCACAATCCCATAGAAGGGGCTGGCTATTTTCAACCAATGCACAGTTTGTTCCAGCACTTACAGATGTCCAGCACTTACAGTACCCCTGCTAACTGGACAAGAGGCACTTTTTCCAGTGGTGTTCCTCTTATATTTAGCAGGGGGAGAGTAACTGTCCCTCTTCACCCCTGCGCAGTCTTTCTAGTGGCTGTTGCTGGCGGTCTGCCTTTTTTTAGATTGTGAGCCCTTTTGGGGACAGGGAGCCATTTAACGTTATTATTACTATTTGCCTGTAAACCGCTTTGTGAACTTCGTGTTGAAAAGCGGTATATAAGTACCTATTAATTGATTGATTGATTGATTGATTGATTGATTGATTGATTGATGTCACCTATACATTGCCAACTACCCCTTGGAGGCAGACAGGAGAATTGCAACTAAGTAAGTAATTTCTAAACAGGGCTTATGGCTAGGTAGTTGCGTTTGGTTCTCGTTTTTATTTTACCTCTAATCCCAAGACCAATTTTTGTCCATTTCCATGGGATCTGGAATTTGATACCCATGAGGAGGCATTCCGCCATGGATTTCATTATTTGAAGAACAATGAAACCAGAAGTGCCTTCATACCACATTTGGGAGGCTTCTGAGTAGATCGGGAGGCTGGGTTCTGGAGGTTAATTGTGGCACAGCCCTCCTCCAATGGGGGATCCTAGAATGGATCCCCCACGGAAACTGAGGCCCCACTTGTATGCATTAGAGGTTGGGAGCTTCACATACTGTAGATCAACACACAGTAGTAGTCTAGTTCATCCACAATACTTGCTGGACTGTGGCATAGCAATGTTGTATTTCCTGATAAGTGTTATAACTCTGTTTCATTAAAAAGTTTCAGTCACAATTGGCTGTAACCATACAGACAAACCAAGTTAACTTCTATATTACTCTTAGTAGTAAGTACACTAATGCACTAATGTTACAGAACATCCCTGTTCTTTTGAATATCCTTGAATGAAGTAGAGAGTGCAGCTACAAACATTTTCCAAACCAACCAACCCTGCAATTGTGCGACTTATGCAACTGAGTTCCACTAAGGTATTTGATAATGAATGAGCACTGTGCTTCTGATTTTAGTAATTTTAACTGAATGCATTTTTTTCCCCTTCCAGGGATACACTAAAGCTATGGTGAAGTTAAAATTGAAAAAAACACCAGTTGATGACATTTCAGAGAGTCTAAGACAGAGTGGAGGAAAGTTAAACTTTGATGAACTGCGTCAAGATCTGAAGGGGTAAGATTAACAGTTCCAGTGTGCCTAGGATGTTACGCTACCATAAGGCTCATAGTCCGTCAGATAGGTCAACAACTCGAAATGTTCCCCGTTGATATCGTTGATTCAACATTGATACAGTTGACCAAGGCACAGGGGCGTAGCATGCCTTCCCAGTGCCTGGGGCAAGGCACGTGTTGCGCGTGCACACACACACACACACCCCTGTGGCATCATGCCATCATTTGCAGGACCTCACTGCCGCGGCCTGGGTGATTTCAAAATTGCCCGAGCCACGCAGCAAACGCACCAGGCTCTCCCACCTGCTTCTTGGATTAGGAAGTGGACATGACTGCATGGTATGCTCACCACTGAGGCTTGGGCAATTTCGGCTGGGCTGCAGCAGTGTGTGCGCCAGGCAGCCCCGTCTGTGGGGGGGGGGGGGGGGGGGGGGGTTGCTGCGGTGGCGGGGGCAAAATTTTCCAGACTGCGGGAGTGTATGGGACAGGCACTCCCGTCTGCTTCCTGAGCCAAGAAACAGATGGGGGCGCGGGTTCTTGCTGGTGCGCCCTCGGGAAGTGGGGCTTTGGTGCATCTCTCCCTGGCTTCAGTTGAAGCTGGGGGATGTGTGCCGAGACCAACAGAGCCCCACCTGCCTCTCTTTTTTTTATATATATATATATCAGAGTTTAATGTTTACCTTTTTTCCCAGCAAGGGACACACGGATGCTGAAATCGAAGCCATCTTTACAAAGTACGACCAAGATGGGGATCAGGAATTGACTGAACTGGAGCACCAGCAAATGAGAGATGACTTGGAGAAAGAAAGAGTGAGTTATGATTTAAGTATTGCTAATTGTCTTTGTGAAATGAAGATTATTTTATCTGTATTTGTTAGTATATTGGCAGAAAGAATTTGACTGAGATCTCACATCTCAGAGATCTATTAGGCTGCAATAAATCCTCACAGAATCCTGGAGTTCATCCCACTGAACGCAATGGGACTTATCTTCTGAAGGATTGCACTGCCAGGTTCATAGTTATACCTTTGCTGTCAGAAAAGCAAATGTACCTTAATTCTGTTTGCTCAGTCTGCACCCACTACTTTGCTTATAGAGATGTCAGGGCAGTGCCAAGATCTATGAAAGAGAACATTAGTTTGGACAATGATAATTTTGCTCAGCCATGAATTTCAGTTGTTTGATTTTAGAATATGATGTGAATTGTCAAGTGGTAGTGTAAGTGCTGCGGAAGTCATCTCAATCATGTATGCAGAATTTTGGAATTAAGTTTGCCACGAACACGGGTGCCTGGGGCTTAAGATAAGAGTTGATGTTGCCTTGATGCTGAGCCTACACTGAGAGCCTAAGGGTCTTGCTTATTTTTATGCAGGAGGACTTAGAGCTAGACAGAAGTTCCCTGAACCGTCCATTGAGTGGCCGCAGCTTTCCACGCAGCCTTGATGACTCCGAAGAAGATGATGACGACGACAGTGGGCACAGCTCCAGGAGGAGAGGAAGCAGTTCAAGTGGGGTTTCATATGAAGAGTTTCAAGTGTAAGTGGTGTCCGTGCTGCACGTTAAAAGCAACAGAAACCAAACACTTTTTTCATCCCCAGTTCACAACTGTGGGCATTACTTCTGAAATACATTATTGGGGTCAGGGATGTTCTGACTTCAGTCCAGAGTCTTTGCCAATTCCTATATTCCTTGAGAACTTTTAAACAGGTGACCCCCCCCCCAAAGGCTGGGCCAAGCAACAGATGTGCTACACCACTCTTCTGTTCTTCCCTACCATGAAGACATACCAGTATTTTGTAATGCTTAAGGCTGTGTTGTTAAACTGTGTGTTTCAATACCCACAATATGTAAGTCTTTTGCTTCTAGGTTGGTACGGCGAGTTGACCGCATGGAACACTCTATAGGCAGTATTGTGTCTAAGATTGATGCCGTCATTGTGAAGCTGGAAGCAATGGAGAGAGTGAAGCTGAAAAGGAGAGATGTGTTGGGGAGGCTGCTCGATGGGGTCACAGAGGTAAACTTGCTTTCATTGGGAAAAGGTTGAGTGACCAATGCTATGTGTTATGCAGTTCTTGTTTTGTCTGCTGCTTCTGTTTGGAGACACATACTTTGATACTAGATAATTTAAATAGCCATTTGTTCCTGATTTAATATTGGTTTACCACAGTGTAGTGTTTTTCTAAGGCTTTGTCAGTCTTCATGTGACACTATGGTGTTTGTGCCTAGGATGAAAGATTGGGCCGCGACAACGAAATTCACAGGGATCAAATGGAAAGACTTGTCCGAGAAGAGCTGGAGCGCTGGGAATCGGATGATGCAGCATCTCAAGTGAGCCACCGATTGGGAACGCCGATGGGACTCAGTGGCCAATCCCGGGCTAGGAGTTCCCGTCCTTCTTCCTCACAGTCTACCGAAGGCATGGATGGTGGAGCAGGTGGAAATGGTGGGAACAGTGTCCACATCTAAAAGACTTTTTGTTGCATAAAAGTATGGTGAATGCTCCTAAATGAGACGTAAATTCAACACAGTGTATAAATTGAGGCGGTCTAGGGACCTGTTATATTCCTACCTTATAAGGACCAGTTTTTCAAAAATATTTAAGACAGAAATGGTGCACTTTCTGCCCTCACCAGAAAAGAATGGGTATCTAGTTGTCACTGCAGACTAAATAGCTGTTCTATATGCACTCATACAAATCAGGCATATGGCATGTTGAGGTTTTCCTCCTCTGGGCTTTGGTGGAATGTCTGATTCTAAACTAATCCACATGGCAGAAAGCACTCAGCAAAGGACTAGTGCCACCAGTGTGGTCCGCCTGTTTTCCACACTGGAGCCTAAAGAAATGCTAGGAAAATGTTCTGTGCCTTTGCCTGGGCCCTGTTTCCCATGCTGTCACTGAAGTGTTCCATTGCAGTAGAGTGGAAAACTGCCTCTGGGATATGCCTTCATGCGCTTATTTCTAAGATAGTATCTTCCTGGGCTTTAGGAGCCTGCATAAACATTATTTTATATGTGCAGTACGCTAAGATGAAAACCACAACTGTGGCAATCATAATCATATTTGCTTGTATTTCTGTAACATGTTGTTACTTAATAACAAACTTCATTTTGAAGTGCAATAAGGTTTCATGGGTTATCCATGTGTACTGACAATGTGTACCCACTATTAGGGTATGGCAGCTATACTGTCTTTGTATCCTTTTTTTATTTCCCACAATGTAATCACCCTGTTTCAAGAATATTTTCGTAGCAAAACATAGACTATGTTTTTGGCTTAGGAAGCTAATTATCCAAGTCTTCCATAGTGATTAAAGATTAATAATTACCACTTCACCATCTAATAAAGATTTTATATAGAGAGTACGTAGTTAGTTGTGTGGGACAGTCGTGTATGTGAACACAGGATTGGTGGTTTTCTGCAAGTAGCAGGGAAGGGGATTTCTTCACTGTTTGCGCCAAGAGAAACTCAACTCACTGTTCTCAAGCCAAAAGGACCAAAGTTTGTCCTTCAAGAATCTGATAGCTGTTCCACATGGTTTTTAATGTTAAATTGTGCCAGTTCAGACTGAAAAAGGAACCATGGTTTCCCCCTACATGAATACGGCTTCTGGCAGTTCCTCCCTCTCTTTTCCCTTGCTGCCTTGCAGAGCCATGACAACATCTTGGTTTATTTAAAAACTGTTTTTCAGCTTGTATGAAGCCAAGAACTGTGGTTTAACTGGCTTCCAAAACAGGATTTGAAACCTACTCTGTTTGGAAGTTAGAGCTATAAGACAGTTCCCCACTTTAAGCCCCTCCCCCCCAAGCACCACCACCTGGGCAGATCAGGCATTCTTGGCTGCTATTTACAAGACAAAAACAGAGTCCTCTCTACCTCAGACCTTTATCTATGAACAGGGCAATTTTGTAGGGAATACAAATCAATAGAAATTACTGGAAGTGAACATGAGTGTTTTAAAATCAACAATTTAATTAGGCATATACATTACAAATATTACATGTTTACTATAACTACAGAGCAGAGTAGAAATGTTCACTGAACTTGCTTAGGTATGCTTTTTTAGAAATCTCAATTTCAGGTATGCAATTGAGAGGAAAATGATTGACATTACCACAAGAGCCACATAATTCTGCCACATGCCCCAAGGAGTCATGCTGATGCCTTGTAATTTCAGATATTCTTCTCCGGTGCATCTAAGAAACACATAGTAAAAATTTAATTTTTATTAAACACACACACTGGCTTTAATGGACTTTTTTTTCCAGGTTTGACATAAATGCTATTGGCACTTAATTAGTAATTTAAAAGAAGGATCATTTTTTTAGAATATAAGAAAGCCAAAGTTCCTAATTTGGAGTGAGGAACAGATCTCCTCCCCTCCACCCGCTGTTCTATACGCAAGCTCTTGAGAGCATAGGTTCAGGCACCTGTTTCATTCTCTTCCATAGGTGTATAATGCTATCAATTTACAAATGATTTTTCTATATGTGTCATTCTCAGCCCTATATTGGCTGTATTCCCAGTTCAGTGCCAGGATTGCACTAGCCAATCTCACTACAGCAGGGGTGGGAGAAGAGAGAAGATATGCCCACTTTTAACAACACAAACCCACAATCACTATAACTCTACAAGGGGAGGAAAAAACAAGGGGCAAAATAAAATACGCATTATGAAAAGTGTTCGTGAAATGGAGAAAATATTATCAGCAGGGAGAGAAATGCTTGCTTGGTAGATAGTTGCCACTGTTTTTAAGGCTTAGGTGTGTATGTTCACATGCAAGAGAACCATCACCAGGATGGAGGGGGGATCCTTATGGCTTTGTGGCCTTATAAAAACAGAAGCCTAAGTGGAAGAGAATTGTTTCACTGGTAATGGTTTTATGTTATGCAGGAAAGTGTAAGGGATCAATGGGCAAGAACGCAGAGCCTAAAGAAAAGTTAAGCCAGCCATTCTTCCTTTAAAACATGGGCCTCCAAACTCCAGCCCATGGGCAGGATCCAGCATGCCAGAATAATTATTTGTGGTACACAGCAGTGGCAAAGCCTTACTATTCCACCCGGCAGCCAGCAATTCTTGTGCCTGATCCTTGCAATATGCAGGCACCTTTCTGGAATATTGCCCCAGAAGGATCTGTGCCCTGATTTCCCAGGGGGTGGGGAGCGGCTGCCCAGCCCAAGGCTCTGCAAAGACTGGGCTCAAAAACTGTTGGCTGCGGAGTGGAACATGAATCCTGGTCACAGTCTGGGGACCGCTGCTTTAAAACACCGCTGTACCATCTTTCCAATTAACCCGCCCCCACCTCCAAGATAGCATACAACAATAGAATGACAAAAGGACCACAATACAGTTAAAACAGCAGCAGCAGTGCCATATTAAAACAACTGAGCAATCAGCAATACCTTATAGGATAAATGCTCGGAGGGGGAAAAAGCTTTTGCACCACCCATGTGGAGGGGTGGTCACATAGTGAATCTCCTCAGGCATGATCAGCGGCATCATGCAGCCGGAACACTGGGTGGGAGGAACGAGTGGCAGCCCGCCTGTTGCGTACCGCTCTGTTTCGCCGTCTTCCCCGCCCCCATGGGTGGCGAAACTGAGTGGTACGCAACGGGCGGGCTGCCGCTCACCAGTTCCTCCCGCGGGGGCGGGGAAGATGGCGAAATGGAGCGGTACGCAACGGGCGGGCTGCCGCTCATCCGTTCCTCCCGCCCAGCGTTCTGGCTGCATGACGCCGCTGGGCATGATGCTCCAACAATGAAGGCCCTGGCAGTGGGATCCCACCAACCAAATCTGTGTCCGTGGACCAGACAGGAGCGCTTGTGAGGCTGGTCTTAAAGCTCAAAGAGGCCTATATGGACAAAGGTGGTCTTACAGGTAATCTGGGCTTGGGCAGTGCAGGGCTTTACAGGTTAACAGCAGCATCTTGAATTGGACCCAGAAACAAATTAGCAAGCAGTGGAACTGCAGCAGAGTAAGTGTTATGCTCTCATGCCACTGAACACAAACCAGCATCTGAGCAACAGTATTCCAGACCACCTTTAGAGGTGCAATTTGGAGTTTAGTTTCTAGTTTATTTACCATAGGAGAGACGCTTACATTGTAAATGGACTAGGAGTGATGCATGATAAATTGACCTTTGTTTTTTGTTCCTCGCAAAACTTGAGTCCAGTAAATTCATTTATTTGCAAAGCCTTTGAAATTAGACAAAAAAAGCCTTAATTACTTACATATAATTTTACTCATCTGAGAACCAGACTAAACAATTTATTTAATAATGTCCTGTGTATTTGGTGGTTGTTGTGTGTTTGTTTAATATAAATAGGTGTGCAAGATCACAGTCCACTGTGGGATTGTGACAGAGGTAGTTGCGCTTGGCCTCCTCCACATTCACTATCCAGATTGTGACCCTACATAGCTGCTGTTTACAGTATGCAAACATACATACAGGCCTACATGGCACCAATTAATACATTGTCTAGTTTGGACACCAATTCAGCTGCAATGCAGACCTGAGGTAAGGAATAAGCATTCCCTTACCTTGAGTAGGCCTCTGTGACTGCCCACCATAACCACAGGATGCAGCACGAGCTCCGTTGACACGGCTGCATTGGCGCTAGAAAGTTGGATAGGGTTGCGCTCCAAGGGACAGCCAGCACAGTTTACGATGGGAACAATTTTGAAGTTCACAAAAGAAACCACTAGATGGCAGTGTTAGGTAACAGGAGCAAACACTTCCAGAGCTTTCCATTTTCTGAGGAGCTCAGGAGTTCCTCGAAACCCAATAAAAATAAAATGAGTAATGTGGGCAAGCTTCTCTCAAAAGTAGTTTGCCCACCACTTTTTGATTTGCAGCTGCAGGGAAACTGGGTGTGTCACTTTTGGGTCATATGAAGTGACACTGAGGTTGCTCAACAGTGAAACTTTCAAGGTGAAAACCCTCTCACTTTATATACAATTTTTTGGTCGGAAATAGAGAGGAAATGGTATAGGCAGGTGATTGCACAATACAAGACACACAGAGATTGTTACTAGTAAGGTACAAAAGTCTTTTGATACATTCTTAGAGAAGTTTTCCAGCCCTGTGCTTCCACCCTTCCCTCTGAACCTGTCCATTTTTTACCCATCATGCAGCAGAACAGCTCATGAGACCAGGCGGGTTCAAGAAATGCAGGTGGAGCCTTTTTATCCGCGAGGGTTCAGTTCCATTCCCGGAACCCTCACGTATCAAAAAAATTCCACAGGTAATTAAACGCACGGATTTCCCCACCCCCACCTCCGAATTCAACTGGAGCACAGCTCCTGTTGGGTCCAGAAGACTTTCTGAGCACGCACACACCCCCAAGGCTGCACGTGACTAGGAGTGATGGAGGTTTACATACAAAAATGTTAATACTGACATTCAGGCCGTAGCGAGGGATACTGAAGTACTGCAGCCAGAGCAGCCAGGAGGAAATGGTTGTGAGATTTACTAATAAACCGGAAAAAATCTGCAAGCACAAAAAGGGCAGGGAAAAGTACAAGCATTAGGAAGCAGAAATTCAGGCGCCCCAATTAATTTTGCACTTGTTCCAACTCACATGTCCTGAATTCATTCTCATTAAAAACACTGTATACATATTTGGATCTGTGATTTTTAGTAGATAAGAAATGCAAGAGGCTTTGCGGCTAATTGAGGAAGCTGCATCAGGCGGTGGTGTTCCTAGGGGGGATACAGGTAACCCTGGGCGGTATGGCTGCAGTGCCGCCGCCCCCCAGCCATACTGCCTCGAGAGCCACCCATGCCTGCTGCCTCCCGTCGGACGCATTCTGAGGGGCAGAGAGGCCACGCACAGCTTCCCTGGCTCTCAGGATGTCTTCCAAGGGAAGAAAACGTCACCTCCAATTTTTGGGCAAAAAACGGAAGTGACATTTTTCAGCCCTTAGAAGGCTTTCTGAGGGCCAAGGAAGCCACGTGTGCCTCTTGGGCCCTGAGAACGCCTCAGGAAGGGGGCGGGAATGAGGGAGACACCCCCGTAGGTATGCCCCAGGGGCCACAGCAGCTAGAAAGCCACTGAACCAGATTGGCTTTGGGTGTCCACTTCTGTCCCGCCACTTGCCTCCACTGCTGCTGTTCCTTCTCTTGCTTCCTGGATTCAAAAAGGAAACTTTCTAGCCCATCTGTTTCCTTCCTCCACACTAAAGCCCTCCCCTAGGCCAACAGGAAGGTAGCCAAAACAAGACTACCCTAAAAAAGACATTCAGCTAAGACTGAATGGGTGGCAGCTCTAACAATAACCACATTCAAAGTATCTTTTAAAAGGCAGAAAGGAAAGAAGACTTATCTAGTACTCACAATCATAAAGACAAAGCAAATATTTATGAGAAGGTTTGCAACGGATGTAATATCCTGTCCTGTTGCTATTGCCAGAGACATGGAACTTGCTGTATATGCGACCAATATAATAGTAATCATCATGATAAAGAAAGCTGCTGCTGTTGGCTTGAAACCTAAATAAATGAGACAGTGAGACAGATCAGTGGTCACTTGAGAGGAGCCGGGACTCTATGGCCAATCTCAACTTGCAACATGAGATCCACCTTCAGTGCAAGGCCACCCGAGCGAGTGGCCAAGCGGTCAAAGTTTCTCTTCTTTTTCCACCCGGTGCCAGCCAAACACCAAGCACTGGGTCATTTTGCCATTGTTTCCTTTCTGGCCTGCTACTTGGAGGAATTTCGAATTATGGTGTTGGAGAAGACTCTTGCGAGTCCCCTGGACTGCAAGGAGATCCAATCGGTCAATCCTCCAGGAAGTCAAACCTGATTGCTCCCTGGAAGGACAAATTCTGAAGCTGAAGCTCAAGTACTTTGGCCACCTCATGAGAAGAGAGGACTCTTTAGAAAAGACCCTCATGCTGGAAAAGATGGAAGGCAAAAGGAGAAGGGGGCGGCAGAGGATGAGATGGTTAGATAGTGTCACCGAAGTGATGAACATGAAATTGGGCAAACTCCGGAAGCTAGTGGAGGACAGGGAGGCCTGGCGTGCTGTGGTCCATGGGGTCGCAAAGAGTCGGACACGACTTAGCGACTGAACAACTACAACTTGGAGCAAGACTGACACATGCACTCCATTTTGAAAGATGGCGGGAGAAAAAGAGAAAGTGAGTCAAGGTGGAGAATAGGGAAAGTGCTGTAGTATAAGAGAGGTGGGACAAGACCAGAAAGGTAACTGAAAATTGGGAGCTTGGCTAAAGCAAGTCCTCTAAAGCCAAAGTCTCCGGCTGAGTTTATTTCATTTAGGACCATTTACTCCTGCCTACTGCTCCAACTCTGCAGGTCCACAGAACTTGGAATTAACCCAGTGGTTCTCAAACGTTTTAGTGCTGGGATCCACTTTTTAAAATGACCATCTGTCCGGGACCCACCGGAAGTGATGTCCTGGCTGGAAGTGGCATCATCGTGATGCCAGAGACTGATGCTTTCCTGAGAATGCAGCAATAAATTGGATTATTTTTCTGCCATTTTCCAATAGGAAAGCAGAAAAAAAAAACATTTACAACCTTGATACAAGCAAAACAACCACCCACACCCACACCCCTCCCACTTCCAGCATCCCATCTTCCCATATGGCTGCTCTAGGTACTTCACAACCCATTTCAACTTTTTTTGAAATGCATTTTTCTGGATTGTTTTGTTGTTATTCTCTCTCACTGTTACAATAAACCTACCATTACAATTATGGACTGATCATTTCTTTGTCAGTGGGCAAATGTATAAAATCAGCAGGGGATCAAATAGTTTTTTTCCTCACTGTATCTGCAACAGGAGGAAAAGATTATTGCTTTGAGATTTACTTACCTATTGCGAAATAATCTAAACAAGTGAGAATGATGCCTGGTAATGTCCTCATAGGTATCATATCAGCAATTATCTTTGAGAAGAAGTATGCAGACACTCTGTAGTAGCCACTTATATATTCATGTCTGCAATACAAAATATACATGCATATTCAAAACTTGCATAATCAAACCAAGGCCTGTATAAAGGGCACTCACTGGCAAACAATATGCCCTGGGGGCTCCTCTGAAAGGTTCCTCAATGGGAAGAACACTTGTCATAGACAAATCAGCTTGCCTTGCTACCTTTTTCCCCCAGGAGTGCTCCAATGCATTCTGGGAGGCTCCACTGGCACAAACAAGATGAGAGTGACACTCTTGGCCACTGTCCCATAAGGTCAAGTGCACCTGTCTGGACTCAGGGCTCAATCCTAACCGGAAGTAAGGCTGGCACAGTTAGGCCAGGAAAGCTTAGCCAGCACAAGGGCCACCGTAATGTGCATTTGGACCACTCTCAGAGTTAGGGAAGATTGCGCATGTCTGTGTGCTGGCCTCTCTAACTCCAAGAGTGGTCCAAACATACTTTACATTGTCCCTCGTGCCTGTCAAACTTTGCTGGCCTAACTGTGCTGGCCTAACTCCGGGCTAGGACTGTGCCCTAAGTGGCGAGACCCTCTGCAGTGCACAAGGCAAGAAGTCAACATACAGAAAGTTCAAAAACCAATAGATGGGGAATTATCTGGGGGCCCTACCTTAAAAAAAATTAAAATGTTTATGTCTTGCACCATACATAAACTCAATTAAAAGCAAGTTATTAAAACCGTAAAAGGCATATTTGGTATTTATTTGATCAATTCCAAGAGATGGCACTTTTCCTGCTCACAGAGTGGTTGGTCTCTGCAAGGGGAAGAGGGATCCAGAAACAGCAGCCGGTGATGGTGGCAATTTGCTACTTCACAGGATGAAGGCCACTAACAAGCAGTCCAACCCTATCCCAGTTCCCCTGCAGTGGTGGCAGTGCATTTTGTGTGGCATCCGATGGGGGAATTTTGCATGCTGAAGGTCTCTTCTAACTTGTCCTGGGGAAACCCTCAGCAGGTGCAATGGGGCAACTCCCATTGGTGCTGGCGGGATGGTGCAGGCCTTCCCACAGGCACCATGAACATTTGCTCGGTCGCAATCTGCTTTATAGCACATTTACAACAGCCTGTGCTGACAGTGCGTGCACTCTGCCGGCACAAGTGGGGGATAGGATTGGGCTGAAAAGAATATTCCTATACTGCTCTTCCACAGAAAGCAGCTCACAGCGTGTTTGCATAGCTGGACAAATAAATGGTCAGAATGCTTGGCAATAAGTTGGGTATTCCATTACATGCAGATTTACCTACATAAAGATCTTTTTTTCTGTGATAAAAAGTTCAACCGTCGTAATACTATTCAAACACTGATTGGTTGTCAAGAAGAACAAAGCACCAACTCTAGAAGAAAAACACAAGAATTTAAACATTAGGAAAAAAAACTTGTGGCAGAAATATTCAGCTCTAGTGAAACAGGGAATGGTGGAATCCAGTAACAGCATAAGAAAATAAAATGGGGAGACTAGCAGAAGCAGGTTGTCCAGTTTAGTTGGAAATGAAGGGCATGCAGGCCACCAGAAAGTTATTCAAAGACACTGGTCAAACACAGTTTGAATAACTGTGGGTCTGGACCCACTTGGTGGGTCACAACCTGATGATAGATAAAAAAACAACCAACAGAGAACAGAAAAAACAATAAATACACGATCTGGTGTATTGATGGCCATGGCCTAAAAGACAGCTAATCTTTTACCTAAACCAGTGTTATTCAAACTGTGGGTCAGGACCCACTTGGTGGGTCGCAACCTGATGGTGGGTTGCGGAAAGCTGGGAGCAGCCATCTTGGAAACTGCAAACCTTACTCTCGTGTTTTTTTGTGAGTGTTAACAGTTTGACTTTTCAAGTGAGGGTTTTAAATATATAATTTTTTGTCCTCATCTTTTGTCCTTATACAATAGTTATCATCTTTTGTCCTCAGCTTGCTTTCTGTCAGGGATGTTTCATGGTTGTGTAATTGCTGCAGTCCAAGAACTCCAATTTGCATTTCAAGAGTGTCATTTGATTATGTTACAATGATAGCACTTCCTGTTTGATGATGTCACTTCCTGCCACAGCATCACTTCCAGGTTAATGGCATCACTGCTGGTGGGTCCTGACACAAGTGCCATTCTAAAAAGTGAGTCCCGTTCTAAAAAGTTTGAATACCACTGACCTAAACGTTTCTGCACCCACAAATCCTAACTGAAACAAAGTGCTACACTGGATCTCCTTTTGAAATGTATGCCTAATATTTACTAACCTATTTTGAATTCCACTGGCATCATTTCTAACTCCAGAAAAAATGGCTCCAACAATTAATCCCAGTACAGTTGTAATACATATCTGGGGAAAAAAATTCAGATTAACAATGCTGTTTTTGAGATGCGACGTTTGCAAAAAGGCAGACCTTATCCAAGTACAATACTATAGCTATTGTCTATTACGCAGATGGAGCTCAATGATAGACAACCTGCTGTGCATACAGAAGGTCCCAGGTTAAGGTTTGGCAAGACCCCTGCCTGAAGCCCTGCAGTGCCATTGCCAGTTAGACAATACTGAGCAAGACGGGACCAATGGTCTGATTCACTAGAAGGAAGCTTATTTTTTATGGGATGGCAATTACTGTGCTTTGTTATGATGAAATGTATAGCAATGTACCACACTGATACGCCCTGCTTGAACAGCAAAGAAGGACTTCTGTCTTTTTTTGTTTCTAGCACCAATGGAAAAGGAATAATTGAAGGCCAACATCCACAAACCTGGTCTGGCCCCAAGACTGTCAGGCAGGCAGCAGCAATCAGGCAACTCCAGGTAATTTGTAAAGATGGCCTTGAGCATCGCATGTGAAGCTGCCTCAACATCAAGCCAGACTACTGCTCCCACTAGCTCAGTATCCTCTGCACCAACTCTTCAGGGTCTCAGCCATGGGGGCTTTTCCCAGCCCCAGCTGAAAACACCAGGGATTGATCCTGGGGTCTTCTGCACACAAGGCAGATGCTTGACCCATGGCACTACGGCTCATCCCCAATGGCCCTCGGTCCTCCACGGTGCGCAACAGACATAGCTCTTTTTAAAACCTGTATGTCACTTCTAAAGTTATTGTTCCAACCTTTGTAAAGCGAGCCAGGAAAATCGCAGCCAGGAAGACAGCAATATCTGTTCAGGAATATTTAAGGATGTGGGGTAGCTTGAAACGACAGTGCATTTGATACATGGTACCACAGCACTAAGGACCTGGTGAAAGGACCAGATGTCAGCGATAATTCCACTGCTAAGCCAATTGAAGTGCTAAGCCAATTGATATGAACAAAGATCATATCAAGACCAGTTTAAGACGATTAGCAAAAAGAGCTTAATGAAATGTGGCGTGTTTTCGAGAATGCACTGAAAATCCATCCCTAATGAGGATAGGGAAATAGAAATGATGGTGGGAAAAAAGTCAGGCCCATTAACCCTGGAAGATTATAAAGCTCTTAACATTGTAATTCTTGTCACAAGGTCAAGCTTTTACAAAGCAATTAATAGGGATCCCCATAATATCAACATACAGACACAAAGCTTTTAACTTCGCGGGTCTGCACAGATGATTAGCAATCACTTTGCGTTTTTGAAAACTGTTGCACCATCTTTGAAGAGCGCTCACTGGTAACACCGTACAAAGAAGAGGCATACTGTTCCAGGGACAACACCAGAAGCCTTTCTGGGTGCAAGCTGGAGTAACTGGGCATTGCCTGCAAGAATATCCACCCCAAATAGTTCTTTTTGTCAGTTGGCAGGCCCCATAGCCTGAGTTGCCTATCCTCCTGTTGTAGGGAGGAAATCAAGCCAATACAGTGATTTCCCAGGCCCCTGTGCCCTTAAGCTTAGGGGCCATTAATTTGAGGTTTTGTTTACCTGATGTGCATTCCTATCCTGTTTGCATCCTAAGAATTAATGCTGTTCCCAGCCTAACTTCCCTGATCCCGGCCAGTCTGGGTTTCCCTTACTGTGCCTTACCAAGAAACCGTTGATTGAAAAGAATGCCAGCAGGACTTCGTTGTTGTTGCAGAAAGAGAAGTACATTTTACTCATGTGTAGACATCAGCAAAACGGACATAGCATGCTTCCAAGGAGATTACAAAACTTGTGTCTCCAAGGAGGTGTAAAACTTATGTAAATTGTACATGTGCGTGAGGTCAGTTATACAATTCAATATGCAAACTTTGGATTTTAAAAACAGCCAGTCAGAACATTTGCCCAATGCAATTGGCCATTTTGGGATGTAAGCCATCTGACTGGCCATCTCTTCCCACGGTGGCCCTCCTCCCCCCCTGCTGTGACTTTAGGAAGGGTTAGGGGCAAGATTACAAGGTCTAGTCAGATGCAAAACAATCAAGTTTGACACATTTAAACACAAAAGCAGGTAGGAGTCATTCAGTCCAGACAAGCCATTGGCACATTTGATAACAGTTGTAAGTACCTTAAATCACCGATTTAAGCAGGTGTGGCCAGCTACAGTTCTGATGGGGCTTGACTTTTGGCTTGATTGAATTTAGCCAGGACTTTGCATATCAGACCAGATTTGCATTACAAGACCTGGGGAAGGGAGAGACTTTGGAATGTCTGTGCTATCTTTTGACAGAGGCTTACCTCTTGTGATAGCAGCTTAACTCCCAAGATTTTTGGAATCCAAAATGGAGTCAGACCTGTCTTCATTACATTCCTGGTCTTACCTCAACACCCTCACAGGTCCCTGTGCATCTGGTTATGCCTCCAGCTGTGTTCCTGGGAGGCCAAATTACCACAATGGGGTATAGTACAGAGCCAAGAAGTGTTTTTCCCACCAGAGTAGCTGTCCTATTATTGCCCAAACCTCCATTGTTTTACTTTGCTTCAGGCCTGCACTGTGGAGGAAAAGGAGATTGGTGGTTTCAGCATGGCTGCAGCAGTGTGCTGTGAGCCAGGAGAGTTCATGAGGGCTGAACATGGCTATGGAAGCCAGGAAAAAAAGCTTTGTTGGTTGCAGACATGGCTGGAGCTGGAGCAGAGCACGGCCAGCCAGGAAAAGCCTTAACAAAGTCTGAGAGAATTCTGGGGGGGGGGGTCTGTTCCCACAACACTCCTTTCCTCTTTAAGGGCATACCTACACTACACATTAGCATTTTGAAACCAGTTTAATCATATGGATTCCATATCATACGGATTCCAAGTCAGACCCCTGACCCACTACTGTCTATATACACAGACTGGCAGAAGCACCCCAAAGTCATAGTCTGAGGTTTTTCTTATCTGGCTATCTGAAATAGGGGAAATGTTGTGGTTGAAACTTGGCACCTTTTGCAATGCAAAGCATGTGCTCTGCACGAGGGTCCTTCACCTCTGCACGAGGTGAAGACCTTGGGAAACTGTAGATCTGAGAGTGCACTGAGAATCATTTTTAGAACTAGCTAGAATTCCCCAGATTCCTTGGTAGAGCTGCGACAGCCAAATACATTTGAAGCTGGTTTACACTGCCAGGGCGCAATCCTAACCAAATTTCCAGCACCGGGGTAAGGGTAATGCAGCTCAGAGCTAAGGGAACAAACATTCCCTTCCCTTGAGGGGGCTTCCATTACTACTATTCCACTGCAGGATGCAGCACATGCCCCACTGGCACAGCTATGTCAGTGTTGGAAAGTTGGTTAGGATTGCGCCCCCAGTGTAGAAATGCCCCAAATACAGAAAGAAGAAAAGACTTACCTTTCACATCATCCACAGTATGCCAAATACAATTCTTTCCGCAGCTTTGTTATTTACACTCAATTCATTTTCAGATAGAAAAAAGGCTGCATTTCTTCCTAATAATAACAACTTGGTTTAAAAAAAAAAGTTCTTTTGGGTTACCTGAGCTGTGGAGTTTTGTGGATTGCCTATCAAATTTTTAAATGTGCGTTTGGACACCCACTTGAGCTGATGAAAAAAGGGAGTGGTGTATGGAATTTCTCTGTAGATTGTCTTCTTCTTTTCATTCTCTGAAGACAATGCCTCTAATTCTGCTATCATTTTTTTGTACTGAGGAGTCATTGAGAACTGTTCTGCTAATGTTGTTGCAATGGCCCCGTTAATAGAGTCAATCTCTGTTTTGGAGGACAAAGAGGAGAAAGATTATTACTCTGCAGTGCCGCAGACACAGATTGGTTCATACAGCTTATGTGTTCTCTGAATGGTCTAAAGTTGTACATGGTCAACAGTCATGGCCGCTGCCAGGGGTTGGCACTCTTGGACAGTTGCTGAGGGATAGTTGCTGAGCTGCAGCAGCTACCACAGAGAGGCTCTCTTAGAAGATGAGGCAGAGTCCTCTGGGGGAAGCTCCAGTATTGTCATTCAGTAACGAGCTGCCGGAACGCAAGGCGGGACTTACAGCTTGATTGACAGGCAGTCCGTGACGCGTCGCCGCCTGCCCGCCCACCGCGGGGGCTCCCTCCGGGTGGCGCGCCCCTCCGTGGCTCGCCTAGGCACCCAGCGCGTCCCCCAGGCAAGCGGGCACCCCCTCCGAAGCCAGGGGTGCCCGCACGGCGGTCGGGCAGGCAGCGACGCGTCACAAACGGGCAGCCAATCAGGCGGTAAGTCCCGCCTTGTGTTCCGGCAGCTCGCTACGGAATGACAATACTGGGAAGCTCCCATTTGTGAAAGGAGAGGGAATGCCTGAAGGACATGGCCATAATGTTCCGTCACTACCTTTCTCCAGCCATTCCATACTCCAAAGGAAGTTATCTCCAGAAGCCCCTGTGATGATACAGCATCCCCTGGGCACAACATTCCATTTGCACATGGACTGGAAGGAGAAGAGGCACTTTTAGTTCTGCCATCACAGGGTGGGAGAAGGAAAAGGAGAGAGGGAAGGACATGGAGGAGGAGCTTTGCTACTGCCACCTAGCAGGATAAACACCAACATTCCCAACCATGCCAGGGCAAGCCCTGACCATCCATAAGGGGCAGTCACAGAAGATCTGAAGCCAGTCCCAACGTGGCACTACTGCAGGCAGAACTACAGAGCTGCCACTGTCTACGACAAGTGCTTTCTGCACTCCAGGGACCTGGATGACACTGAGGGCCCAATCCCAGCCTGGAGTTACGCTGGCATAGTTAGGCCAGCAAAGTTTGGCCAGCACCAGGGGCACCATAAAGTGCATTTGGACCACTCTCGGAGTCAGGGAGGATGGCGCACGTCTGAGCAACTGCACCACCCCTGTACAGTTACTGTGCTATCAGTGCTAGATTGGAAGGGGCGGGGAGCAGTTCCCATGGATCCAGACAAACAAGCAGCATCTATGCATAGCCTTAAAGCAGGCAAAAGGAAATAAGTAATCTGAACAGGAGCCAGGTTCTCCCAGATTTTATGATCTGTCTGACCCGCTTGCAAAGTTTCAAAGGGGCAGCTCTTCTGGTTCAAAACAAAGTCCCCAGCCTGCTATATCCACAAGCAATTGCTCTGCTTTGCCGTCTCCCTCAGCAATGACTGGAACTTCACCAGCTGACCCCAACCCCTGTATCTAGACCCCAAGTCCTGCTTCTCTTCCACAGAATAGCTCCAGAACAGAACACTTTGAAGAGGAGGGGTGGTGCCGGGGAGAGTTAACCCTTCTTCTGCTTTTCCCCCTGCAGTTCTTTGTGCCAGATACTGTTTTTCTCCAAGCATTTGCAAGGCGCCCACTATCAGAGCCCAAGTGGGGCCTGAGTTTACCTAGCCAGAGGGCTTCCATTTGGCGAGTCTATATCAGTGTTTCTCAAACTGTGGGTTGGGACCCACTAAGTGGCTCACGAGCCAATTTCAGGTGGGTCACTTAGCACCTAGCGCAGCCATAAATGAAAATATGGAAAAATGAGACACTGGAAAGTGGGAGGGCTGTGTGGTTATTTTGCTTGTGTCAGGGTTGTGGGATTTTTTTCTTTCTGATTCACTTTGCAATTGGAAAATGGCGGAGAACGTACTGCTGCATTCTTAGGAAAGCAGCAGGCTCTGGCATCACAATGACAGCACTTCTGACATCACTTTCGGCGGGTCCCAGTCAAACTGTCATTCTAAAAAGCGGGTCATGGTATTAATAAGTTTGAGAACCACTGCTCTACATGAGCACTGGTCTGCTAGTTTTGGGATGTCTGCCAATGAAGCTTATCAACTACGGAGGGGAAGCTGTGGAGACCAGACAAGGCCAGCACTTGGGACAGCAGAGTTTTGATTGAGGAGAGATAAAGGAGAAGCAAAAGTGATAAAGATAGCCAAGGCCCTTGATCCCAGAGGAGTGCAGACATGGCTGGTTTGTTCCAGCACAGAAGTTGGCACCGACCCTTACAGATGTCCCTTGGTCAGCCCACCAATTATCCCTGTTAACACCCCAGACGGAATAAAGTCCACTAGCAGGCAGAAGGGGGGAACTAAAGGGCTGGAAGAAAGAGCTGCATCTGCCTCAAAATAAGTACACTGTGCGGTTTGTTTGGGTGGGTTGTGATGCAAGAGGCGATGCACAATTTCTTCTGCAAGGTAACTCTAGCTGGAGGTTTTCAGCATCTGTACCTTTATTATGAAAGGAATGGATGGAAATAGCGGTTGAATCTCCATTTATGATATCCAGAACAAAATCAGCAGGATTGTTATACGGTTCACACTCGTAGCCTGCAAATAAAGGAAAGTTCATTTTAAAATTATTTAAACTATTGAAGCAGTTTTAATGAACACACATATACACCCCAATACCCAACCGTGAGGAAAGGGCAGACTGAGGAGCAATGCCTGGCAATGGCACCAGCTCCCCACATCACTCTTTTTACAAGGCAAACTAGGATGGCAGCCATCACACAAAGCTGGAAAGCCCAGACAGAAGGAGCAAAGGGAGGGACATTCAACTGCTTCACCTGTAGGATTGGATACCTGTGGTTTCATTTACAAGGACAGAGCATTTGCAGGAACATGGTAGGAACATGGTAAGGGTTTGAGGATTTTTTGCTTGTTTGTCACACAATGGACTCAAAATGGCCTCAAGCAGTGTTCTGGATGGCCCTACCCAGCGTTGTCATGCAGCCAGAATGCTGGGCAGGAGGAACGGGTGAGCGGCAGCCCGCCCGTTGCGTTCCGGTCCGTTTTGCCGTCTTCCCCTTCCCCGCAGGGGCGGGGAAGACGGCGAAACGGAGCGGTACGCAACGGGCAGGCTGCCGCTCACCCGATCCTCCCACGGGGGTGGGGAAGTTGGCGAAACAGACCGGAACGCAACAGGCGGGCTGCCGCTCACCCATTCCTCCCGCCCAGCGTTCCGGCTGCATGACAACACTGGCCCCACCCCTGCCGTCCATGACTGAATGACTGATAGTCGCCTCAGGAGAGGAATTGTCAGTGACTGGAAGGAAACCTGAAGCCTTCCCATGGGTGGATAAAAAATAACCCTCCACCCACATTGTGGGCTTGATTTCATTCCCCCTTCAGAAATGAAGAAACAAAGATAAATGACTAAGGGCCCAAACCTATCCAATTTTCCAGCTCTGATGCAGTCACAATGCAGCCCTAAAGTAAAGGAACAAACCTTCTCTTACTTTAAGGAGGCCTCCACGACTACGACTCCACTGCAGGATGCAGTATATGCCCCATTGGCACAGCTGCATCAGTGCTGGGAAGTTGGATAGGATTGGGCACTAAGTCACGACTAGTTTTGGCCCCCTAATCACTGTCTGCATTCAGAAATGGACATTTTCATACAAACGAGTGTTTCATTATATTCTATAAGGAAGTCTTGCTCTCTCATTGCACTGGCAACATTCCAATGAATGCCCATTAGCCTGACTAAACATTCTGCACAAATACTCACCAAGAGTTCTAAAGTAATCAAGTGTATTTTCGGCAGGACCATGATACACCAGCCTTCCTGCAGCAAGCAGCGTTAGGGTGTCAAACAATTTGAAAATAGAGTACCGGGGCTGATGGATTGAAAAAATTATTGTTTTCCCTTGTTCTGACATCCTTAACACAACACAGAAAAAACAGCAGAAGGCTGCGATTAGCTCTTACGTGCTCTGAATTATTCATAACATTCATGAATATAACTTTAAGAACATAAGCAGAGCCCTGCTGGATCAGGCCAATCTAGTCAAGCTTCCTGGATCTCACAGTGGCCCACCAGACGCCTCAGGGAGCACACAAGACAACAAGATGCCCGCATCCCTTGTATCTGGCATTCTGAGGTAAAAATTTTGAGGTAAAATTCTGAGGTAAAATTCTGAGGTAAATAAAACAGAATTTGCTGTCCTGTCTGTGGGGAGGGAACTATATAATAATAACTTTCAATCTGGGTCTTAAGAACATAAGAAGAGCCCCACTGGATCAGGCCAAAGGCCCATGTAGTCCACTCACAGTGGCCCACCAGATGCCTCAGGGAGCACACAGGACAAGATGTTTGTATCTTGTTGCCACTCCCGTGTACCTTTAAATAACAACTTTAAATAATTATACAAGACTCAGCCTTGTGTGTAGGGGAAGAATCTCTTGTGGGTCTTATAGCTACACCCTCCCTCTTTTTGCCCCACCCATTTAGCACCACCTTTGAAGAAAGAGATATGAAGTAACATTATCACATGCAGAAAAGTACCTTGGAGAGCATTCTGCAACCAGGAGCAGCTGTAGCTGTCCCTTCCTTACAGAGCAGGGCTTCCAGGCAGGCACTCATCCCACCATCACTGACAGCATGCTATTGCATTCAAATATAAAACCAGGGGGACTCCAATTTTTAGAGCAAAAGGGACAGCACTAGTGAAAGGCACTGAACCCTCGCTTCATCATTCCTCCCAAAGCATCTTCCCAATAAGCACCCTTCTCTTGGCCTTGCATAGGATGTGAGAATGTAACTTCATCCACGCTAAAAGCAAATGGATGCCTCAGCTATCTTTTATCTGTCATATGCATAATCTCCCACATTTTGATTTTTTGTTTTAAAGTAACAAGGGTGAGGAAGAAGGTGCAATTGCCATTTCCCCCATCTCCCTTGTTTGTTTGTTTTTAAACAAAAATCTGGACTGTTGCCAAATCATGTCAGGACATTGGTCAATTGCATGTTATTACCAATACAATATCCCCCAAACACAACGGCTATGTAAGAGGCACAGAGCCAGAACTGAGAAAGAACTGTGCATTTATTACATTAAAACTTGCACATGAAAGTGCTGTCAGAAGAATCAAAATGAAATGACATTTTTAAGCAACTTTCTTGTGCAAAAAATTTTAAGAGCATCAGTCTGTGAACATGCTGGACACGAATTCATACTAAGATTCATTGTAAGTCTTTCTCTTCCAAAAACCTGCAGTCTTCCAGAACTTAGTGCAATTTACCTTTTTAAGAGCATGAGGACGGCATTGGCTGTGCTGGCATCCAATCCAGTAGTTGGTTCATCTAGGAACAATATAGTGGGGAGCGTAATGAGCTCAAGCCCGATGCTTGTCCTTTTCTTTTCCCCTCCAGAAACGCCACGAATAAAGTGGGTGCCAATCTAGTGTGGAAAAGCAAATCTCAACATCAAGTTCTTAAGTTGTAGCAAAATCCCTACAACCTAGGAAACCATTAGAAACCTAGGAAATCCCTAAAACCTAGGAAACCAGCCTATAACCATTGTCTTTTTCATGAAATATTTCCTAATATCCCACAACACTCAATTTGCCTTTTTTTTCCTCCTCTCATTGCCACCCCAACAACACTGAGATTTCAGTGGCTGGGTCTAGGCTAGGGGTTCCCAAAGTGTGCACTGTGACACCTTAGGACAAGGGTCCACTCACTTCATACAGTGGGCCAAATAGCATTCATGGTGCCTGCTGAGGGCAGAAGTGACCTCATTAAGTAAGAGGTGACATCACTAAGCAGATGGTGAGAAATAAGCACTTTGTTCTCACAGGAACTCATTAGTTACAAATGACAGAAGAGAAAATGTGCAAATTTTGTTCATAAATTCAAGATATGAGAGCCCAATTATAATGGAGGACAGAGACATTGCTTCTGAGCCCACAGGCCTTCTGTTTGTCACCTCTGCCTTAGGGCATCATGGAGCACTCACAGGGCACCACAAGATGTCCCTTGTAGCCACTCCTACCTGTTCTCTTGGGAGCCAAGATCTTGGATCTCATGAAATCTTATGACATTTGTGCTCCGCCATCTTGGATCTCACAAGATGTTATGAGATTTGGGTACCACTATCTTCCATATTTTGAGACATAACGAGATCCAAGATGGCGGTGTCCGGCTGAGGCGGGAAGAAGTTGCTGCGGGGGAATTGTGACCCAGGTAAGTATGGTAACCACTGGTCTAGGCAAAGACGTTAGACTGCAACCTTATGCACACTTACCTGGGAGTAAGTCCCATCGAATTCAGTAGGGCCTACTTCTTACACATGCAAAGGATTGAACTTGAGCAAGTGTCTCCCAGCCATGAATGACAAGACTCCACACTGAAAGACTTTACTGTCTTTAGTATAGAATAAAGACTATACTGTCTTTATTTAGTATACCTCTGAATAACCAAATAATCTGCATATTGAAGCTGCAGAGGGGGAAAAACAACTGAAGTCTGTTGCCTTCATCAGGGCTGCCTCAACATGTGGAGGTCTTGCAGATGCCTTCACTTCTACCACCTCCTGGACTGGAATAAGAATCGTGGATGAGAAGAAAGTTGTGGGCTAGAGCATCTCTGCTCTCCTCCACACTTCTACCCTGTCCTCCAATCCAAGGCGCGAGATCACAATTCATTCCAATGAATTTCTATGGCCATTCAAAAGGGCAACAAATGGCCAAATAAAAATTTGACCATTTGGGGACAATCCCTAGCGGTTAACTGCTGCTTAAGTAACCTTTCCAAATGCCATTCTGGAAAGAAAGCTGGGCATCGCAATGGCCATTTCTATCATTTTTTGTGGGAGGTTTCCTCTACTATGCCTTTTCCTTTTCTTTTGTCTGCACCACCCCAAAGCCAGCACCTCCCTCTCTCAGTCTTCCTTTTACAATTGCACACCTCTTCTTCCCCAACCCACATGCCTGTCTGCAGCATCATTTCTCTTGTCCCATTCTCTTTGCATCTTAGCTATGTAAACTCACAACCATTTGTTACAGGAGTTTTGTCACTAAATGCGGATGTTTGACAATATTAAATGTTATTGCCCACACACCTTGGAATCTGCAACTCTCGACAAGTCCAGTTCCTTGATGATCTGTTCAACTCTCTCGTGCTTTTCCTTTTCGCTCATCGAAAGCGGCAGTCGAAGGGCTGCTGAGAACTGTAAATTTTCTCTGACAGTCAAGGTTCCCATTACTATGTCTTCCTTAGAGATGGGGGGGGAAAAAACTTGACATTTTTTATTTGAACGTGACACCAGGTCGTATTACTATCACACAACCTGAACGGCTTCTACAATAATATTTAATATTTTTTATGCCAAACCAAAAGTCTATTCCAGCTATTTTCAACCAGTCTGCCGCAGCGCAATGGTGTTCCACAAATGGTCGCAGGTGTGCTACAGGTGTATGGGAGGAGGGTCATTTACTAGTAGGGCCATTGGGAGATGAGAGCCTCCCACAGGCAGAACGGTATGCCTTCTCAACTGTAAAACACTCACACACATACTGATGGTGTGTTCGACAATTTGAGAGCCTTGTCAGTGTGCCATGAGAGGAAGAAGGTTGAAAATTGCTGGTCTATTCCTTCACCTCGCCGCTCCCTCCATTATAGTCCGTTGCTCTTTGTTGCTTGCTTTTTTCATGCCTTAAATCTCCACATTTCCACCCTCAATTTTCTTCCCATCTGTCTAATTGCACATTTAATGTTTCGGCAGAGAAAAGCTCTTCTTTCCTCCTGTCCAGGTCCCTCAAGGCTCAGTTCTTGGCTCTTCGCTATTCCCCCTCTACACACTGTCCCTCCAAGACCTCATCAAATCCCTTTCAGTACCCACTAGATTGCTGGCAATACCCAGCTGTCCCTGTCAACCTCAGAAATGTCTCCCTCCCTCCAGTCCCACATCTCCAATATTTGCCCAGGCTGAAACGTCATTTTATGGCCCCTACCACTCAATATGTCCAAGACTTAACTTCTTATCTTTCCTCCCAAGCCCTCTTTTCTTTGCACTTTCTCCTTTTCCATTGACAGTATCTCCAATATCACAAGACAATGTCTTGGGTTTATCTTTGACTCCTCTTTCTTCTTTGTATTCAGCCTCATATTTGGACTGCTGCCAAAGCATTTGTTTCTCCTCTCACAGTAGTGCAAGAATAGAAATAGTACAATCCTTAGCTTTCTTCTTTGCCTCCTTAGCAAAAATTCTAGACCACACACAAGTCAGTTTTCACTGGGAATACTACAATCTCCTCCTTGTGGGTCTTCCACTGTTTGATCATAGTCCCCTCATCTCCCTCCAGTACTCTGCCACTAGCGTTGTTCATCTTTCTTGTTGCACTAACCACATTACACCCATCCTTTATATACATTTCTCAGGGTCAATTCAAAGCAGGTCATAATACTATAAAATTACAATAGAACAAAAACACTGTGTAACAAAATCTGAACAATTTCAGGTTTATCTGAATACTTTGTTGTTTATTAATTTTGGTATGAGAGTTTTAAAAATGCAATCATTTTTGGTAAAGCATCAGTAATTTACACCACTCCAAAACCTATGCAGCTGTATGAGATAACGTGTCATGCTTACTGTGTAACAACGGCGAATGACAAATGTATTACTCGAAACACAAGATGAAGATAACTAAAAATGTTTTGATGATACAGAACAAGAAAACTTAGATTACCACTGAATCAGTGCCTCTGAATTGTATGAGGAAAAAAATTTTTATGTTACAAAGTGTAATATATACACAATTGATATTGTGACACAAATCACAAGGAGAAACATTTCTTAGGTTTAGTGCTCACTTCTGCACACACATGCAGACACACAAGGAGAGCAGAAGGCATGCCAAGAGCATTAACCCCTGCTAACTGGGCAAGAGGCACTTTTTCAAGTGGTGCTCCTCTTATATTTAGCAGGGGGAGAGCAATTGTCCCTCTTCACCCCAGCACAGTGTCTTTCTCGTGGCTGTTGCTGGTGGTGTTCTCCATCCTTTTAGATTGTGAGCCCTTTTGGGACAGGGAGCCATTTAACTTTAATGTTGTTATTTGTCTGTAAACCGCTTTGTGAACTTTGTGTTGAAAAGCGGTATATAAATACTAGTGATTGATTGATTGATTGATTGATTGATTGATTGATTGATTGATTGATTGATTGATGCCAAGGAGCAATCAGCACCAGTGGGCATAACTGTCTGGCATGCTCCCATTCCCACTGCACACTGTATCCACCTTTGGTGAGGTTATTCATCACACATACGTTTACATGGATACATTATTCAGTAAACGGTTAAAAAAATATGCAATAAATAAATAAATGAAAACACGCGGGATGCTTCAAGGATTGCAAAGTGAAATTAAATACCTCTGTGCAATAATTACAGCCTTTATTTACCTGTACTACATATCCAGACATACATTTAAAATGCGGAGGCTGAGGGGCACCATTTATCAAAATCTCTCCGGTCAGCCCTTTAGGATCTTTCCTTGTAGCTAAAATGTCCAACAGCCTAAAATGGAAATTAAAATGTCTCAAGGAAAGCGATGGTTGTCTGGCTTGGAGATCATACCAATAAATCATCTTTATCCTGTACATTTGGGATTGAAACTATTTGGGGGGGGGGAGAGTCTCATCTTTTCTCCTCACTAAGCATATTAATTGCATATTTATTTGTATAATTTGTATGGGGGCAAAAAGACCCCCAAAGCATCTCAAAACAATATTAAAACACATAAGGTTTCTAATGCCAAAATAGTAAAACAGCATAACCAGCGGCGGCATTCAGCCGGTACGCTGGGCGGGACTTACCTTTGACTTACCGGCAGGCGGGAAAGCGGCGGAACGCGGCGTGACGCTACGGGCGGACTGCCACTCAAAGGTAAGTCCCGCCCAGCGTACCGGCTGAATGCCACCGCTGCTCAAGGCCCTCAATTCCTTAGAGGCCGAAAGGGAAGGAACAAGCAGGCCTCATGGCAAAGCAAAATTCCTGAATAGAAAAAAAACCTCTGTCTCCCACATCCACCAATCTCAGCTATTGATGGAGAATGTGACAAAAATTAACTTGATATTGCTACAAATTGAACTGAACAAGTCTTCCAAGATTATTTTAAGTACTCACGAAGATTTTCCACACCCCGTGGGTCCTAAAATCGCATTGAGACCAGGTTTCAGAATACCGCTGTAAAGCAAAATCAACTAATCACTAGTTCTGTTGTTTCATTCTGCACATACATTCCAAACGCTTCTTCAAGTCTTGTTTCTTCTACTGATACAATCAATTTGGAAGTTAATGTAAGCAATCATTTTTTTAAAAATAGCATAATACTTCCCTCACTGTTTTAAATACCCTTGTTTAAATATAAAGGAATTTTGTTGATCTCCACCATCACACCAAATATACCCCAGAATTTGTCAAAAAACAAATAACGTATGGATTGCCTTGAGAGTGACATCTATTGCAAAGAAGAAAAAAAACCTTTATTAAATGCTTAGGAAACTCCTTACGATGAGTCAGACCACCAGTCCATTTAGGTCAATATTGTCAACACTTATTGTTCTTGCACAGTTGTTGTTCACAAGTACACAACTACATGCTGGTGTGTGTAGCCCCTTTCCTCTGAGCACATGCCCAGCTCAGGAGTTTTCAATCCTTTTGCATAAAAGCCCATACAAGCATGTCCTGGTATCCACCGATTCGGTATCCATGGTTTCAGTTATTCAGGAATACCAGGGATACCTGGGACGCCTATTAAAAAGACAGGGGAACATTAAACAAATCTCCTTTTTTTACCTTGTTGCAGCAAAACCACAGATGTCCCCCTATCTTTAAAAAGGTGTCCCAGTATCCACGGTTTCAGGTATCCACTGTGGGGTCTGGAATGGAACTCCAGCGGATACTGGGGCATGCCTTCAAGCGTTCCTCATTTCTGCAGTCTAATATGGAGGGAGCAGGGAAAGAGAAGACAGTGTTTTTGTTGTTGTCATAAGTGTTTGTTTAGGTGAGAGTCAAAAGCCCTTTCTCATCTATTGCAGTAGATCCCAACTTTCCTCCTGCCTGCCCCACCCTATGGCATGGCCACTTTATTCAATGAGAGCCATTTCAAGGACTTTCAACAAACTGTCTCACTTGGGTCTCCCAGATTCATGGTGAGACTCACCTTGGACACAACAATGGTATGACTCTGTACTAAGTTGCTTTACTAATGCTGCACAGAGGCAATGAGTCCCTGACACCAGCCTGAGTTCCTACACATCTTTTCGCTGGAGTATTTGGCAACTCACTTTACCCCAGGCACTACTCTTAATGTCTGTGGCACCCAACATGCAAGATGGGAATTCAAGTATGAAGGAGCTGGTGAAGGCTTCAGTGATGCAGAAAGGCATCCCTTGAAGGGAACTGTCTGACTGCAATGCAGCATGCATGAACAGCAATGCCAACACACAATGACCAACACGCTGGACACCAAAGCAACATGGTGGAGTTCCACTTCTCTCCGGTGGAACTACTCACCACTAGGTTCTAGACCAACACAACGAACACAATTGGAGCCAACATCAGCAAACTCTAGCAGTTAAAACTTACCTCACATTCTTCAAAATCTCTTTTTCAACATCTTTTCGAAAGCTCAAGATGTTACTCTTTATTTTCGTTTTGTAGCAGATATTGTGAAAGGTCATTGTGCTTCCTCCAGAAAATTTAGTATCTGAATAAATTATTTTTTTCTTCAGTGGGACACTTTGTTCAGATTCGTTACCCAAGGTATGTTCAAAACGTCTCAAACTTGGGAGAAAGCTACTACTGTATTAAATGAATGATTGGAAGAGACACTGTGAGCCCATAATAAACATGAAATTAGCAGCAACAGCTAAATCATTTATACACCACAAACCAAGTTTTATCATAAGCTTTACAACGCTATTTTTGTAAACATAATTAAAAGTTTTATTTAACAATGTCAATGTTTTCTTATTTTTTTTAAAAAAATTAAGCATTCAATTATATCATTTACAGCCTTAACAAAGTAGCCTTTACAGTCAGAAATAAAAATATTACATTAATTTACCCATAAATTTGGTGTTTACACATCAAATATTTTTGCAGTGTCAGAAAATATCAAACCATAAGTCTGAGCACAGAATTTCAAAAACAAAACAAATGACTCACTTTCGTTAAAAAGGATCGGTCTGAAAAATTCAGACTCCTCATATCCTTCTTTACTCTGTAATGTCTTTTAGGACGGGCTTCAGGTTTTATGGGGCCCTCAATTGCTGTACATGATTTCCCCTGTGACCAAGTCACGCCACCATCACACCAAGATTTAGGGCACAGAGATGGCATCAGGGATCAGCAATGGCTCCTCAGCCACTCTCTGCCAAACTCCAGAGCTACAATCAACCTGAATTTTTTTTACCCTCGCCATTATGTTCCATAACTTAGATCACTATTATTCAAAATGTGGTTGGGGACCCACTGGGTGGGTCACAACCTGATGTCAGGTGGGTCGCAGAAAGTTGGGAGTAGCCATCTTGGAAACTGCAGACCTTACTCTTGTTATATTCCTTTTGAGCTAACAGTTTGAATTTGCAAGTGAGGGTTTTTTTTATTGTTTTTAGTTCACCACTTTTACATAATATTTTGCCCTAATCTTCTAATTTGTCCTAATCTTCTGTCAGGGATGTTTCATGGTTGTGCAATTGCTGTAGTCCAAGAATGCCAATTTGCATTTCAGGAGTGTCATTTTATTATGTTACAATGACAGCACTTCCTGCTTGATGATGTTACTTCCTGCCACAACATTATTGCCAGGTTAATTACATCACTTCTGGTGGGTCTCAACATGAGTGCCATTCTAAAAAGTGGGTCCCAGTCTAAGAAGTTTGAATACCACTGACTTAAATAACCATTCCTTTATTTCAGGGACTATTAGTCCCAAAATGTCCACCCTTTCTAATCTAATGAATTTTTTTCCTGTTTTAATGTCTACTAGCAAATCTGCTTAATGAACTACATCAACCTACTGGTTGGCCCATTTCAAACCTTTACCAGGCCAGTGTTGCAGCTTGTGTAATAAATGAATGGCATGCCCCTCTAACAAACAGGTATCACACATGTTCAGCATCTTCCCACCTACCCCTTTCCCCATTTTGGAGAGGGTAGAAATGTATGAATCGTCATCTCCACAGACCTCCTGCTGCAACATATGCAATGTTACCTGTGACGTGGAAAGGAGATGTTGTAAGAACATAAGAAGAGCCCTGATGGATCAGGCTAAAGGCCCATCTAGTCCAGCTTCATGTATCTCAGTGGCCTACCAAATGCCTCATGGAGCAATCAAGATACTTGCATCTCATTGCTACTCCACTACATCCAGCACTCCGATGTAGCCTACCTCTAAAATAAGGAGGTTGCACCACCCAAAGTCCTGCTTCAGTATCACATGAGCTTGAATGCCAGCTGAGGCCACCTCTAAACCAGGCCAATGGTAATGCTGAACTAATGCTTTTATTATATCCCATCCTTCCTCCAGAGAGCTTCAGGCCATCACTGCTTTTTGTGGAAATGAATTCCATAATTTGTGTGTTGTATAGAGAAGCACATTCTTTTATCTTGCCTGAATCTACGCTGTACTATATGATACTTTTCCAGTATTCTGGGAAAGTGCAGGGAAAAAACTCTCTCTCTCAATCATGCATGATTTTATAAACTATCATGTCCCTTCCTTTTTAAAAGCATGAAATGCTTAAAACTTTTGATCTTTTTTCTTGCCCTTTTCCACATCTTTTTACTGCTCTTTTAAAATATGAAATAACCTGGTCCGCCCATGCAGTAGCATAGCTAAGGAGGGGGTGGGGGGCAATTGCACCAGGCAACAAGCTGAGCTTGACACTAGCGGCTAAAATTGTAAAAACCTTTGAATATGAGTAATGCCACCAAGTTATATATCATTGGAAAGGTAATTTAATGTAGAATGCAATGAAACAAACTGTGTTGGAATATCTGTATTCTGTCAAACGGTAAGACAATTAATCTGTGGAACTCCTTGCCACAGGAGGTGGTGATGATGTCTGGCCTGGCTGCCTTTAGGGGATCCAGCAGATTTCCAGAAGAAATATTTCTAGTTACAAGCTGTGATGGGTACGTGCAACCTGGTTTTAGAAGTAGGCTATCTCCGAATGCCAGGTGCAAGGGAGTGGCAACAGGATGAAGGCATCTTGTTGTCTTGTATGCTCCACGAGGCCTCTGGTGGGCAACTGTGAGATAACAGAAGCTGGAGTAGATGGGCATTTGTCTTGATCCACAGCAGCTCCTGTGAACCAGCCATGAGCGTAAGCATGCACCCATCCTATCTGGAAGCACTGCCGGTTCCAACAATTAGCCAAAAGCACTAGCCAGAGAGGAACGTGTTCATGTTCGAGTCTGGGGATACACTGGCACACCCGTTTCCATGGAGGCAGCCACTTCAGGTATCTAACAAAGTTTCTTGTTCCACCGCAATAGAGTTGGGCGCCCACAGGTGGTCGCACAACTACCTACTGGGGTGAGTGTGCAGCGTTTAGGCAGCGTACGCGCGGGGACGGCTAGAGAGCAGCCTCGCCTCGCCAAAGCGGCTCTGCTCCCCCCTCTCCGCGTCCTCGGGCGTGCGCACAGCAGCCGACCCCAGTCGCGCCTCTGAACAGCTTTCCAAACCGCAGCGGAGCGCAGAGCCCAGCGGTGCTTTAAAAGGGGCGACCGCACACACCCCGCCGCCTCCAGGCCCCTTTCCCACCTATTAACAAGAAATTTCCCCCTTCTTCAGGCTACCCGAAAGACTAAGCAGCACACAGGTTTCCTGCTCGCCTCACCTCCTTATCATCCTCACTGTTTGACCCCCTCGGGGCGCTGCTGGGAAACTACAAACAGCCCAAAGGAAGTGTTGCGCACGCGCCGGACAGGATGCCCGCTGGAGAGCCAAATGAGCTCAGGTAAGCGTCCTCCGTGAAGGCGGGCGAGGGGCGTTCAGGTGCTTCCATGCAAGCGTCGCTGATTGGCCAGCGCGGCTCCTCCTCTCCCCCTATCCCCGCCCGTGCTGAATAACGGCTCCAGGTTGGCGCGTTCCAACGGTCCCTTGGCCTTTTCTCAGCGTTGAAGAGGTGGGCGGGGATTCGAACAGCGAGTAGCCGAACACAGAGGTCATCGGGGCAGAGCCCTTCAAGGCTGCAGGACCCGAGCAATACGGGCTTTGGATTTGGGGGTTGGTGCCATTCATCTCTGGATGGGGCGTATCATAATGGGGAGACACTGGGGTGCACAAAAATGGCATCCATTTATCTGCAGTCATTTTTGTTTGAAAATCAGTTTTCCCTCTTAGTTTGAGTGCTTCTATTGGCGTTACAATATTTAGGCCCCCTACACCGAGGATGTTTTCCACAACAGTTCAGCCCCCAGCAGAGGTGGCATTGCAAGGATGATGTTCAGGGGAGTTGCTCATAGATACATCAGTTCACTGTGTTTGATCCTACCGCACTGTTATTTACTTCTGGAGCACCTGCAGAAACAAGGTGCTGTATGTAAAACAGAAACTGACTCAGCCTGCTCTCAACTCAGTTGTAAGAAACCAGATGCACAGGGGGAGATGGTGGGAGATAAAGGACATGAGGGCTCAGGGAATATGTGTAAGATAAAGCAATGTCTACAAAGCTATGCAATAACCTTTCCTTCTTCATGGACATCCTCTTCCCCCCCCCCCGCCCACACACACACACACACACACACACACACACAGAGCTCAGAACAGAATGCAAAGACTCATAGAATGAGGAAACATTTTATTGTTCTAAAAAAAAATCAAAAGAACTAATACTTGTAGTCTATAACTGATTGCACTTCAAGGAGTGTGACTGTGTACATGAAGTATTTGATAAACAGTAATGCTTCATCTAATTTTTTTTTATTTATACATTAAACTCCATTTATACAATGCTCTAAATATAATTTTTTTGTAGATGAAAGTTCAGGAGTGCTCATTCATTGACAGGCTCCTCAGTTACCAGACTTGCTTGCAATCCAACAGTGCACCCTTCGTATGGCAGAGGCATACAACCCAGAGGAGGATCACAGGCCTAGATTTTGCAAGCAGCCGCTTCTCCCCCTTTCAGAGCCATTTATTTCCAGCAGCTTGAGCAAAACGGAGGCTATGTTGGCTATGAGCAGGAGCAGCTGCTTGCAAAGCTTAGTGCTGGGACCCCCCCTTCCAGGTATGCCTCTGTCATCTGGTACGCAGGCAAGTTCATTTGAAACCCACCACTCTGTTTCCACTCATCCACTTCCAAAGCGTCATTTCTTTCTCTGAAAACAAAACACGGCTGTTAGGACTCTCTATGGGCGTAATCCTAACCAACTTTCCAGCACCGGGGAATGCAGCTCCCAAGTGAGGAACAAACATTCCCTTACCTTGAGGAGGCCTCCGTGATTACTACTCCACTGCAGAATGCAGCACATGCCCCATTGGCACAGCTACGTCAGTGCTGGACAGTTGGTTAGGCTTGTGCCCTATGTCTTATTTGTGCACAGCATGTGGCTTGCCCATTATTTGCCCATTATTTGTGGACACACTGTGTGCATGCATGCGTGCATATGAGTTAATGGGGGATTCACAAAACAATAACATGATATTATATAACCATCTGTTAAAAAAAAAAACTTTTAGAAATCCCCAAGTTTTTTGCAGTTGTTTATTAAGAATTAAACCTCAGTATCTTCAATAGGACTTGCTTCCTAGTATATTTAGTATACTTAATACTTAAATATTAAGTATATTTAGGAAGGCTAACCACAGTGATCATGCCTTTATATCCAAATTCTTTCAAGTGTGAGGTTTTCTATAAAAAAAAAACATTTAAGCATATTGCTTGATCAAACCAGACATAAGCACTTTACATTCTATAGGTTTCACTGGGAAAATTAAAACACATGCTTAACTTCTTTTCAGTTGAAATCTATGGAGGTTCACAGTACTTAATTTTGCGTGGATCATGCCGCTTGCAAACAACATATGGTTACAAGTGTCCTGACTTCTGTATCTCTGGTGTAGCAAGTGCAACTATATCCATTGTCAACATAACAAAATAACATTTGGTGTATTATAACTGCAGATATTTGGCAATACTCTTCTTGTTCATTATATGTTAAATCACAACATAAAGGAGAATGATGACAATATTGTTAGCGAAACAATACGCCACCTCTAGCCCTTCTACTTGGGCAATCACAGGGCAGTCTGAAACACGGGCTTATTTCCAAAATTCTTATTTTAAGAGAATTTCTTCATGAAAAACAGCCTCATGTACGAAATCGTAAGGAAAATGACAGTCATGCAAGCAAGTGCAACATGATTCTGCCAAAGGCCCCACGGAGTTGCTTCAATTCCTTGGTTTTTCAAGTATTGTTCTCCAGTGCACCTACAAAGAAGCATAGGGACACATTTTGCAAGTTAATCTTTTGTTTGAAATGTATTATATCTGAGGCAGGAAGACCTAAGACCTACTGGTAGGCCACTGAGAATGCAATCCAAACCCTGGGCCAGAATAGATAGGCTGGCATGCCTGCCCCATATCCAGTCCTGGGCATGAGTTGCAGCCGCACCACCTGGTAAAGTGAACCCCCCCATTTTTTTTTAATCTTATAAAGCTAGGTGAGTCCCAACAGGGTGTCATTTTAAAAAGTAGGTTCCCGTGCTAAAAAGGTTGGGGACCACTGTTTTAGAACATATCCCCCCAGATACAAGGGGAACAACTGTATTATTTAAAATATGTATATGCCAGTTTTTAATAAAATGGCTCTCAAATCAGTCTACATCGCAAAAGGAATGAGAAAATGAGGTTCACAACCTAAAAAGCAACATAAAGGAAACATCAGGAAACAGGGAAGGATGCAGTGCTGGGCTGAAAATGGACAATTGATCTTCTGTCAAATCTAAGGAAGCCATCACTTTAAAAAGTGCCTCATTGCTCAATTAGCAGCAGTCCATGAATGTTCTACGTGCACACAAAAGTACAACACAACATTAGTGTTGTGGTTATTAATTATAACAGCCATACTTTGATTGTGTGCAAATGATTTTCCAGTGTACTTTCCAGTGTACTTAACGTTTCATTGCATTTTACATAAGGAAGTATCACAGAATTTGAAACTGGTGCAGGGGTTCCAGTTGCTGGAACTGGGAATTGGATTCATTTAAAAGGAATCAGGATTGCACTCAGTCATGCCAACAATGCTCTAACAATACATTTATAACAATATACAGGCATACCCTGTATCTATTGATTCGGTATCCACCGTTTCAGTTATCCACTGGTATCATGAACATTGAACAAATCTCTTTTTTGTACTTGTTGCAGCAAAACCACTGATATTCCCCTATTTTTTAAAAGGTGTCCCCAGTATCTACGGTTTCAGGTATTCATGGGAGGGTCTGAAACAGAACCCCAGCAGATACTGGGGCATGCCTGCAACCTCCTCCTTCCAGCCTTTTTTTGTCAGTAGGCAGACTGAACAACTATGCGGATATGACTAGTTTTCTTGAAAGGATTCTCTATGCCTCCAGTTTATTAAAATAATAAATAACTGCCAAATAACATCGGGATGGAATAAAATTTGTTAGATTAAAAGAATTGGTACTTACGGCTGTAACTGGATAATCCCTTCACAGTCAGGATTGCTCCAATTTCCAATTGTGTTAGCATCGCAGAAATTTAGATCAGTAAACTCATTAACCTGCAGAGCCTTTGAAGATAAGGAACATAACCAAATGATATGAATACCAAAACAAGATACCTTGGTTCTTCTTAGTAGGATGGAGAATGAACTGGGAGATCAGAAATCTCTGGTTTGCTGCTCAACTTGATTAGAAAGTCACTTGGTAGCCTTAAGCAAGTCTCTATTGCATGGTTATAATTACTTTACAAAGTTGCTAAAAGGAGCAGTGAGAATGTATGTGAAACAGTTTGAGCACTTATAGAAAGTGCTGTATAAATACTATGATAATGAAAAATGAGCTGTTAGTGGGTATATTTTGCTGGAAAATCGTGGCTTCAGATTGAAATATTTTTGTTCACAGATGAAAAAGTGTTGGGTTTTTTCCCCAATTAAATTACTTTTGTGTACAGATACACCCAAAATCCATATTATGCTGCAATGTAGATATCAGTCGGATTTGGCATTAGAGCACAATCCTAACCTGGAGTTAGGCCAGCATAGTTAGGCCAGCAAAGTTTGGCTGGCACAAGGGCCACTGTAAAGTGTGTTTGGACCACTCTCAGAGTCAGAGAGGCCAGCGCACAGATGTGCACCATCCTCCCTGACTCCGAGAGTGGTCCAAACATGCTTACGGTGGCCCTTGTGCCAGCCAAACTTTGCTGGCCTAACTGTGTCAGCCTAACTCCAGGTTAGGATTGCACTCTTAGTCATACTGTTAAATCTGGCATTGCGAAGAATTTGGGATTATGCTGAAATGGTGAGAGAAAATGTATGCCATGTGTTTTCAGTTAATCTCATTCATAACATCTAAGTTCGAGGACCCAATTCAGCTAAAGTGCCTAAAGCTGCAGTCCTAAATATGCTTGCTTGTGTGTAACTTCTATTGAATGTTACGGTGCTTACTTCGGATTAAACTTGAATCGTCTTGAGCTGCGTGGCCCATGGCAGCTAATTGACATATTCGTGATGCCTAAGAAGTTACACTGCTTTTAGTGCTGTCACAACTTTGGAAGCATTTGGAGCCAAAACCTATTTTTTTCAAAGCTCAGAACACTACTAAGCATTGTATTCCTTGGTATTCCATTATTATTTTTCATAGGAAATCATAGGGCAAAAATTCCAAGCATTTGTGCTGATCTGATCATTTTTTCCTTCCACGAATACTCTATGAAAGACAGAGATGTTCTCTTTTGGACAATGCCTCTTACCATGACATACAAGACACTTACTGTCATCCCATACCGAGGGATGCTGAAGTATTTGAGCCAAGAAAGCCAGGACATAATGCTGGTGAGATTTACCAACAACCCAGAGAAAATCTGCACACAAATTAAATAAATTTAGTTAAATTCAAAATCCAATTTCAATAAAACTTCATTGTTTTACCTTCCTATTATCTAAAAGCCAAGCAATGCTTTAGTGCAGTGTATTCAAACTGTGGGTCAGGGCCTGATGTCAGGTGGATTGCGGAAAGCTGGGAGAAGCCATCTTGGAAACTGCAGACCTTATCCTTGTTATATTGTTTTTGTGAGTTTGAATTTTCAAATTAGGGTTTTTAAAAATTTTGTTTTTAGTTCAGTGCTTTTACATCCTATTTTGTCCTAATCTTGCTTTCTGCCAGGGATGTTTCATGGTTGTGCAATTGCTGCAGTCCAGGAATGCCAATTTGCACTACAGGAATTTCATTTTATTATGTTACAATGACAGCACTTCCTGCTTGATGATGTCACTTCCTGCCGCAATATTACCTCCTGGTTAATGTCATCACTTCCGGTGGGTCCCAACAGGAGTGCCATTCTAAAAAGTAGGTCCCAGTCTAAAAAGTTTGAATTCCGCTGCTTTAGTGTAGTGGTTCTCAATTTTTTAACATTGGGACCCACTTTTTAGAATGACAGTTTGTCTGGGACGCACCAGAAGTGATGTCATGGGCAGAAATGCCATCATTGTGATGCCAAAGCTTGCTGCTTTCCTGAGAATGCGGCAATAAGTTGGGTTATTTCTCAGCATGCAACTAACAAAACGCCATAGCAATATTCAATCCAAACATTATCATACCTTAGCATACCTGAGCGAAATATAATTTCATTCATTAGCTTCAATACACAAGAGGAAGGTGACAGACTGCTAGCTGCTGCTTGCTAAACCTCTCAGGCAGATGGATGCACACAGCAAGGACCATTTACGGCCAGGATATGAAACATCTCTAACATCAAATAGATCATTAAGTAAAGATACTCACAATCATAAAAATAAATGCGATAGTCATGAGCAGATTAGCTACAACTACTACACTCTGCCCGGCGGCGATAGCCAGTGCCATAGAAGTAGCTGTGTAAGATACCATTATCAGTGTAAACATCATGGTAAAGAAGGCTCCTGCAGTTTGCTTCAGACCTTGGAGAACAGAAAGAGAACCATGTTAATGTTGGACTGCTCTTTGTCACATACAGGAACATGTTGTTAGTTACAACCAGTGGTGTCATTCACAAACGAGCTGCCGGAACGCGAGGTGGGACTTACCGCTTGATTGACAGGCAGTCCGTGACACGTCGCTGCCTGCCCGCCCGCCACGGGGGCTCCCTCTGGGTGGCGCACCCCTCCGCGGCTCACCTAGGCACCCAGTTCACCCCCCAGGCAAGCGGGCACCCCCTCCAAAGCTAGGGGTGCCCGTGCAGCGGTCGGGCAGGCAGCAACACGTCACGAACGGGCAACCAATCAGGCGGTAAGTCCCGCCTCGCGTTCCGGCAGCTCGTTTGTGAATGACACTACTGGTTACAACGTTTACTACACATGATGTAGGGAAGAGGCATTTCTGGACCTCCTTATAGAAAGCTCTAGTTTTTAATCAGTGCAGAGCACCTGGGAGAGGATGTTTAATCCCTTCCCTCTGTGCCATTTTCCTGATCTACAGTGCCTCAAAGTAGTGCCTCACTGACTACAGTAGATACCCAAATATAATTTGATCTCACAGATAATTGAGTAGTGCTTCTACTGACTATAGTAGATACTCAAGTATGTCAATCTCACAGATAAATTGAGAGCAGTTTTTGAGCCCAAAATCATGGATTAGAAAATATAATCAGATCTCATATAAAACGGGGGGGGGGTGTAAAACGTAAAGGGGTATCCAGTGATAATTTTGTCTGAATTTGCCCTCCCTTGTTTCTCCCACACTGGGAAGCTCTGAAGCCAATCACTGCAGCGAGGGGAGAGTGAGGGAAATGGTGCTTGTGAAGAGGGGCATAAAACACTCCCCAAATAATGACACAAGACAAATAGCATTGAATTGATGTGGGGGGGAAATCAAATTCAAACTATAGGGGTAAAAAAACCCACAGGATTAAAAACACACCATAACTTCAGAAAGGGTTGGAAGTTAAGGAGTTAACAGCATGCCCAGAAAAGCTAGCTGCAGAGCTATAAAACAATGAAACAGAGATCAAAGGACAGCTTTCTGCAAAGCTCTCTGCAAGCATAAAAGATGATCCACAAACACTTTGCAGACAATCAACAGGCAGCCCTGAACTTCCCTGACCTTGAGATAAGAGGAGGAGGCAATTTACAGGTTTTTTTTGCACAAATTTTTCATCTCATAGCCAGGTATCTACAGTAATTCTGCAGTGGAAAAAGTAAACAGGCCAGATAAGCTGTAATTTTTCTACTGGGGTAGGAAGCAGTTGGGGTGATAGCTGTTGGGGTGATGTTGGGGTGAATAGCTGTTGGGGTGATTTTGGAGAACAGCATGGGAGAAAGGTTTAAATATCCCATCTGCCAGTGCTGATGCGGTAAACTACACCAGAGTCCCCTCAACACCCTACAACTCTTTAAAAAAAAAAGTGGGAGATCTCCTACCTTCCTTGGCCCATATTTATCCTCATAATAGCCTGTGAGTTTCAGTACCGTAGCGGGGGGGGGGAGGGGCAGAGTATGTATTGCATGCATTACAGCATGCCATGTAAGTCAGAACTGAAACTGTGCTAAAAGGGGGCGCAGGATTGCCTCCAGCTCTACCTGTTATGGAAGTGACTGGCTTTGCACCGCAAACAGGGCGAAGACAGTCATCTCCAGGCTTTCCCTGAAGGAGGGGGCGCTCGTAGCGTCATGTGCGGTGCACACCCTCCTCCAGGGAGACGGCCGAGGAAATTGCCTTTGCACTTGCAGTGCAAAGGCAGTCTTCTCCAGGTGCGCTGCTGTTTGCAAGCACCCTCCTCCAGGAGTTCAGAGAGACGACAGAGGAAATTGCCTTTGCATTTGTGGTGTAAAGGCAGTCTTCTCCTGGCTCTCCCTGAAGGAGGTGCGCTGCCGTTTGCATGCCCACCCCTCTGGGGAGAACCCATTTTATCACTGGGGGGGGGGAACACAAATAGGCAGAGTGTGACGTCACTGCCCCAGGGCACTGGGGTAGGACGTTACGGCTCTGACGTAAGTGGCCCCTCTCACTGATGTCAGAGCCATTCTGGGAAGCAAAAGTAATGCACCATACACATTGCTGTCACTGCCCAGAATGGCTCTGACTGTGACTAGGAAGGGGCGCTTACACGCTTTGTTCTTCTGGTAAGAGAGAGAGCAGGCAAAGGCAAGGATGCCATGGTGTCTCCCTGGGTAGAATCTGGACCAAGTAATGACTGAAGGAGCCCAGCGAAAGTAGGATTTGGATTCAGAGTTCCTGGGATCAGAGTCAACATTATATCCACAGTTATGCTCTTCTCTGTATACTTGCCTAGCATGAAGTAAATTATACATGTGAAGACAATGCCCGGTATGGTCCTCATGGGTATTAAATCAGCCATTAGTTTTGAAAAGAAATAGGCAGAAATTCTGTAGTATCCACTGATGTATTCATGTCTATAAAAAGACAACATCATATTAGCAAGTTAAGGCTGCAGTCTTATACAAGTGGGCCCCCGTATCCACAGATCCAGTATCGCAGTTTCAATTATTCATGGATTTTTTTGGGGGGGGCTCCCTTCAGAAGCATACCCAGGCTTAATCGTGCCCCAGGCACACAAAGTCATGATGTCACAACGTCGTGACATCATGACATCGAGGGGGCATGGCTTCTCACGGCCGCAGCTCTGGCAAGCAGCAGCTGGGAAAAGTGGCAAGAAGCCGTGCGCCTCTTGGGTTCCGGAGTCAGGAAGCCAAGGGGGTACGCGGGCCCTCTCAGCTGGAGCCAGAGCAGGTTCTGACAGCATCTGCGTCCCCCGCGCAGCCTCGCCATGCCCCCTGTTTCCGGAATTGCTCCTTAGGAGTGAATCAGAGACAAGGGTTGGGCAAAAGGGCCCAGATCCGCTCTGGCATTCTGCTCCAGTGCACCCAGTCCTCTTGGTGGTTCCCACAGAAGGTGCATCCCCACGCGATGCCTCTGGCTCCCTTCCTTTATTCTTACGTTGGATCACTGAAAACTTGCTTGTGGGGCACGTATAGCAGAAAACCCTATACTTAACATAGGGTTCCCTCTTATCTGTAGTTCCAGGTATCCAGGGGGTGGGGGTGGGGGTGCAGGAATTCCATCCCCTGTGGATACCGGGGCATGCCAGTACTCACTTTCCAGGGAGTGAGCCACATTGAACATTAAGGGACTTACTTCTGAGTAGACATGCATAGGACTATGCTGTAAGTCAGTTCTAAATAAATCATTTTCACCCAGGAACAATTATGGTAAGCTGCACAAAGTTTAGCAAACAGCAGATCGTGCAACATTCTATGACCAGAATAATGTCATTTGCGAAGTCCATACAGCTATCCAGACTGAGTTCTCAGTCTTGCATATGCTAGAAATAAATAAAAAAATTAAGACTTCATCTGAGAAAGATGGAGCATATCCAGTGATGTCATGCAGGGGGAATGCGGGGGAACTCAGTTCCACTAGTTAAAATTAGGGCTGACTCCACCTACTTCACTCTCCCTTCTCCCCCCTCCCAATTCCTCTGCAAAGAGCTTTTCTTCTTGGTTGGCTGGCACTCAGAGGGTTAAAGGGAGCGACTCTGGATTCCTAGGGAGGCGAAGACAGTGATGTCATTCGGGGGAATGGACCAGAACGGGCGTTCCGGATCCTAACGGGCTCCGTGGCTGGTTCCGGGTTCCCGACAAGTGCCAATCAAAAGTGAGTTCCTGTTCCTAAATCATTTGAATGACACCACTGAGTATATCCATATCAGTGCAAAGAGATTGGTGCATAATTTCAATGCAAAGAGATTGAAAGAGAGATCCTGGTGGTTAAAAAGGCTACCCTCAAACGATGGTGCTATGGATAGCTGGCATTGCCCACTTAACAATATTCTACTTACATAAAAATCTTCTTCTCCGCAACAAAAAGTTCAATGGCAGAGAGGCTGCCGAAACACTGGTTGGTAGTCGCAAAGAACATGGCGCCAACTCTAAGAAAGAAAAAAGATAGCTGTCGTGAAACTTACTGACACAAAACTGGCCATCACAAAAATAATTTGACATTATCTACAACAAGCCACATTCCTGTATTTCCTCCTTGGACAACTGAATACACATTTCTCTCAAACCTCTTCTTTCTTACCACAAAACTCCCTCTTACCCACACCCACAGCTCATTGCATCAAGGCTTCCCTGTATTCCCACTAGACAATTACAATATCACACTTGTGAAAGTGGAACCAGAACTGGATCTACAAGCTTGACTTTCAAATGCCACTGTTTAACAATGCTGGATTCCAATCAACAGCTCAGCAATCTGTTGTTGTTTTTTAAAAAAAAGTTACAGGTGGAGCCTCCTCATCCATGGGTTTTCCCATCAATGATTTGACTCAGAGAGACAAGCAGAAGAGAAGGGCTCTTTGTTAAACAAACACAAGCTATTAATTGTTTTAAAAAGCATTTTTGACAAGCTTTTCTTACCAGGGCAAGGCAGCTGCAGCAATGAGACCTGCAGCCAACCTCATTAGCTCTGAGATAAGACTGTCTCCCTCATCCCAGAAGTGTGATTAATCACTTCTGTTTTACATTTTTTGCCTTGCTTCAGGGCAAAGGGAAGAGGTCTTACATAATGGATACTAATTGCTCTGACCCCCTGGAGAATGGCTTTAGCCCCTTGCCATGGTAAGAGAAGCGTTTTTTAAAGGCTAATTAACAGCATGATTTCATTTAACATTTTTTTTGCATCCACGAAAGTTCCTGGAACAAGAACCCTCAGGGATAAAAAAGCTTTACCTTTAATTTCACCTGGCAAGTGAATGAGACTGAAAGATAGATAACTTTTTATTTACTGTATCTTACCCCAATGCAAGCTGCTTCAACAAAATAAAAAGGTCTTTATATGGTCAGGTTCCCACCCCCTGACCTCTACTGGGAGGACTGAACTGGCTTAATTCCAAATGCCTTGATTTAACTGGTTTATGAGCAGCAACTGGTTTCATGCTACTTTGGAGTGCACAAAGACCCGCTAACTGTTTCTGAGCAATGTGTAAAACAATGCTCACAAACCAGGTACCATTGCAGTGAAATATACTGAAATTTAAGCTACTTTAGTCTCACATGAAGTCAATTGGCTTAAATCCTGCTATTTTCAATGAAACCAGTTCATGGATCAGGCCTCTGGAATCTTATATGGGGATTTGGCTCTCACATGAATGAGTGCCTTACCGCAATGGCAAGACATGTCCTTTGATCAGGGATTCTTAACCTGGGGCCACCGGACCTTGCCACAAGATGTGGTGATGGTACTTGGCCTAGATGCCTTTAAAAGGGAATTGGACAGATTTATGGAGGAAAAGTCCATCATGGGTTATAAGCCATGACGTCTATATTCATCCTCTGGGTTTAAGAGGTACCCTATCTCTGAATGCCAGATGCAAGGGAGTGGCAACAGGATAAAAATAATGTGTTATCTTGCATGCTCCCTGAGGCATCGGGTGGGCCACTGTGAAATCCAAGAAGCTGGACTGGATGGGCCCTTGGCTTGATCCAGCAGGGCACTTCTTTGACCTCTCAAAGCTTCACGGGGTCCTCAAGCCATGTGCAAAAAATGCATGTATGTGTTTATGTGCATTTTTCTGGGGGTGGGAGGGTCCACAGCTTTCATCAGATTCTCAAAAGGGTCCATGACCCCCACAAAAGGTTAAGAATTATGGTATTGCCTTAGATAGTGGCTAATTACCATTTTTTTTCAGGGGGCACACACATATAGTAGAACTGTCTTCTCAGCTTCAAGAATTAATCAGGTTTCTTCTGGGAACAGTCATTTTATCATCACATAGTCATCCCCCCCAACTCACCTGTTTTGCAAGCCGCTAGCATCATTTGTTACACCAAAGAATATGGCACCTACTATTAACCCCAGGAAAACTGTAACACACAGCTGAAATACAAACAATCCACTGTCATGCACTGTGCCGGCACACAAGAATAGTGCAAAGCAGTTTCAACAACTAAAGAAGTGAAGATACATATAATCCAAAGACAAAATGTTCACTGGGGCCTAAATTATGTTCTTTTGAAAGCAGGGCTTTGTCTCATATTAACAATGAAATTTGTTAATATGAATTTCAATTTCATCAATTTCTCTACACCAAGACCCTCCCAACTTTAATTTAAAGATGTTGCAAAAGTTTAGAATTGTGCTGGTTCGGTCTGCTGAATTCTAAGCAGTAAGTGCCACTGCTCCTGAATGGCCTATTCCAGTGGTTCTCAAACATTTCTGGCCAGTGGCTCCCTTGATCTGTGGCTGTCGGCCACAGCTTCCCATCATGTTACTGAGGGCCAGAAGTGACATCATTCAGCAGGAAGTGATGTCATTAAGTAGGAAGTGGCCAAAATTATTAATGATGTTAATCATATCATTAATTACATGCAGCTCTTAAATAAAGGATTTTGTGGGTGCATATCCGAGGAACCCATAGGGGAGGCTGGATCTTCCCCTGGTACAAGGGTACAAATATGGCCTTGCCCTGGGAAGACTTCAACAGCCTCTCAAGCTGCACTGGATACAGCACAGGCCCGCCAGCCATCCTGTTCCAGCACAGCTTAGGATTGCTCCCTCGGTCATTTTCCAATAGCAAAGTGGATCAGAAAGAAAAAAAGCCTATTTACAACCTTGACACAAGCAAAACAATCACACAGACACAAGCAAAACCATCAAACAGCCCTCCCTATTTCCAAAATCCAATCCTCCCATATTTCAGTATGGCTGCCCTAGGTGCTTCATGACCCACCTGGAAACTGGCTTGTGACCCACTGGGGTGTCCCAACCCACAGTTTGGAAACCACCGAGCTAGAAGCATGCATGCAACATAGCTCTTGCAATTGGCAGTCAGAATGAAGAGTTCCTCTTTTAAACAAGCATATCAGTCTGTACCCTATTACAGCCAGAGCAGTTAATACTGTGCATCAAAAATGTGGGTATTATTGCAGCTGCCAAGGTGATGGCATCAGGCAGCCTCATTATTATTATTTTTTTAAGAGGGAGCAGGGCTTGAACCTAACACCAAAGAGCACTCCACACATGGTACCATGGTGCTAAGAACCTGCCGAAAGGACCAAATGTCAGGGATAATCCAAAACGCTAAGGCAATTGTAGCGAGGGGAAACCAGGATCATATCAAGACCAATTTGAGAAGATTAGCAAAGGCAGATAAATGAACTGTGGAGCATTTAGAGACTGCATTTCAAATCCAGTCCTAATCAGGTTAAGGAGATCAAAATGATTGTGTGAAATGGGAGAGGGGGAGAAAAAGCAGAAGTGTTCACCCTGGAGGATTACAGAGCTCTGCAAGGGCATAATTCTTGTCACAAGGTCAAGCTTTTACAAAGCAATTACTAAGGATCTCCATAATATCAACATACACGAAGAATCAAAGGCCGTAACTGGAGTTCTGAAGTCTTTATGGATCAAAGACTTAAGATATCGAGCAGATCTAATGATATGTTTCATAGGACCCATTTCTAAAGGCTGAATCATATTTTCAGCAACAGACTTTGGGTTTCTGCTAATATGCAGCAGGAGAGAGAATTTAACCTTTTGCCTACATGAACAGCTCTGCTGGATCAGGCCAAACACCCATATAGTCCAGCTTTCTGTTACTTCACAGTGGCCCACCAAATGCCTCAAGAAGCACACAAGACACAAGAGACCTGCATCCTGCTGCCATTCCCTTGTACTCTGAGGTAAATTTCTGAGGTAAAATTCTGAGGTAAATAATAACCCAATCTGGGCATTAAGAACATAAGAATAGCCCCACTGGATCAGGCCAAATGCCCATCTAGTGCAGCTTCCTGGATCTCACAGTGGCCCACCAGATGCCTCAGGGAGCGACTTCTCCCCTATTCCTCCCCAGAAAGAGCTAGCTGGGATTTCCAAGTAGACATTGGCTGGGACTGGGAGACAAGCAGCTGAAGAAGAGGAGAGCAAGGGAAAACTTGATGAGGGGAAAGGTTGGTACTTTCTCTCATCCTCTGTTTCTCCCTGCAGATCATGCACCAATGCCTCAGGGAGTTGTCTTGCATGAAAGGAGAGCAGCAAAGACTGCAATTCTGCAGCAAAGCCTTTCTAGAATCACAAGCAGGTCTGTCAATCAGATAACATGAGCCTTTCAATGGATAGGATTACCTGTGCTATGGAGGCCTGTGGGTTTCCTATCAAGTTTTTGAATGTGCGTTTGGAGACCCACTTGAGCTGGTGGAAGAAGGAAGTGCTGTAGGTGATTTCTCTGACAGCAGTCTCACTTTGGGAGCTGAAAGCCAGCTTTTCCAATTCTGCCTTGGTGTCATGGTAGTAAGCAGAACTAAAATACTTCTCCGCTAATTGTTCTGCCAATGTAGTATCACGACTGCTTTCACCAATGATATCTGCACAATAAAGTGAGGTAGATATACGTATTAGTAAGATGCTTTGGTTTACAGAAGTTGAAGTAAAGTGCTACATCAAGTTTCTAGCCCATATGACTCAAAGTTCTGTTCTGAAGTACATGGGCAATGCCCACTGATATTTCAGGAGCCGTGGTGGCCTGGGGCAGTGCTTCAGGGGCCTGCACTGCTCCTGGCCCCTTCTCACGACTAGCAAGCCCAGAATAAATTATGCAAAGTAACATACACTGCAAACATACATTATGGCAAATAAGCAGATCTGCATATTTTTCTTCTTTTCAATAATCTAAGCACATTTGTGCAGGTCACAGAATTATGGTGTCCTCACTCTCAATAGTTTCTTTCCCAAAATGGCCATCAGGAAAACACAGCAGCAGATCATAGTTATGAGGCGAATGGGAAAACGGCTGGAGATGTATGATCGCTCTGTAAAGACAAACTGAGCTGAGAGGCAGCTTGATGGAATGGCTGGACGGTTGGACTAGGGCCAAGCACCCTCAGGTTCAAAGTTCACTGAGTGGCCACTGAAGCTTATTGAGAGCGCATTTCTAAACCTGTGCTGGAATAGGTGCGCCTCCAATTCCCAGGTTGGTGCAAACATGCCTGTCAACACATTTGTGACAGCACTGGGACAGCATAAGGGCCTTATGTTTTCATTTTATTTATTTATTTATTTATTTGAAGAATTTATACCCCGCCTTTCCCATGCCGAAGCAAATGCCCAAGGCGGCTTACATGAGCAGGCTAGTCTAAACCACCATTTTTTTCCAATGGGGTTTTTACAAATATACAGTATTCTTGTGCTCTGCCAATCCTCAGGCCCAGATGTAGCCTTCACAGTGTGGTTCTCTCCTTTTAGCTGCCTGCCATCAAGCCTCAGCAGGCAATCGCAAGTCAAGCCTGGACAGGTCCCTCTAGGTTGTATTCCCTTCTTTGCCGGCTGGCCTCCTCACACACTCCACCGCAACTCTCACTTGCGGTGAGCTAATCAGCTCCACAGCGACTCTGTTCTGCCACCACAGGTCCTGCAGCTTGTCACAGCCTGGCATTCGTCTCCCATCCAAAAGCAAACTGCAGATTTTCCTGCTTAGCTTCAGGCAGTGCCAGCAGCTCAACAATCAGTCCACACCTGCTTTTTTTAATATAATTTTGAATAACGTTTTTGAAAAGTTATTGTTACCAAAGTTTGGTGTTCTGCTTCAGGAATTACTTGTGGGTACTGAGGCTCCAGTGTTTCAGTATCAGTACCTTACGTAGGCTAAGGGACATTGGGTACATATTGGTGTGCAGCTGAACAGCATAATCTGCAGCAACACTCATAAGCATAATTTCTGGTATGATTGCACTACTAGCATCAGCATGCTCTGCACAACCCAGTGATTACTCTTATTCTAATGTCACTGGGATGAGTTGTATATGATAGAGCTGATGAATTCAAAAATCATCTTCTCACATTGCAAAACAAGCAGTGGGACTGTAAAAGAATTAGGTTTTGCATACCAGTGCCAGTGTCATCAGTCTTGTTTGAAGCCACAGCAGTCGAGTCTCCATTAATGACATCTAGAAAGAAGTCAGCTGGATTGTTGAACGATTCACATTCATAACCTATAAAGAAATAAAATACGCCCAGATCATTTGAAAATGGGTCAAAAGCCACTTTGGATGATGCCTTAAGTATCAATTGGATTCTTTAAAAAAAATCATTTAGGGTGCAATCCTAACCTGGAGTTAGCAAGTCAGGAGTGTTGCAAATGTGCCATAAAGCGCATTTGCGCCATTCACAGAATCAGGGAGGCTGATACACAAACATGCGCCATCTTTCCTGACTCTGAGTGGTCTAAACCTGGAGTTAGGTCAGCAAAGTTTGGCCAGCACAAAGGCCACTGTAAAGTGCGTTTGGACCACTCTTGGAGTCAGGGAGGATGGTGCATGTCTGTGTGCTGGCCTCTCTGACTCTGAGAGTGGTCCAAACATTCTTTATGGTGGCTTTTGTGCTGGCCAAACTTTGCCAGATACCCCTCTTAAGCCAGAGTACCCCTGCCTGACTTTGCCCCTTTCCTGAAAAGTGGAGAGCCTTACAGAGGCTGGATGGAGTTGGGGGAAGAATCAGAGGAAGGCTACAGATCCAAATAAAGAAAAGATTATGTGTGTACATGCTCACAGTCATGTCAGCCTCTCCCAGTGTCCCCAGTCTTCACTCAAGAGCCTTACCGATGGTTTTGAAGTATTCAATGGCATCCTGAGCAGGTCCGTGATACAGCATCTTTCCTGCAGCCAGCAAGGTCAAGTTATCAAACAGTTTGAAGATGGTGTAGCGAGGTTGATGGATGGAAAAGATGATGGTTTTTCCCTGCCTGGACATCCTGCAGACAAAGTAAAGATCATTTAAGATCAATGTGGAGGCTAGGATACCTCACTGATTGCCTCTCATTCCAGGTGTGCTTACCCATATAAGGGTTGTGTCTCATTATCCACTGGAGTTTCGTACCGGAACCCGAGTGGATACAAAAATCAGTGGATGCTGAAATCAGTAGGAAAAAAGCTTTGAAGGCCCACTTCCAGGTTTCTTGCTCCTCCATTTTCACCCCAGAATGCATTGGTATAGACTCTATACCATATTCAGTCACTAGATGGGTGAATAATAGAATGTAGAAAAGTAGGAAATGGGATTTTGCCCCCTATTTTCCTTGTTACAGGGTATTTAAAGGTGGCTCCTGATATCAGAGGTGAGTCAAATCAGTGGATATGAAATCAGTAGATAATGAGGCAGAACTGTAATCAACAACCAGGTCCTGCTCCATGTTCTGCCTTCAGAAGTGAGGTGGGAGGGCAGGAAAGGCAGGCCCATTTCAGAAATGGCCCCACAACTTCAGAATGCCTTTCCAAGCAAGACCCACACAGCCCACTCTCTGCACATCTTTCAGTGGGTGGTGAAGTCATGATTCTTCAGGGTTAGGGTGATGTTTGGCAGCTGATTCTGGGTATGGTTATGATTTGCTAGAGAAGATAATCTAGAGTATCGATGCAAAATTAGCAACTATTCTAGGTTTTTTCCCCACAGTGTGTACTAGAAACAGCATAAACTACTTTCCCACATTTGTCCAAGTAGATTTATGCCAGGGGGGGATCGTTGACCCTTTGCTCCTGCCCTGATTCTTCAGCTTAAATAGCTCCCACATTCATTTTATTTTGTTTTTAAATAAAACCTGATATTAACCACCACAGGGGACAGCTTGACAGGCATGCAAAGTGGATATACCATATATTCTGCCGTGCTGGCCTGTTGTATAAGGTGAGGAGACTGGTGACCCCTGCTAACTGGGCAAGAGGCCCTTTTTCAAGTGGCGTTCCTCTTCTGTTTAGCGGAGGAAAAGTATTGTCCCTAATCATCCCTGCAGAGTGTCCTTTCCGTCTATCCACTCTATCCATTCCATGCATAATTTTGTACATTTCAATCATCTCCCCCCTCAGGAACCTTTTTTCTAGGCCAGTGGTATTCAAACTTTTTAGACCAGTACCCACTTTATAGAATGGCACTCGTGTCGGGACCCACCGGAAGTGATGTTATTAACCTGGAAGTGATCTTGTGGCAGGAAGTGACATCATCAAGCAGAAAGTGCTGTCATTGTAACATAATGAAATGACACTCCTGAAATGCAAATTGGCATTCTGGGACTGCAACAATTGTACAACCATGAAACAACCCTGACAGAAAGCAAGATGAGGAGAAGATATGGTGTAAAAGCACTGAACTAAAAATAAAATTTTAAAAACCCTCACTTGAAAATTAAAACACTCACAAAAGGAATATCACAAGAGTAAGGTCTTCAGTTTCCAAGATGGCTGCTCCCAGCTTTCCATGACCCACCTGACATCAGGTCGCGACCCACCAAGTGGGTCCCGACCCACAGTTTGAATAACACTGCTCTAGACTGTTTTGCATTCTTTCCAGACCCTTATTTTATTTACCATGCTTCTTCCTCAATTTTCTTCCATGGAACATTGACCATACAGATGGCTTTCTTCCATGTTGTATATCACAAGAAGCCTTTGACATAGAGGAGGCTGACGGATGGAGCCTGGTTCAAGGCTCCCCACTAACCTTCATGGCTGAGCAGGGATTTGAACCCCAGTTGCCCCAGTCCAATTTTAACTGTATCCACCAAATCCAACTGACTTACAAAAGAATACTTTAGATATGTCAGTTCCTTTCACTAAAGTTGAAGAACAAGTTGAAGAACATCTCCATGTCGTTACCTTTTCAGAAGCAGGAGGACAGCATTGGCAGTGCTGGCGTCCAACCCAGTGGTTGGCTCATCCAAGAACAAGATAGCAGGATCAGTAATGAGTTCCATGCCAATGTTGGTTCTCTTCCTCTCTCCCCCTGATATGCCACGAATGAACTGGGTTCCAACCTAGAAACAAGAAGTTGCATGGTATTGCAGCTGTCTGGAGAGCTGAATGTGCCCTGCTGGGTCTACTCTTGAAAGCTCCCAACAGTTGGGCTTTGGGTGATGTTTTCCAAAACAGTCAGGAGGATGGAGCACTTCTGTGTGCTGGCATCTCTGACTCCAAGAGTAGTCCAAACATACTTTAAGGTGGCCCTTGCGCCAGCCAAACTTTGCTAGCCTAACTGTGCTGGCCTAACTCCAGGCTAGGATTTTGCACTTAACCACATTAAAATGAAGTGATTAATCAACCAAAATTACGTCCATCAGGAGACATCCCTAAAAATATGGTGCTTTATAATAGTTACCTTTGAATCTGCCACTTTTGTCAAGCCTAGTTCCTTGATGATCTGGTTGACCCTTTCCTCCTTTTCTTGCTCACGCACAGTTCTTGATAGCCGGAGGGCTGCTGAGAACTGAAAATTTTCTCTTACGGTCAGAGTTCCCATGACCACATCATCCTGAACAATCAAAAGGAAAGATTTAGGCTTCTTCCAAATAGACATCCCAAACCAGGAGTTCCAGTTCCTTCTCCAAGCCTTCAGAGCACATGTGGAGTTCTGTGTAAGCATCTCTGCCCCCAACTCTTCCATACCAGAAAATGTCTGTCACAGCCCATTCTAAACATATAACCCAGTGTTCAAACTGTGGATCGGGACCCACTTTGTAGGTTGCGATCTGATGTTAGATAGGTCGTTGAAAGCTGGGAGCGCCCATCTTGGAAACTTCAAACCTTACTCTTGTTCCATTCCTTTTGTGAGTGTTAACTGTTTGAATTTTCCAGTAAATTTTGTTTTTAGTTCAGTGCTTTGATCTATTCTTGTCTCCTAATCTTGTTTTCTATCATGGTTGCTTCATGGTTGTGTAATTGCTGCAGTCCAAGAATGCCAGTTTGCATTTCAGGAGTGTTGTTTTATTATTTTACAATGACAGCACTTCCTGCTTGATTATGTCACTTCCTGCCACAAGATCACTTCCACGTTAATGACATCACATCCAGTGGGTCCTGACATGAGTGCCATTCTAAAAAGTGGGTCCCAGTCTAAAAAGTTTGAATACCACTGATATAAGCATTTCGATAAAAGAAACTAGCCTATACATCACACTGGACAATTCTGATTCCTCATTTGCTTCAGTGACTGGTAAAATGCATAGCTTACCTGTACCACATATCCAGAGATGCATTTAAAATTAGCAGGCTGAGGTGCTCCATTGATCAGAACATCTCCACTTAACCCATGAGGATCCTTCCTTGCCGCTAAAACATCCAGTAGCCTAGAAGAAGAAAAGTCAAGGTTGCATCCCACAGTATTGGTGCTGTGGCACAGCAAGGCTTCTAAATGTGTGCAGTTGCAATAAAGCATGGAAGGGATGCACGGAAGGGATAGAGTCGATAGAGGGATGTTCTTTTCCCTCTCTCAAAACACCAGAACCAGGGGGCATCCACTAAAACTGAGGGTTGGGAGAGTTTAAAAGGAAGTACTTTTTTACCCAGTGGGTGGTTAGTCTGTGGAACTCTTTGCCACAGGAGGTGGTGATGGCATCTGGTCTAGATGCCTTTAAGAGGGGATTGGACGGATTTCTGGAAGAAAAGTCCATCGTGGGCTATTGGCAATGATGGGTTGTAACCTCCATATATTAGTAGTAGGCTACTTCAGAGTACTGGGTGCAAGGGAGTGGCAACAGGATCCAAGCATCTTGTTGTCTTGTGCCTCCCTGGGGCACCTGGTGGGCCGCTGTGAGATACAGGAAGCTGGACTAGATGGGCCTTTGGCCTGATCCAGCGGGGCTCTTCTTATGTTCTTATGTTCTTAAGGGTTAAATTGTAGTTAACCTCTTTCAATCATTGCTGCAAGACTTACGAAGATTTGCCACTGCCAGTTGGTCCCAGTATAGCATTCAGTCCTGGCCTCATTATCCCACTGTAAAACAAAACCGGGACATTTTTCATTCGTTTTAGCGTGGATAAAATCAAGCCCATTAAACAAAATGAATCATTTCAATTTTCTTAAATAAATAAATTTCACAGGTTGGTTTAACTGGGGTTGTGGTGGTGCTAGATCCGAAAACGTTGAAGATCTTTAAGAAGTATTGCTCTGGATCAGTGGTTCCCAAACTGTGGCTCGGGACTCATCAGTGGGTCACGAGCCAATTTCAGGTGGGTCGCAAAGTACCTAGAGCAGCCATATTGAAAATATGGGAAGACGGGATGCTGTGACAGGTGAGGGCTGTTCTGTTGTTTTGCTTGTGTCAAGGGTGTAATTGTCTTTTTTCTTTCTGATTCAGTTGTGCTATTGGAAAATGGCTGAGAAATAACCCAACTTATGGCTGTAGCCTCAGGAAAACAGCAGGCTCTGGTGTCACAGTGACAGCACATCCGGCCAAGACTTTTCGTGTGTGTGTGTGTGTGTGTGTGTGTGTGTGTGTGTGTGTGTGTGTG
>JAJKFI010000112.1:3667268-3691757 GCA_029204185.1 Lerista edwardsae | reverse complement strand
TGTGTGTGTGTGTGTGTGTGTGTGTGTGTGTGTGTGTGTGTGTGTGTTCTTGCGCCACCACTGAACTCAGTTTGATAACTGTTATGCTACATTATAAGACCTTAAATAATGTATTTTAAAAATTTCTATCCTGCCTTTCCCCTCTAACAAAAAGTGCCCGAGACAACTGAAACAATTTAAAATCCGTTGATCTATATATACTAAAATTTCACATTACCCTCTTTTTAAAAATATATTATGAAAGGCAAACAAAGATAAAAAGAAGGTAAATGGCAATCCTAAAAGTCTTTAGTTGGTGGAAATGGCAAACAAGGAACCAGAGATGCTTCTCAGAACTTTGACACTGATGTTCACCATATCTACTGTTTCATAACATGCCACTTCACTTTTCTCACAGTAAGCTGTGCTGAAGATTCCAGAAGGAATCACCCTTTCACACACAGAGCAATATAATTCAGTTAATTATTTATAGTCACATTATGAGCTTATGCCATATAATACTGAACTTTCTAAGGAATCTGCGGCACTGACAAAGAAAAATTAAGTACTAGGGGTGCAATCCTAACTTGGAGTTAGGCCAGCACAGTTAGGCCATCAAAGTTCAGAGTTAGGCCAACAAAGTTCAGCGCCATCCTCCCTGGCTGCAGTTAATAAGCAGACACTTACGTTAATTCTTTTTGACACAACTTTATATCAAGCACCATGGTCCAATGCAGGTACCGCAGACAAGTGTGATAAACTCAGTGTGATAAAGTAAAATTGGGGTATTGTAGTAATCAAGAGGCAGAACCAGAACTTTTCTGGCTGAGATCTCACCCATGCCACGAACCCATTAATGCCACAATCTTATGCATGTCTGCTCGGAAGTTGGTCCTATTGCGTTCAGTGGGGCTTACTCCCAGGAAAGTGTGCATAGGATTGCAACCTAAGTGGCCTCATTATCTCAACCTCAGCCCTGCATTGCCATCTGCAATGTGGAGATGATAATACCAGCCTACATGTCAGGATTGTTGAATGGATCCCTGAGATAATACAGGTGAAACACTTGATACATTTTAAAAGCAGTAAATAAATGCTAAGAATTACTGTAAATGGAAAGAGCGTAGCATACAGTCTGATTGAGAAATACATACTTGATATCCCTCAGAATGTCCTTCACAACTGTCTTTCTATTACAGATGAAGCCGCTTTTTGTCTTCACTCTGTAGCAGATGTTGTGAAAAGTTACAGTCGTGGCTCGTCTGTCCAGATCTTGAGCGGGCAGTTTCCTGCTTGGGACACCATTTTCACTGGACTCTGCCATTTGAATTTTGACTTGTGTTTTGTGAGCCATTTCCCTGGAGAAGCGTCACCCTTCTAAACCATAAAATACAGATTATATTGATTAGTGACCGATATTGACACATCAAGGCTCCCACACTACTCCTCATTTAACATTTACTACAGACACTATGAAAGAAGCTCAAATGTGCTTTTTCATGTTGCGTGTGAAAATGATCTCGGGCAGTGGTTCCCAAATTGTTGGTGGTGACCCACCAGCGGGTCGTGACCCAATTTCAGGTGGGTCGCGAAGCAGCTAGGGCAGCCATACTGAAAATAAGGGAAGATAGGACACTGGAAAGAGGGAGGACTGTATGGTTGTTTGACTTGTGTCAAGGTTGTAAATAGGCTTTTTTCTTTCTTTCTGATTCACTTCGCTGTTGGAAAATGGCTGAGAAATAACCCAACTTATTGCTGCATTATCAGGAAAGCAGCAGGTTCTGGCATCACAATGATAGCACTTCCAGCCATGACTTCTGGTGGGTCCTGGACAGATTCTAAAAAGTGGTCCTGGTGCCCAAAGGTTTGAGAACCTCTGATCTAGGGTACATACAGCCTTCCCCTTAAACGGGACTCACCATATATTTTTCCTCTACAGAATTAGTTTAGCTTCGCAATGAATTTGACAGATGCACTTATCAGCAACTAGATAAGTTTAGTGTTTAAGATATTTTCCAGAAATTAAAATAGATTACTTTTCTAATTAGAAATAATACTGTAGCTGCATTTTCTGACACTATACTATGTCATCTATCTAGTACACTTTTAGAGCATTTAAAATTAATAAAAATGAGACCAAAATTAATCCAATTGGCATTGGATCGGACCTTATTGGTTCGCTCTCCCAGGCTGAGGCATCTAGAATGATTAAAAGGATAGGAGGCTTTTGGACATTCATGCCCAAAACCTTTTATCAGCGGCCAATAAACGTTGCTCTCCCTTATTGCTCAAGATTCCTGTCTGGTCTCCATCGGCAAATTACCTGGTTTCTTTTATACCTTGGAGTGTCCTAACATTAGAAGGGCTCTCTCATTAGCCCGCTGTAACGTCATTCCATCTGCAGCGCTTTGGGGTAGATTTACCGGGATTCCTTACCAAGACAGAGTCTGTCCGTGTGATAAGGCTGTCGTTGAATCAATTGATCATCTTCTTTTACATTGCCCCCGCCACAAAGAGGCTAGAGAGAAATTCCTTAGCCCTCTTCTCCAGAGATGTCACCATGGGTCTGATCCTGAGATTTTAAAAGCCCTTTTTGCTTCAGAAGATCCTCATTTTATTAATCAGTTAGCCATGTTTATTGCTAGCATTGTAAAGTCTAATTCTGCACGAGTTCTCAGGAATTCCCCTACTAGTGAAGAATCTTGTTGAGTGTTTGCCCTTTTTACCATTATCTTATGCTGTTTTATTATTGTTGTTGTGTGATTCATATGCCAATAAAGGTATTTTTGATTTGGTATTTGATTTGTAATAAAAATGAGAACTTGGAATGAGAATGTAGAATAAAAACACATAACACCACAATTTGCTGTTTTAAGCCAGAAATCTTGGGGAAAAAATCATCAAAAAAATGCACGCCTAAAAATAGGCAAGAGGTCTTTCTCAAGTATTAATATGGATATTTTTTAACTTCACACATCTCATTTATGAATGTTTTTCATGCAAGACAGATAATGGAATTGAGCCATTTCTAGTATGAAAAAAAATTGCAAACTCCAGTTAAATGGCATTTGTGAAAACTGGTTTAATTTCCAGTTTAAAAACCACATTATTTAACCAACAATTTCAGATATACAAAAACAAGTCCAGACTTAAAACAAACAAACAAAAAAAACCAAGGCTTTTTTTTTGGCAATTGATAGAGGTATTTGTTTCCAGTGAGTACAATAGGATTATAGCATGTCTTACTGAACATAATGGGTTTACTTCTGAATAAAGTATTTCAAACACAATAGGCCAAGCATTCTTTAGTCATACATGAAATTACATACTTTAGTCATTACATACTTGGGGAGGGGGATAATTTCGCTTACCCTTGTTAGCTGACCAGATTGCTATCCTTCCCAGCAAATAGCAGATTGCTATTGCTATTTTTTTGAATGTATTAAGACAAAATTAACTTTACTGATTCCCAGAGAAGTAATTGAATTTCCTCGATTTCAAATTCTTGTTTTTTTTCCAAAGGCATACTAGCATGCCTTTAGAATCATTCAAGAGTTAAGTACCATTTAAAATAAGTACAAAGTGTAACTTATACAACTGTTTGGGCAAACGATATGATATAGCTAATATTTGACTTAGATTAATATATATTCATGTATTGAACCCAGACAGTACACTTGTTGAACTGTGTTGAACTGTGGATCATAATGCACAAAAGGTGTGTCTTAGCTGCACCCAAATCTGGCATGCGTCTAGAGGGATTTTTGACATTTTTTTCTTTGCAGACCACTCTGCCATTAAATCTATCATTAAATTTATGCTGCTGTGCATTAAAAATGTTCCGTGTGGCTCAGGGAGCCTCAAGAAGCAGACATAAGGAAGTACTTTTTTTACCCAGCGGGTAGTTAATCTGTGGAACTCTTTGCCACAGGAGGTGGTGATGGCATCTGGTCTGGATGCCTTTAAGAGGGGATTGGATAGATTTCTGGAAGAAAAGTCCATTGTGGGCTATAGGCAATGATGGGTTGTAGCCTCCTTACATTAGTAGTAGGCTACTTTAGAGTACTGGGTGCAAGGGAGTGGCAACAGGATGCAAGCATCTTGTTGTCTCATGCCTCCCTGGGGCACCTGGTGGGCCACTGTGAGATACAGGAAGCTGGACTAGATGGGCCTTTGGCCTGATCCAGCGGGGCTCTTCTTACGTTCTTATGTTCTTATGTACATTCAAAGCCCTATTGCAGAGGTTCCCAAACATTTCAAGACTGGTGGCTCCTTTGACCTCAGGTCCCCATTAGGCAGGGTTTCCAGATCCACACTGGGACAGAGTGCCTATACCTTTAACCATTATATAGAAGAGGGAATTTGGGCAGGTGCAGCTCATCACCGAAGACTTTCAAAAGCTGCATCTGCCAAAATTATCTTTTCTGTTCAATGGTTAAAGGGCACTCTGCCCCAGTTTGGATCTGGTAACCCTAGGCTACAACCCTATTCATTTTATATGCTGCCGGTTTTTCAGTGCCAATTCTGCACTACCCTGGCTGGTTTTCCGGCAACTCAGTTCCGACAACTCAGAGTTTGGGAACCACTTCCCTATTGAATATAAAAGACTGCTGTAGAGTTCTGTAGCGGCATCATTGTATTCAAGCAAGTTAGGAGGATTTTCTGCACAGTGATGGATGTATGCCATTTATTTCAAAGATGCTATTATCTTCATGGAACATAAGATTTTAAATATTGCTTCTCTGAAGGGGTCAGAACTTCTAGCAGAGGGAGTACAATTAAGAGTGTAATCCTAACCTGGAATTAGGTCGGCACAGTTAGGCCCAACAAAGTTTGGCTCACATAAGGGACACCGCAAAGTATGTTTGGACCACTTTCACAGTCAGAGAGGCCAGCACACAGCTGTGTGCCATCCTCCCTGAATCAGAGGGTGTCCAAACGCGCTTTGCGGTGACCCATGTGCCAGCCAAACTTTGCTAGCTTAACTGTGCCGGCCTAACTGCTGGTTAGGATTGTGCCCTTAGTGGAAAACTCTGAATGAAAAAATGACAGCCGGCTAGCTTAAAAACACGACCTGCATATTTTGCAGAGCACTCTGCAGCCCCCTTCCCAGTGGCGTCATGCAGCCGGAACGCTGGGCGGGAGGAACGGGTGAGCAGCAGCCCGCCCGTTGCATTCCGGTCCGTTTCGCCGTCTTCTCCGCGGGAGCGGGGAAGACGGCAAAACGGACCGGAATGCAACGGGCGGGCTGCCGCTCACCCGTTCCTCCCGCCCAGCGTTCCGGCTGCATGACGCCGCTGCCCCTATCCCCACCAAGGTAGAATGTTAGTCATTGGTTAGTCACTAAGAATGTTAGTCATGACTAACATGTTCCATTGGTTTCTATAGAGCTTAGTCACGATTATCCTTAGGGCCCAATCCTATCCAATTTTTCAGCACTGATGCAGGTACACAGCAGCCCCACGATAAGGAAACAAATGTTCCCATACCTTAAGGAGGCCCTTGTGTCTGCTTCCCCACTGCAGGATGCAGCACATACCCCGTTGGCATGGCTGCACCAGCATTGGAAAACTGGATAGAATTGGGCCCTTCGTTGGGTTGGGGCCAGCAGCGTCATGCAGCCAGAACGCTGGGTGGGAGGAACGGGTGAGCGGCAGCCCGCCCGTTGCGTACCAATCCGGTTTTCCTCTTCCCCGCCCCCACGAACCGGAACGGAATGCAACGGGCGGGCTGCCGCTCACCCGTTCCTCCCGCCCAGCATTCCGGCTGCATGACGCCGCCGGTTGGGGCCTAGCTATTTAGTCAGAAAAAGTATATAGAGAATTAGTATCTCAATTGTTGGGGGAGATTCATAATCCTGTTTTTGTAGAAAGTGATGCACAAAAGCATCTCAAAGACTATAACATTCATAATTATTACATGGGAAAATTTCAAATAGTTGTTTTTCTGATTTTATTTTATTTTAATTCTGTTAGCCAACTTGGAGATTTCGGACCAGGGTTCCCAAACTGTGAGCCGTAGCTCCTTGGGGAGCTGCAGAAACCAGCCAGGGGAGCTGTGGAATCCTCATGAGAAACCACTGACCTATACAATGAGTAGGATTGTCCCCCTAATGAGGAGCTGCAGCCAAAGGCCCAGAAGGTCAATGGTGAAAAAGTTGAAAAAGTTTGGGAACACCTGATTTAGGATGAAAGGAAATATATATCTGGAAAAATAACTAAGTACAATTAAAATTAGATCCGTATAAAAGCTTATGAACCTGACCACCCAAAAGTATATTCTACATTCAATTCTGTTGAAGTCACTGGGACCTGGAGTTGGTTGAATCTTTATTTCCCGTTGTTTACACTGAAAGATCAGTGTGGCTAACATCAGGGCCGGCTCTAGCAGCAGCGGGGCCCAATGTGGGGCATTCCTGCGGGGCCCCCAACCCTCCCTGCGGGGGCCCCCACTCACCAAGAAGGGCTCTGTTTGTGCCACGTGCAAAGCATGGCATGTGGAAGTAGTTGGTGGTGATATCATAACATCACCGCCAACTGCTTCCAGGTGGCCCATTTTGGGCTGGTCAGAGGCAGAGGCAGGTGGGAGAGACCAAGGTAAAGCTGCTCTGCTCGCCCCACTGACTTACAGCCCATCAAGATCCCAGCTGCAGCCACAGGCAAGATGCTCACCCTGCTAGTGCGGGCCCCCCTGATGCGCAGGGCCCGATGTGACGACATTGGTCACGTTGACTTAAAGCCGGCCCTGGCTAACATTTAGCGTTTGGGGTCCCTGGACAGGCTTAGCTCACCAACACTTGAGTGTTATCTCTGCCCCATTTCTATCCGCAGTACGCCCACTTGTCTATTTCAGTCATGCTGAGTAACATAATACATCTCTCTATCCGTTTATAACTTTACACTCTGGCTCCAAGACCTCAATTGGAATGCTCCTTTGGAACGTGAATCATGTTCTCGTGTAAAAACTGCGTTGTCATGAGAGTAGCTTGTATAAACAGCAGGCAACAGGCCTGGTGTAGTGGTTTCGGAATTGGACATAGACCTGGGAGATCCGGGTTCAAGTCCCCACTTAGCCTTGAAACTTCCTGGGTGACCTTGGGCCAGTCACCACCTCTCAATCTCGCCTACCTTACAGGGTTGTAATGACCCAGGGTTGGGAAGGAGGGAAGGAACTATATTCACTACTCTGAGCTCCTTGGAGAAAGGGTGGCATTAAAAAAAAAAAATCATTCTCGTTGCCTTCCTTGTTATCAGTGTCGTACAGCTGTGGACACTTTGGGTGTGTAACTATTGTACGTTGCATTGCCTTGTCCATTCTTCACTCAAGCAGAAAAAAAAAACACGCCACGTTTTGAGCAGAAATATCAAGCTACCCCCTCCGCCCCCCAAACACACAAACACACTTCAAGCTCCTGGTGGCTACTTCGGGGCTTACCTGTGGTTTCTTTAGAGGCAGCTGGGGCAGAACAGGTTGTCAGGAGCAAAACTGGATCCAGTCGAAAGAAGGTTGGTGCGTCGATCCCAGCCTTTGGTGCAGCTTTCAAGAAGGCAGGGTCCTTGCCACTACCCAACTAGGGCATGGAGAAACAGGGTTCTGCAGCCTAAAGGGCTAACCCACTGAGCAACCAGCTTTCCCCTCTGCCTCCCACTCAGACGAGTCCTCTTGTAAAGGAGACTGTTCATCCCTCCCCTTTCCAGCTGCAGTCAAGGGAGGGGTGAAAGGTCTCCTCTTAGGGAGGAGCAAGCTGCACAGAGGCACTTTCACTCTCTACTTCATTCTTAGCTGACAGTGCCACCAGAGGACCCAGGATGAGTGCCAGAACTCCCTGGCGTTCAACACTGCACCCAGTTCTGAATTGGGCCCCGATCAGCACCAGTGGTGTTCCTATGGGGGGGCAAAACACTAGGTTTGGCAGGAGCCTGAGTTTCTGTGTAAAGCAGCCTCACCTCCAGAGCCATTTGGAGAGCTGGCTTGGAGGCTCTGCTCTCCGAGCCACGAATGGCTCTGAAGGCGAGGGGGAGAGATTGCGTTACACAGGAGCTCAGGTGCCTGCATGTTTTATAGTGTTTTGCCCCCTTATAGGAATGCCATTGATCAACACTACATAAAGAAGAGCATAAACTCTTATTACCCCGGATTTCAGGGAGCTGCTGCTGTGGCTCGATGGGGACTGGTCACTCATGACAGGGCCGGCCTTCAGCCAATGTGACCAATGTTGTCACATTGGGCCCCGCACTTTGGGGGCCCCGCACCAGCACAGTGAGCATATCACCTGCTTCTGCAACCAGGATCCCTATGAACTGCAAGTCAGTGGGGCAAGCAGAGCATCTTTACCTTGGGCCCTCCCACCTGACCCTGCCTGTAAACTGCCCAAAATTGGCCTCCCAGAAGAAGTTGGTGGTGACGTCATCATGTCACCACCAATTATTTCCAGGTCCACATGCACCACAAATGCTTTTCTTGGTGAGTGGGGGCCCTGCAGGGAGGGTGTGGGGCCCACGAGAATGCCCCATTATGGGCCCCGCTGCTTCTAGAGCCGGCCCTGACTAGTGTATGCAATAGAGTTTGATTCCCACTATGCAATAAAGCTTGTTGTTGTTCAGTCGCTAAGTCATGTCCGACTCTTTGCGACCCCATGGATCACAGCACGCCAGGCCTCCCTGTCCTCCACTAGCTTCCGGAGTTGGCCCAATTTCATGTTCATTGCTTCGGTGACACTCTCTAACCATCTCATCCTCTGCCGCCCCCCTCTCCTTTGGCCTTCAATCTTTCCCAGCATGAGGGTCTTTTCTAAAGAGTCCTCTCTTCTCATCAGGTGGCCAAAGTATTTGAGCTTCAGCTTCAGGATTTGTCCTTCCAGGGAGCAATCAGGCTTGACTTCCTGGAGGATTGACCGATTGGATCTCCTTGCAGTCCAGGGGACTCGCAAGAGTCTTCGCCATGACTAAGCAATAAAGCTTAGTATGCAATAAATAAATATGCTTAGTATGCAATGAAGTTTGATTCCCAGCTTTTCCAATTACAGAAGATCAGGTGGCAAAGCTAGGGAAGACTTGTGCCCAGGTCCTGGTAAAGACATGTGGTTCAAAGTACACAGTCAAATGTAGTGGAAGCCAACTTCATAGATGGGCAGTGCAATCCTCACCTGTGTTGGGACAGGCAGGACGGCTGGTCTGCTCTGCATCCAATGCAGCCTTCAGAACTCACTGCAGGGCAAGGGGACGTTCATCCTTCCAAAGGCTGATGTACATAGGAAAACTATTTGGGTCCCTTCCAGTTGAACCATGTTGGAAGCATTTGAAGCTTGATATAAGAAAAATCAAAGGACAACTCCATATCAGAGATGCTGGCATGACTTGAAAGTTCTTCTTTCTTGGCCTGATTTGCTGTTGACCATTAAGTGTGTGAAGAAGCTATTGACTCCTCTTCATCCTTAAAACAGACCGAAGGAAGAATCTGAGGATGTTATGATTGCAAGAAGGGCAAACTTGGTGTTAGGAATAAATAAGAAAGGGGCAGAAGATAAAAACTTTTTAAAAGGAGGGGAGAACCCAAGGAGTACTGAAATCAGTGTTTATAATGTTTCATGGCTGGGCAATTGCAGCAGTTCAAGAATGCCAGTTTGCATTCTAGGAGTGTCATTTGATTATGTTATGGTGACGGCACTTCCTACTTGATGATGTCACTTCTGAGCATGACATCACTTCCAGGTTAATGACATCACTTCTAGTGGGTCCTGACATGAGTGCCATTCTAAAAAGTGGGTCCTGGTCTAAAAGGTTTGAGAACCACCGCAATAGAACAATCCAGATTATAACTCTGAAGAGGCCAATCATGTGCTTGAAACACATTAGTAAATGGGAACACTTCATTGGCATTTTTGTAAATAAAGTTTTCTCAGCTCGTTGGTTTGAGGGGGGAGGTCTGCCTTTCTATAGGTTTTGCATATATGCTGTCCCCCACTGTTTTCCCCCTCAACTGAAAATAAAACTGCAGGTATAATCATGTAATTTGATACGTTTATGGTGTGGACACATTTAGAATACTGTTCAGTGCCAACCAAGATGAGAAAATATGGAATTGTACCCACCCAATTGAATAATCACTCAATTGGGTGATTGAATAATGTGTTGGGAAAGCCCAGCATCACTGCACGGTGTTATAAACTTATTCTGGAGTTAGCGCCTGTTCCCTTTATAACCACTAGATGGAGGCATTTATTTTCTTACCATGCTTTTTGCAGACTAACTGGAGGGGCTGCACTACAGCTGTGGTTAAAGGGTTGCTGTCCCTGCCAGGCATTTGATTTAGTGCACATCTTAAGCCAGCCGTTTTCAAATGGTGTGCCAGAGCTGGGCCACAGGTGTGCTGTGGTAGTTTAGGGGAAGGTCATTTAGTAGTAGGGCCGTTTGGGGGCGGTGTCAGCCCCCCCACCAGGAGCATGATGTGCCTGGTCAATTGTCAAAAAACCAAGGCTGTGCCTTGGCTGTGTTAGTTGTGTGCCATGAGATGAAAAAGGTTGAAAATAGCTGTCTTAAGAGTAGCCTTACGAGAAAGTAAGGCCCACAGCCTGAGTTTCTTTTTGAAAAAGCTGCCAACGGAGGATTTGAATCAGAGCTGCAGCCAGCGGTGTCATGCAGCCAGAACACTGGGCGGGAGGAACGGGTGAGCCCTGCGGGGGCAGGGAAGACAGCGAAACGGAGCAGTACGCAACGGGCGGGCTGCCGCTCACCCGTTCCTCCCGCCCAGCATTCCGGCTGCATGACGCCGCTGGCTGCAGCACAGGAGAAAGGGGCCCAACCTTTCTACTACCACACCAGGCTTTGGCCCAGATTAGAACACCGCCACAAAACTGCATTAGATATTTATTTGTTTAATGGATTTTCAGCCCTCCTTTCTGCCGCGAGAGCACCCAAGGTGGCTTACAATATTGAAATTGTAAACATTAAAATCAGATAAAACTAACACTAAAACAAAACAACAAAAATTTTAAAATGAACAGCCCCCCCCCATGGTTGCAGTTAAAAATTAGTTGCAGTCCTAGTTGCAGTGGATAAATCCTGAGCAGAAATTGTGCCTGATCGTTGGCAATAATAAAACAGTGCTGGCCTAACATAAGAAGAGCCCTGCCGGATCAGGCCAAAGGCCCATCTAGTCCAGCTTCCTGCACCTCACAGCGGCCCACCAGAATGCCTCAGGGAGCACACAAGACAACTAGATACGTGCATCTTGTTGCCACTCCCCTGCATCCAGCATTCTGAGGTAGCCTACCTCTAAAATAAAGAGGTTGCACTAACCATCATGCCATGCCTGTAGCCTGCGATAGAATTTTCCTCCAGAAATCTGTCCAGTCCCCTTTTAAAGACATCTAGGCCAGATGCCTCACCACCTCTTGTGGCAAGGAGTTCCATAGATTAACTACCTGCTGGGTAAAAAAGTATTTCCTTTTATCTGTTCTCACTCTCCCAACACTCAATTTTAGTGGATGTCCCCTGGTTGTGGTATTGTGAGAGGGAAAAGAACATTTCTCTATCCATGTTATCCAGTGGTGGGATTCAAATAAATTAACAACCGGTTCTATGTCCTCCTTTCTTTGTACTGCTTCTTACTACAGCACTACTTTTTGTATATCAATAAATTAGCAACCGGTTCTGCAGAACTGGTGAGAACTGGCTGAATTCCACCACTGACGTTATCTATCTCATGCATAATTTTGTACCTCTCAATCAAGTCCTCCCTCAGGAGCCTTTTTTCTAGGCTGAGGAACCCCAATGGGAGCTGCTGTTATAGGCTCTCTCTGGCCTCAGCATCTTCTTTCTTCCTTCAAAGCACACCATTCATGTATGGCAAGGCTGGATTGTCCTCTAATTTTCAGGTCAAAGAGAGCCAAAGTGGTTTTGGGAACAATGGGTTCAGGCAGCTAAACCAGCTGGTCCAACTGCTTACATAAGAGCTTAAGAAGAGCCCCGCTGGATCAGGCCAAAGGCCCATCTAGTCCAGCTTCCTGTATCTCACAGCGGCCCACCAGGTGCCCCAGGAAGGCATGAGACAACAAGATGCTTGCATCCTGTTGCCACTCCCTTGCACCCAGTACTCTGAAGTAGCCCACCACCAACGTAAGGAGGTTGCACAATCCATCATTGCTTATAGCCCACGATGGACTTTTCTTCCAGAAATCTGTCCAAATAAATAAAGCCAGCCCTGTTCCTGTGCTCAAAGCTCTGGCTCTAGCTAAGTGTCTTTTATCATCTATCTATATATATATAAAAACGGACGTGGGTATGTGTGTGTGTATGTATGTATGCGGGTGTGTATGTATGTATGTTATGCATAGGCTCCTCAACGCCTGGCCCGATCCGCACGAAACTTGGCAGGAATACACCTTGCGGCCTGGGGAAAAACACTGCGGGGTCAGACCCCCCTACAGCCCCCGGGGGGAGGGACAGCGAGGGGATTGTATTGGAGTGAAATTGTGCTGCCACCCTGTGGTCACAAAGGATTCTGCAGCTCATGAGCTTGGATTGCACTCACTGAGCTGATACACAGGAAGAGTACTCAAAAACGAAAGTGAAATGTCTTCCCACTGCCTCACTTGCCCAGGCTGGAAAGAGCATGATCCAGAGAGTTCCAGCACCCAGTCGGATCGCAGCTGGACCTATTTCCACAAGGCTCACTGGCCACCTCTTCCTGTTTCTCATACTTCAGTGCTATCCTACCACAGGACCTGCAGACATTGTTCAGTGAGTGTGACCGTTTCATTTTGCTCTTTTGCTTGATTGTGTCCCTGTATTCATTCCTTCTCCTAATAGAGGCTTGGGATAATTTGTCCCCCCGGACAACGCCGGGTCACAAAAAGCTAGTTATTATTTAAAATGGAAACTTGTCCTGCAGGCACCACCACCATCCCACACACCGTAGTGTACTTTGAGAAGGTCCTGTTTGGAAACTGTAGATCCAGCAAATCCATTGAACACAAGCACAGAGGCTGTTTTTTGTTGTTGTTGGAACAGATGGGCTCAAAGCACCTGGTGTTTGCTTTTCACAACACTCAGAGGAGGGAAGGAGGCTGGGCCCCCGCAGGCTCTCTGATTGGAAAGGCCAGTCTCACTCCCTTACTCACACAGTGGCGGCAGCAGCAGGGCACGGTGTTGACAGTCAGAGAATTATATTTAGCTCTCCCGCTGCCAATGCCCTGCGAGCCTGTATGAGTCTGGCTCCCTTCCATGGGAGGAAGAGAGAACGACTGATGGGAACCACAGAAGATTTGTCAATATGCCCGAGGGTGGTGGGAAGGAAGGACCAAGATGACCAGTGAATAGGGTCAGTGCCCAGCACAGAAATGTCACATGGCAGCATGAAAGAAGAGTCTTCGGCATTGGTCATTGAGCAAAGAGACTGTGCAGGGCCCAGAAACTGCCTGTCGACCCCCCAGCAACCCACAGCCTTGCCACTTCTGTTGCTATGGGAGGCAGCAGGGACTTGGCCACAAACCAAGGGCCCCCCTGGCCCACGTGGATTGGACCAGGCCATCCTCCAGTCCTCATTGCTATCACCTGTGGCTAAGACCCACTCTCCCCGGCCATGGGAACGTCCTTTTCCCACCTGGTTGCAGCCTGATACACCCCCCACCCCCACAACAGCCCAACTATTATTTGTTGAGTTCCAGGCAATTAAGCACCGATTAACTGAGCACTTCCCCATATAGCCTTGCACTAGTTTAGCAGTATGGGAATGTGGTGGCACAGCGGGTTAAACCGCTGCTGCTGGGCTTTCCGACCGCAAGGTTGGGAGTTCAAGACTGCGTGACGGAGTGAGCTCCCGTTGCTTGTCCCAGCTCCTGCCAACCTAGCAGTTTGAAAGCACCTAAACGCAAGTAGATAAATAGGGACCACTTCGGTGGGAAGGGAACGGCGTTCCGTGCGCTATGGCCTGGAGTCATGCCGGCCACATGACCACGGAAAATTGTCCTCGGGCAAAATGTCGGCCCTACAGGCTTTGACACAGAGATAAGCACCTCCCCCTACAGTCGGTCACGACTAGACCATTCGGTCCTGGGGAAACCTTTACCTTTTAAATTTAGCAGTAGCCGCCTGACCTCAACACCTTCACACCATCCTGTATTATTTCTCTTGTTTGTCTTGCTTTGGAATAAAGAGCTTTATCCCCTCAGCCTTGGACTGGCTCCCTCCTCAGATCCCAAAGAACCTCAGGCCTGCTGTGAGAGTTGCTACAGGAAGAAACAGAGACTGGAGTACAGGCATGCCCTGGTATCCACTGATTCGGTATCCAGGGTTTCAGTTATCCCCCCCCCACCTAATTTTGGTGGGATTCAAGTACGAGGCTCCTTTTAGGGAGTTTTTGCTGAACTGAGGCCCTAAACAGTCTTGCAGGTATTTGCACTAAACAAAGCTTTCACAAGCTACTGTTTACATGGAAACAAAAGGAAATTGACAGCAAGGATCTTGCCAGAGGGCACTGTGCATCTTGAAGGACATGGGTAAACTGCGCAGCACAACATGGGCTCCTCCCAAAAGAGTGGTTAAAAAAAACACCTCTTAATAAAAGCACATCCCGTATAGTTCAGAGCTGGCACCGCCCTCTAACCAGCTCACTGGGTATAGCAAGTCAAGCTAGAAAAGTCTGAAATGTTGGGCATTAGTAGCCTCAGATGCTTGACTAGGGTGGAAGCTGAGGGACGCCTGCCCCAGGCTCTGTGCAAAAATGGGGGCTGCAGTGTACAAGGCACTCACTTCTGGGTTCTCCCTGGAGGAGGCGCTGTTGGCAGCTTCTGTGCCTGTCAAAAGGGTGAACCACCACAGAAGAAGGAATCAAAGGCACAAAGCTCCCGGCGGCACTGCCTCTGCAGAGAACCCAGAAGTGACATCACAATATCATGTGATGTCATGATTTCACTGCTTGTGGGTACTCGGGCTTCTAGCTACACCTCTGAGTAGCCTACTTCTTAGTGTGGCAGGGGAGAGGGCAGCATATGAACCTAAACAGACAAACCCCGACTTTGAAAACCGATCCAGAAAGTGAACCTGCAATACTGGTAATTTATTCGGGACGGGGTGGCGCTGTGGGTCAAACCACTGCTGCTGAGCTTGCTGACCGGAAGGTTGGCAGTTCAAGACTGTGCGACGAAGTGAGCTCCAGTTGCTTGCCCCAGCTCTTGCCAACCTAACAGTTCGAAAGCACATAAAAATGTGAGTAGATAAATAGGGACCACTTCGGTGGGAAGGTAACAGCATTCCGTGCGCCTTGGTGTTTAGTTATGCTGGTCACATGTCCACAGAAACTTGTCCTCAGATAGACACCGGCTCTTCAGCTTAGAATTGGAGATGAGCACCGCCCCCTACAGTTGGTCACGACTAGACCATTTGGTCATGGGGAAACCTTTACCTTTTTACTATTATAATGGGAACTCATAAAAAAAACAAAAACCAAAAGCTAGAGCAGAGACTGCAATAGGACACTGAAAGTTTGGGGCTAATCCAAAAATATGTCAAAGGAGAGGGAAATCCATCATATTGTATATGGGAAGTCTAATATAGCAAATTTCAACCTTTTTCATTTCACTGCACACTGATAAGGCACTAAAATTGTCAAGGCACATTATCAGTTTTTTTCACAATTGACAAGACACATCAGGTTGCTTGTGGGGGGCTCACATTCCCCAATGGCCCTACTAACAAATGAACCTCCTCCCAAACTCCCATGGCCCACCTGAAGACCACTTGCAGCACACCAGTTGAAAATACCTGCCCTAATACTTCATCTCCATTCCAAAAAATTAGCCATTGCTTGTCAGAACTGCAAGAAATGATGAGTGTGAAATTATTCACATGCACTCTCTCAACAGGTTCTGTAAAATAATTTACCATGAGCACTTGAGTAGCATCTGATATAGCCCCCCGCATAATCTTAAGATCTGAATTATGGAATCCTTTCCCAATAGTTGCCAGGTGAAACTTTGTGTGCAGCACAATCCTAAACAAGTTTACACAGCAATAAGGTCATCTGAAAAACCAATCTGTGAAACATGTAGTTTGCATTTTCCTTATAAATAACTGCCCCTGGAGAGACCCAATCACAACCAGAACAATGATTGTAGTGGAGGACAGATAATGCTTTGCTTTACCTTCCTTCCATTCCACCTCTCCATCCAGATGAAAAAATGCCCTTTTTATTTGCTATCAGACCTAGTAGCTTCCCCCAGCCACAGCCAGTGAAATTGATATTTAAAGAAAAAGCTCTTTGCTTGGTTGGACCCAATTTTGAGGTCGGTAACAGCACAGGGCAGGTGCTTTTCAGTGTGTCAGCCATGCCCTGTTAAGAGTATTTTGGAATGAATCCAGCTCTATCTACGGCTCACTGCAGAATTTGCTAGCGCAAGAGTCCTCTGGCTTTGATTCCAAAGCCTTTGAACTAAACCTCCGTTGCAACTCATGAAGCTACACATGCAAAGTGGGGATTTCAAAAGCAAATGTATAACCCATTTTCCTTCCTTGCACAAGAGACCGGGGTCAAGGGGACATGCATTTGGAGACAACCACTTCAATTACTGGGTAATTTGGCAGACGCTTCCAACTACTGCAAGTCGGTTGGAAAAATTCCAGCAAACTTTGCCAGTGGATGTCTCAGCCTAAAGAGGAAGATATTAAGCACTGGCCTGGGATTGAGTTGCAGCTGCACAGCTCCAGTTATCTGCCCTGCCTGCAACGCTTCCTTCACACTCCGCGTGTATCCAGTATCACCATAGGCAGCGACTGACGATTAAAGCAACCCTGTGAGATGTGGTGGGCTCGTCTCCCCTCCACTTTTGAAAGATTGGAAACTGAAGTGTTGGATTCATGCATAGTTCCTGCTTGCCAAGAAAAAGAAGCTGCACTTTCTGTTTTGCTGCAAGCAGACAAAATACAAAAGTATACAGTGGTAATATGCTGAAAAAGCAAGCAATGCTCCGAGACAGGGGTCTCCAAACCCTGGCCCAGGGGCCAGATGCAGCCCTGAGAGAGCCTCTAACCAACTCACGACAAGATGGCAGGAAGCCCACATAGTCAGTCCTCATTACCCACTAGGGTTAGGTTCCTGGAATGCCTCATGGATAGCAAATTCACAGATAACGAATCATTGATCCTCTGGATCAATGGGTTTGGTGCAAGGGGTACCTTATCTGCCCTCAGAAAAATCCAGCAGAGACCCTCAGGAAGTGCCAAAAAGTCTCTGAATGATGCAGAGACCTTCTAGAAGCTGCAGAGATCTTCAGAATGGCACCTGCAACTAGCACAGACCCCTTAAACATGGCTGGTGGATGCTTCTATTGGCCATTTTGAACAACACTGGTCACAGGTGCCATTCTGAGGTCCCTGCAGCCTTTGGAAGGTCTCTGCATGGTGGATAATGAGGACAGAGGGACAGATAATGAGGCAAGTAGCAATTCTGCCCCTCTGCAGATAAACAGAACTGACTGTAGCCATGCATGCAGGTTGTTTTGGAGAGTCACTGTCTTCTCAAATGGTTTCCCCAATAATAATCATCAGTCTAAGCCATCCCAGCTGCTAGGTTTGTCATGTGCCAGGTGACTGGGCATCCAAGCCACTTGATCAGGTTGAAAGGCAGGTAGGGATGCCCAGGTCATAAGGCATTCAATCAAGTGGATCTATAGCCTCACAACTAGCTGATAAAACAAGGAGGCATGGGTGTGTGTTGTCCATCTCTATGGGCACACGAATCACTGTGCTTCAGCCCAAGCCACAGTTTGGTTGGTTATATGTACCACTGTCCAATTCCCCTTGGTGTGGCAGAGGACTGTCAAAGATGGGAAAAGAACCCAGGTATTAGAACCCACTTCACTATCCATGGGACCATGCACGGATGGGAGGCGCATACAGCTGAAGAAAAACCCACACACAAGACTCTACAGAGCAAGCAGTTTATTAAAGTGTTGTTCAGACACAGTTCGCAACCTGCTTCCATGACAAAAAACAACAAAAACAAAACACAGAATCCAAACACATTCATTCAACATCTGTACACATCTGATAACGGTGACTCCACAGATTTCAATAATCCGACACCTTTTCAACACAGCAGCCAGCCAATAAGCTGTCTCAGCAGAACAGTGCGCAATAGATCCTGCATGGAGTCATTGCCATCCTTACAAGCTCTGGCACAGGAACCATCATCTGCCTGCCACTAACAGAGACACACAGCAGGTGACCCCAGTGCCCAGATAATCCAACTAGTTTTGAGTTGCACCTAGAAGCTGCTGGACAGCCAACATTCACATTTTCACATTTCCTAAGGCAAGATCTACAACACAATTTACACAAGGGCACTTCAGTACTATACGCTGATTACGATGCACAAGGCTGAGAGAACCCTCTAAATATGTAGGGACAAGAATCCTCCTTCCAAAGAGTTGTCTCCCTATGCAAAGGCACTGCAGCTTCAGAACCTTGGAACACCAGTAGGAAAAAACTGGAGTACAGTCCGGGTGCAATCCTAACCTGGGCTTAGTCCGGCAGTTAAGCCAGCAAAGTCTGGCTGGGACAAGGGTCACCATAAAGCGCATTTGGACCACTATAGGAGTCGGAGGATGGCGCACGTCTGTGTGTTGGCCTCTCCAACTCCAAGAGTGGTCCAGACATACTTTACGGTATCCCTTGGGCCGGCCAAACTGTGCTGGCCTAGCACCAAAACTTTCCCAACATCCTAAAACCTTCTCAATTAAAATGTGCGCCAGTTATTCCAATACAGTACTTTGGTTGAGGCTTTCAAACCTAGAAAAGTCAAAGGTAATGAAATACACACCGAATATAGGAGGGAGGTGCAAGACTGCATCTGCTAGCCACATCACCAGATGAACCTATTCCCTGTGCCCCCTGGCAGCCGTGTTTGCAACATCTATGCATAGGGACTGTGTGTCTACACCTATGCGCACAGACATCTGCCATGCTGGTCATCCAGGTTGCATGGAGAGTCCTAAGCAGGTGCACATCTCAGCACACCTGTCCATCATCTGCAAATTAGTGGGCTAGTAGGGCACCTTACATAGAAGTGCTGAAAGCATGGCTGCTAGGGACATAGTTTTTTTTGGGGGGGGGTGGCTAGCAGTTGCACCCACCCAATGCATTCCACATTTTAAGGAGGGGAAGAGTGAAAACATCGTTCACTGATGTTTCCTTTCCCTTTAGCCTGCCCAAATCCCTTTTACTTCAAAGAACCACCATTCATTTCTACACAAAACCAAGTACAGCTTCAACTGCCTTTCCTCAGTTTGAGAAGTAATGAACAGGATTAACATCAATATGCATCATTGCAGTGACTTATAATAGCAGCACAGGATGCATTAGAGATATTTACAAATATTGGGGTTTTTTTTACATCCTTGTGCTTGTGTGTAATACACACACACACACATATATATAAAATATACATTATCAGGACAATGCCAGGCAAAACAGTGACTGTTTGCAAAGCAACTTGTTTCATACTGTATGAGAAGATGCCCATGAGATGCTTCATGAACCGTATATAAAAGCAGAACTGGAATGATTTTGTGCAAAGGTGTGGCCCTAAGCAACACAAGCATTAAAGCTGCAATCCTCAGCAAGTTTAGCTGGGAGTAAGTGCCATTTAGCAAAATGGGACTTGCTTCCAAGTAAACCTGCTTAGGATTGTGCTGTAAGTAGCAGCGGTCCATCATCGTTCACATTGTGACCAGGCTCAGCTAAATGGCTCAGCAGTGTTATGCCTGGGAGAAAGCAGAAGTTACTCTATTAAAACACACAACACTAGTAAGATGCTCCGCATGTTGTGTCCAAAAAGGGAGGGCTTCTCAGAGTGGAAGTCTTGCCTCCAGCATCCCAAGAATGCAACAGCCCTCTGTCCATACAGAATTATAGCTGGGCCCTCTGGATCATGTTCTTGGGGGGCTGCCAAGTCATGACTCAACTTCCTTGAATTTGCTCCATCTCTTTTCCTTTCAAATAATTCCATGCAAGGTCAAGGGGAAAAAAAGAGGCTTCTCTCATGCACGCCGTAATCAGTGCAATGCCAGAAAGACCACTTGGTCAAGGGGACAGGTCATTTTGTGGACTCTCCAGCTTCTCTGTCTGGGTCCAGGCCACCTGTTGGGATTGGCATACACCAGCCAACTGGGCACCCAAGCACACCTGACCAGGACAAAGGACAGGCAAGGATGCCCAGAGGGTTGCAAATGATCCAACTGGATAGATCAGGGACATCACTGAACTTGTGTTTCTTAGAGGTCAAGCTCAAGGATGCTCTTGTGTGTCCTGACATGACCACTGTTCTCAATGGGGGCCAGGTTCTCACCTGTCTCCCTGGGGGTCCAGAGGGGTGCAACAACATCCAGAAGGCTAAGCAAGTACAGGTAAGGACCAGGGAAATAGCTGCCTTAAGGAGTCTTATGGTTTACTTCTAATCATCTGCTTGCATTTTTGCTAAGATCCATACCTGTCCAAGTGTTCTTGACCAAAAAAAAAATCCTTGGTTAAAACTTTACATGTTTAGGATGGTATTTTTCACTGATCCTACAGTGAATGTTAATTTATGACTTTTTAAAGTGTGGGGAGGTACACATGTATACTGGCATCTTTAAATTAAAAAAGAAATTGTGTAGCTTTCTGAAGGTACACACCATGTCATATGACCCCTTGATGTGGTCACAGCTGTCTCAAGGGCTGCAGTGTGCCCTTCTACTTCGGCAGTGGTCCGTGATCCCACAAGTAGCAGCTGTGTACGTCAAACCAAGGGTGAAATTTGCCCTCCATTTAAAAAAACAGGGCATAAAGGTAGCAAACACACAGCTGACTATCTTAGCCATCCCAGGGGATAGAATCCATGAGTCCAAGCTTAACCTACAGCTCTGCAATGTTGGACTAGCTGAAGCTGGATTTAACCAGTGGGCCACTCAATGCCCACTTTCCTCTCCTCGTGCTTTAGCTCCCCGACACACCGTGCAAAATTGAGATGGCCCATTTGCACTGGGCATGTACCATCTCACCCTCTAAAATGGACCAGGTAAGAAACACTTGATACAAAGCCCACAGAAGGATGTCACAGGTGCAAAGAGCCCACATTTAGTCTGTGTGCAGACTGTGTCACCCACAAGGGATGGAGGAAGGAAAAGAACTGTTGGCTTGGAAGTAGACAGGAACGAACCTGTTCATGGAGCAGTGAGATCACATTACAACAGTTTGCTACCCAGGCAGAAAGCACTAGCTGCTGGGAGGAAAGATGGGCCAGGTAGTTATGGTAACCTATCTACAGATCTGCCCTCTGCCTTGCCAGCCTCCTACAGCAAGCCTGTCAAAACTCTACTGTAGAAGGCCCTCATGCCCATCTCCCACTCGAAGCGAAACTCCGGCTGAACGAGAAGTTGACCTCTGAGTTTTTGTACTTCCCCCATGCTCCAAATGGCACAACAATGACAGTGCTGTTATCTTCCGTTCCATACTGTACAGCCTGAAGGAAAGAAAAGTTGTGTCACCACATACTGCTGTTTAAACATGAGCACATGAAACTGAGTTATTCAGACCCATTTAAACCAGTTAGGCTCTTATATCACCTGGTACCCAGTTATAGCTTCAAAACCCCACCACCTGTCCAATGGTATAAAAACTGCATCGTCTGGTAAGGGAGAAACATCTACCTGCTCGGTCACATTGTGAGCCGCTTCCATGGGATCGTGGCACAGGTTGACGAAGTCGCAGATCTCTTGGCTATTCACCATGAAGTTGATGCCATCAGTGGTAAGGACCAAGAAGCTGTCGCTTGCGTGGTGCAACTGAAATTATGTACACAAAAGCATACGAGTTACTCAGATTGCTAAGCTGTTACGTTAGCAGTACAGGTCCATTATCCCTTATCTGGACTGCCTGGGACAGGAAGGTGTCCTGATTTTGGAATAAGTGCATCGAAATATCAATCACTAGTATTTATATACCACTTTTCAACACAAAGTTCACAAAGTGGTTTACAGGCAAATAATAACATTAAAGTTAACTGGCTCCCTGTCCCAAAAGGGCTCACAATCTAAAAGAATGGAGAACACCCCCCAGCAACAGCCACGAGAAAGACACTGCGCTGGGGTGAAGAGGGACAATTGCTCTCCCCCTGCTAAATATAAGAGGACACCACTTGAAAAAGTGCCTCTTGCCCAGTTAGCAGGGGTTATAATGAGAAATGCTTCCTTTTGCTCTTTTCACTGTTACGCATTTGGGTATCTGCTGGTCTCTGACATTTTTTAAGAATGGCACGCACATAGAACAGAGAATAGAACTTACAGTCTGTAGGTGGAAATGAGCACAAGACATTCTTTCTAAATAAATTGTTTTAAAGAGTTTTGGACAAAGGTGTCTGGATTTCAGAATAGTCTGGATAAAGGATAGTCCATCTGTACATACTCTCCTTTTATAGAAGGAAATGCCGCATACAGAATGAGAGCTCAGGCCCCCGTTTTGGCTATTTATTAATTAGCAAAATGTGTGTCTTCACAATAAGCCAAACTTTGTGGAGTCCCTCTCAGGACAAAGTCAGGCCTCCCCTCTTCCCAACCTGAACTGTGTCTCCTACTGCAGCTCACATAACCTTATGCGAACTTGTCGAAAATGAAACCCAACCCATTTTGTATAGCTAGGCCATGGATTTCATTTTTTGGACATGCTGTAGCGTGACAACCAACCAGGAACTGGCTTTCAAACGTATACTTTCTATACAATACTTTGGGCATAAATGGCTTTCTTAAGATCTTTTGTTCACCCTTGTTTCCCCGACTCTGCCCCTTAGCCAGCTTTGGAACCACATAAGAAGGTGCAAGAGAAGGCAAACAGAAAGATACATAAAAATGCCTGTTCCCAACACTAAGGACTCGATATAGTTAGCTCTGTTGCTCCATGTATCTGGCAGGTCATACAAACAACTTGGTCAGGGGTTTTCAAAACGTCAGGCTGGACAACTTAACGAGACTTGCACCTATAAGGCTGCAATCTTATATTCACGAGTATATTCTGCGAGTAAGACCCATCGAACACAATGGGACTTCTGAGCAGACATATGCAAGACTCCACTGTAAATCAGACAGACTGCAACACAGACTAGGAACATAGCGATATTAGCACAGTTTAGAACAGTGGAAAATGCTTGTACCAGTTGGCAACAGTGCCACCCACCATCTTCGGCTTGAATCCTTAAGTAGCCTTATGAGAAAAATGGCAGGGAAGGGTACAGCCTTGGTGGACTGCTTACCTTCACTCTTTTAGTCTCTGGTTCCGCTATTACGCCATTGTTCTTGAGATCCAAGTCCCCTATGCTGCGTGTCATTGCGAGTCTGCCATTCACATGGGGCTGCCCTACGCTGCTCCAGGCTACAAAACCACCACATTTCTTGATTCTTCGTTGGAGAGAAAGAGAAACGTTAAGGTTAGGAGCATAAACATTACTTTTTATCGATCAACTCACTCAACCAGTTTTATGTGGTTGCTTCATAAGAACTTAAGAAAAGCTTTGCTGGATCAGGCTAAGGGCCCATCTAGTTCAGCTTCCTGTATCTCACAGTGGCCCACCAGATGCCTGCGGGAGCACACAAGACAACAAGATGCCTGCATCCTTGTATCTGGCATTCTGAGGTAAACTTCTGAGGTAAATAATAACTTGAAACCCAATCTGGGCCTTAAGAAGAGTCCCACTGGATCAGGCCAAAGGCCCATCTAGCCCAGCTTCCTGTATCTCCCAGTGGCCCACCAGATGCCTGCGGGAGCACCCCAGACAACCTCACTGTACCTCACTGCCATTCCCCTGCATCTGACATTCTGAGGTAGCCTGTTACCCTTACACCACCACCACCACCAAGGAAGACACCAGACGGAGGCTGGGGTTTAACCTTAAAAACACGAGTGTATATCATGAAACCTACTGAATGCCCATCCGTTCATCCCTCCCCAGCTTCCTTTCATGACAAATCTCTGTCACCTCTTGAATGTGCAGAACTGCTACTGCAAACAGTTCAAATGTGCTTCCAACGTTACTGCTTAGAGATGAAGGGGCTGCAGTTAGATTAGAAATCTGATCACCGTTGGTTTGTGAGGGTTCTCTCAATCTTTTAAAAATTTGTTTTTAATTCAAGCCCAACATACGGTTGACCACTCCCAGAACCAGCGGGACCCAATGAGGGGGCGTTGTGCGGGGGCCCCCTCCCCGCAGGGCCCCTCATTCACCAAGAAAAGCACTTGTGGAGCCACAAACAGCAGAAAGAAACAGTTGGTGGTGACATGAGGACATCACCACCAACTGTTCGCAGGAGGCCCATTTTGGGCCATTTGGAAGCAGGGGCAGGTGGGAGGGCCCAAGATAAAGCTGCTCTGCTCGACCCACTTACTTACAGCCAGTGGCGGCATTCAGCCGGTACGCTGGGCGGGACTTACCTTTGAGCAGCAGTCCGCCCGTTGCGTCATGCCGCGTTCCGCTGCTTTCCCGCCCGCC